>JAHWGI010000647.1:0-289623 GCA_029379305.1 Frankliniella fusca | reverse complement strand
AGCGGAGCGCAGAGATCGCCACGCACAGCGCTTTGCATGTATTTACATGTTATTAAGGGGAGACAATCCGACGGGGCCAAGGTGTGGTAGGTGAGTACAGGAGGCAAATAAGGCCAGGCACGGCAAGGCTGTCGAACGTCTCGGGGCGGCTTTATACCTAAGAGGAGGAGGCGAGAGTCGAGTCGCAGGCGCCAAAACCGACGAAAACGACGCAAAAATCACCGCGCCCGGGATCTTTGCATGTATGACTTTGGATGTTAGAAACTGTTAGAAACAAACCATTTTGTTTGCAATGGTGATGTTATACAGGGGCGCAGGGTCTCGGTGACAGCGCCGGTATAGGGTGCGTAATGGCTATAGGGTTTGTGTGTGTGTGTGTGTGTGTGTTTTGTGTGTTTGTGTGTGTGTGTGTGTGTGTGCGCTCGCGCGTGCGAGGGCGGTGCGACTATTTCACCCTCACAACCCTTCTTCTCCTTCCCTGCACGTCACCCCGCCTCTCCCTGCACGAGCCTTGCTGTCAGCAACCCTGGCCGGCTCACTCCTGGAAGTCACGCACCCCAGCCCAGCCCCGACCCGCAAAGTGTTGAAGTCGCTCATGTATACAGTGCGGCTGCCATCACTTTTTATTTTTCTGGATTCTTGTTCTACAAGTGCTCGCCTGCAGCGCGTCAGATAGGCAAACCCGCTCGACACGGATGTTTAGCGGGCGCCTGCCTACCGACTAGGAAAGCGCGCCTGCAGCGCGTAAGATGGGCACACCCGCCAGACACGAATGTCCAGCGGGACTGCCTACCCACGAGGAGTTTGCAGTTGTTTAGCGGTTCCTTTTTTATTGGTATCATTTAATTTTTTTTTCAAATATAACAAAACAACCTTCATACAGTTCGCAAATATAAATAGAAGTAAAAAAAAATAATTAAATTGCACTCACCGACGACCTCGAGGTAGCCGACCTGGCTCTTCATGGGGTCCGTGTTTATCTGGCACATGTAGGGCCCGCGGTCCTTCTCCTGCACGTTGGTGATGTGCAGCTGCCACCGGCGCTGGTCCGTGTGAGTCAGCGTGATGCGGTGGTTCTTGGTGATGACGGCCGTCTGCACCGTCAGGATGGTCTGCGTCTCCACCTGCAGCCACGCCACCTGTCGAAACGAGAGGGTCTTTCATACTCTGTGAAGCCCAGTGTGTCAACAAATCGTGGGGTTCGACGGGAAAACGACCCTGAAATTGAAATTTTTGCACATGTTGTGATTTAAAAATATTTGGAGAAAACATCAGAAAAAATGAAAACGATTCAGGAAACCTCACATGCACTCACAAAACAAGAATTAGAAAAAAAAATACCAAAAATTCAAGCAATATTAAGATGTGTACACTAGAATTCAGAGTAGGTTCCCCCTCGGGCTTATATTGTACAAGTAACAGTGTGAACTTTTCGAGTGATTTCACGCACTTAATGGGACAAGTGCACAAATAAAATTTCACACGCTTGGATGCAGAGAGTTCAGGGTGGTCCACGCAGCCCGGTCCATTTTTTCGGAGACCCGCAACATCAAACTTTCTTTTTTTTTATATAAATTTTCTGATATTGGTAGTAAAGAAAAAGTAAAATATGCACCATGTTCCTTATACTTTTAGCAGCTCATAGCAACTTTTACTTTTTCTCTACTACCAATAATAGCAAATCTACTATAGCAAGAGAGTTTGTTGTTGCGGGTCTATGACTATCCAAAAAAAAAATGGACTGGGGTGCGTGGGTCACCCTGTCTTTTCGGTGCCACCCTCACTACCTACCCGGTACGTGGACAGGTTGTCCACAACGCACGTGAGGATGGCCTCGCGACCCACGGGCACCGTCACATTGCCCAGAGGCTCCACGAAGTTGGGAACGTCTGCGACAGAGAGAGGGAAAACAATATTTCTAGTAAGTGTAAAAGCACGAATAAGAGAGAGAGAGAGAGAGAGAGAGAGAGAGAGAGAGAGAGAGAGAGAGAGAGAGAGAGAGAGAGAGAGAGAGAGAAGACGGTCCTGAGTGAGGACGTGCTTCCAGCGGCTAGCGACATGTCCAGTGCCCCGACCGGCTGGGCCCCGGTCCATCTCGGCAGCGTGATCGCTCATGACGCCGGGTGTTAAGGGCCGTAAAGAGGGACTTACTTAGCGGCACTCACACCCAGCCATGCCAACGCCCCGCCCCGCCCCGCCCCGCCCCGCCCCGCCCCGCCCCGCCCTGCGCAGGTCACGACGGCGCCGAGGTGGCGGTTACAAGACTCTCACATCAGGGAGCCGAGCTACAGGCGACTTCAGCCTCGTGCGGCGCGTGATAGTCCGAGGGGCGGAAGAAGAAGGAGGAGGAAGAGGAGGAGGAGAAGGAGAAGATGAAGAAAAAGAAGAGAGAAAAGGAAGAAGGGATGAAATAAAAGAGGAGAACAAAACTGACACGAGTCCGGTAGTCCTGAAGAAGAAAGAGGATGGAGTTATAACGGAGTCACGTGTGTGACACGCCGTGCTCCGTACTCGGTGGAGATGTCGGTGGGGCCGGGGGGCCGGGGCGCCGGCGTGTGACTGCATTGTCGTGCGAGCCAGGTGCCGTGCCGCCGCCGTGCCGCCGAGCCGCTGCTTCAATTTATGACTCGCGCCCCATCTATCCCGTAGCAGCAGCAGCAGCAGCAGCAGCAGCAGCAGCAGCAGCAGCAGCAGCAGCAGCAGCAGCAGCAGCAGCAGCAGCGGCAGCCGCCCGTCCCCTCCACGGCTCAACCACGGACCGCTAGCGCAGCCAGCGCAACCAGCGCAGCCCGCCAATTTCATTAGGGCGACGGCGTGAGCGGTAATCATCGGGGGTGGCGGAGTAGAGGCGGGCCGGGGCGGGGCGGGGCGGGGTGGGGCGGGGTAGGGCGGGGCGGGTCGCGACAGGATAAAGGGGAGAGAGATGCAGGCAGGTGGGGTGTGGTGGGGTGGGACACGGCAGCAGCAGCCCCCACGCACCTCTGCATATGAATCTAGCGGCCCAGCAGCTCACCGCTGCGGCTCCAGCCGAGGTTCCAGCACGAATGTCACGGCGGATTTGTACCCCCTGCTGCTGTGCCCGCTGCGCCGCTGCGTGCTCCCGTCTAAACTCCCGGCAACAGGCCCAGTCGGTCCCGCTCAGCGCTCAGTTCGGCCCGCCCGGGTACGAGGCCTCTCCTCGGAGGCCTCTTCTGTCACTGCAAATGCAAGAGTGAGATGTGTCATCTAAAAAGAGCGAGATTTTTTCTCTTGCCCCATTTCAGTGAGAGTTTAGAAACCTCGCTCTAATTGAGAAAGAATCTATAACATCACTCAAATTAAGTGAGACAAAGTATATAAATCCTCACTCAAAAAGGGCGAGGTTTCCCAATCCTCGCTCAATTTTGAGAGTATTGCTCTAATCGAGCGAGAAAAACAAACCTCGCTCTCAAAGAGTGAGAGAAAATTTCTCGCTCTCCTGAGGGCGAGAATCCTCGCTCTGGTATTTACAGTGATGAAGGACATCCCCTCTCTATCCTATCCAGGTAAGCAAGCCCTCTCCTCGTCTCTCTCTCTCACTCACTCTGCTCCTCCTCACATCACACACACAAACCTCTCACTCACGACTGACCGGGAGGATCCGACCCCACAGTGCGGCCCCAGCCAGCCCAGCCCACGCCCTCCGGGGAGCGGTGCAGCACGCGGGGTCCGGGGCGGACCGGGGCGGAGGACGGCCGGATGTGAACCCGGAAAGATGGTGGGCATCCCCAGAGGGGAGGGTGATCAGAGTGCAGATCAGTGTCCGGCCCGGGCCATCGGCTCTGCCGTTGTCGACCCCCCCCCTCCCCCTGCTCTCCACCCCTCCAGGGGTACAGCCCGCCCCTCGGAGCCCCACCACGTCCGCCTGGAGCGACGACAACTGTCGCCAACGATTTGCGTGACGACGATTCCGATCTGCAAAGGAGGGGAGCAGGACCGCGCCTCGGCACGAGTGTTAGCGGGAACAAGCTCTCTCGGAACAGGGGAGAGCGCGGCTCCGGAGCCCGCAGCGCCGCGGAGTACGTGAAGCAGGTTGAACGGTTACGCGGTGAACAGCAAAGCGCGGGGAGAGTGCGACTACCGGCCGGGCGGGGCAGGGCGGGGTGGTGGGACGGGGCCGCAACGCGGAGGACGCACTTCGCCCCGCTGCCGCCGCGCCGACCAGAGTGCAGCGGCGTGCAGTTTAAACTTTTTCATGGCGAAACTTAAATGATGTTGTATTTATGGAGGCGCGGCGCGAGGTTTGCTCTCGCTCTCGACAGAGCACGTAAGGCCACCCCCCACCCCACACCCCACCCCGTTCCGCCCCGCATTCCGCTTCATTTCTCGCGGTCTACGCTTTACCAGCAGCAAGGTGCAGCGCAGCGCCGGGCCCGCCGCTCCCTTTGCAGCCGAGGGTGAATAAAACAAGTCGGCCTTATTCATTGCGCAGCAGCACACAGCGCAGGCCTCCCCGCTCAGAAGCTGATATACTCCCACCTCCCCCACCCCCGTTCTCCCTCCCGCCACGAATCCCGCGAACCCCGTGTGGGGCCCTGCCCTGCCCCCCCCCCACCACCACCACCACCAAGCGCGTCAATATGTTGACAATCAGGCTGTGGCGTGGGCCGGGGGCCCAGCACAGCCGAGCCGAGCAGGCGCCGCCACACGACAAGAGGATTAGTGTCTCGAGCGAGCCTCCCTCAGGCACCGCCACCGCCAAACCAAAGGCCTATCGAGGCTTCAGCCGCGCTCCGGCACACGCCGAGAGGGAGATAGATAGATAGATAGAGAGAGAGAGAGAGAGAGAGAGAGAGAGAGAGAGGGAGAGAGGGAGAGGGAGAGGGAGAGGAGAGAGAGAGAGAGAGAGAGAGAGAGACGGAGTGGTAGAGAGACTGAGAGAGACGCGTGAATCCCACTGGTGTCGCCTAGGCAAAGACACATGCCTCACAGGACCTGGCCGTCCAGCCCGAGTTCTGTCAATCGCCACGCCAGAGAGTAAATAAGCAACGAAAAAAATAGAATAAAAGAGAGAGTATACATAGGGCCTACTCTCATGGTACATTTTAGCACCCGCGCCTCGCAATAGAGCCACTTTTCCTTTTGAATCGCATCGCACACAACGCGGCAATGTATTTTTCCCAGCGCCTGTCTATCTCTTTCTCTACATCTCTCTCTTGCCTCAGGTCCACTTGGCGTCCCTCCGCCCTGCTTATGAATAAGGAACAAGCCGATTTCCCGACCACCCCCGCGTGGCCCGGTCCCGCCCCGCCCCGCCCCGCCCCGCCCCGCCCTCTCCCCATCTCCCAACCACTTTTCCTTCTCGCGCCACTCGTCTCATTGCCACGGGAAAAATACAGCGGCGTAACAGCTGGTGGCTGCTGCGCTGCTAACTGCGCTCAGCGAACAGTTCCCACCGCCGCCTCCGGGCCGCCCCCGGGCCGCCTCCGGGCCGCCCCCGGGCCGCCTCCGGACCGCCTCCGGACCGCCCCCGGGCCGCCAGCCCTGGGGCCGGCAGGGCAGGTCCATCCCCTCGCGCGGCTAATCGCAGTGTGGCCCCGGGCCCCGCACCCCGTGCGCGCGTGCCTCGCTGCAGGCCCGAGGCCCCCGCCCTACCTACCCCCCCCCGCGCCGCACCACGTGTATCAAGATGGTGGCCGGGCGCCACCCGCTTACTCGTGTTCCCGCGGTCGTAGCCCACCCCTGCCCTGCCGGCCCTGCCATGTCGAGCCTTTACCTGCTGCACCACCGCTGACTTAATTTCGCCCATAAAACTGATGTGACATAAAGCAGTCTTGTTCGGACCCAGTTCAGTGTGCTCGTAACACCCCCCTACCCCACCCACCCCCCCACCCGTCACCGGTAGCTTAAACCGCTCGGCCCCAACCCCATCGTCCCGCCGCGCCCCCCTCCCCACTGCCCCCGCCGCGCCACGCGTACTTCTCGCAGATTTAACTAGAACACAACAACGACGGCGAAACGGTAACTTGGTCGTTTGCTTCGCGTTTGCCCCGCAGTTGTTGTGTGCGGGACTGAGGGGCGCGGCGGGGTAGATCCGGCAGGCGAGAGGACCAGGCGGGTCCGGGTCGCTTCGACCGGGGGACCTGGCGCCCGACAGGTGAAAACCACAACATATGTGCGGCGGCGGGGAAGTCCGGCTCGCTCCGAGCCACACCGAGCCGAGCCGAGCCGGGCCGGGCCGGGCCGGGCCGGCGCGTAAGTTAAGGAGAGAAGTAGTCTACTCACTGCTGTCCAGCCACGGCGCGCTCTTGTGCTCCTCCTCCTCCTGGCCGTCGGTGTCGTGCTCCTGGACTGCAACAGAAACAAGAGATCGAATTAGCAAACGAGCAAAGTGTAACAAACGAAAAGAGTCCCGAGCTATCCTAAACAAACAAACTAACAAACAAACAAACAATCAATCAATCAAACAAACAAACAAACAAACAAACAAACAAAAATGAGGACCTTTGTCCCAATAGGGAAAAAATACGGTGAGTGACGCCAACGCTCAGGATGCCTGTAGCACCATACTGGGACGTGTGACATAAATACGTCGCCAGATTGCGGGGCAAGGGGGGACAAGACGGAGCGTGGCGTGGTAGGGCAGGCCGGGGCGGCGCGGGGGCGGCGCGGGGGCGGAGCGGGTGCAGGGCGGGGCGGGGTCGTGGCAGGTGGTGAAAGATAAAGTTAGCTACACTGCCCGGCCGGCACGGCCTCGCAAAAGTGAGTGCGGGCCGCCGGTGGAACCAGGAGAGCAGCAAAACTCTCGAGCAGGGCTTCTGCCGCCCCGCCCCGCCCCGCCAGGAGGCCCTCTCTATCTTTCTTCATATCTCTCTCCTTCCCGTCTCCGCTCTGCTATTGCTCTCCCCGCCCGCTCTCCCTCCCTCACCCAGTCCGGCCCGTTCACCGCGGGACAATCAGACAACTTCCCTGCTCCCTCTGCTCTCCCGCAGCAGCCCGCTACAGGTGGCTGATCCGGTACATCAGGACAAGGCAGAGTGGAGAGTTCAGGTGACGGCCGCGCCCTGCCGCGCCGCGCCGCGCCGGGCCGGGGCCGAGCCGCTCAATTCGCTTGTTGCGTCCGTTTGGCTCGGCCGGCGCGCACCCCTATGGACAAGTTTAGCTGAGCCCCAGAGGAGGGCTTCTGCTCCACTTAATTGCGCACTTTGTCGGGCTCGCGTGTCGCGCGCGGCGCGCACCTCCGGCTGCACGTGCTCGACACGTGGTGTCCGGGTCGTCCCCGCCACGCCTGCCGCGCGGGTCCGGCAGCGGCCGGCCGGGCGGGGCGGGGCGGGGTGAGCTTGTCCGAACTCCCAGCACAACCCCCGTTAAATTTTACCACAGCCATAAACCAGACACGCTCGCTGTAGTTAACTTTCTACGCCGCACGCCTTGGCGGCCCTGAGTGGGGGTCGTCGGGGAGGTGAGGAGGGGGTGACGGTGGTGGTGGATAGGCCCCTCTGTGCGTGCGTGTGTGTGTGTGTGAGAGAGAGAGAGAGAGAGAGAGGAAGAGAGTATGGGCGTGCGGGCGTATGAGTGTGTGTGTGTGAGAGAGAGGAAGAGAGTATGGGGGTCGTGCGGGCGTGCGGATCTGATCCTGGCGAAGGGTCAGCCGGTCGGTCGATTTGGTGGGTCCGAAGGGTGCCGAAGTGTAAAACGGAAAGGTTTGACGAGTGGGGAGGGGCCGGGCGGGCCTGGCGGGCCTGGCCTCTGGCCACCGCAGCGGACAGCATCGCTCCCGGGCCTGACACGCATTCCTATAACTGTTGGAGAAGTTATTTGGGGCGACACAGACCTTGGGCCACCTCTGCACAGCAGCCCTCGCGCTTCCGTACAAGCGTCGAGTCAACTTTTTGGAGATGCAACGGGTAGCATGTAGCGCCGGCACCGGGGAGGGCCGCCGCCTCGGTCTGAAGATTACATAAACCTCCCCCTTCCACTACCCTCCCCCAATGGGGGCCGCTAACCCCAACTAAACGCCTACCTCCCTTCCGTGTCTGTGCGAGGGGAAAGGGGAGGGGGTGTATAGCCGGCTATGGGAGGGTGGGGGGCGGGGCGCTTTGTTTCACATTGTTACAGCCGCCAGGTTTCTCACGCCCATTCCTGTTAAGGCCCGCACAGGACGAGAGCGAAGGTGAGCCAGCCGGTGGATAGGGGTGGCGGTGAGTGGAGTACGGGAGGCGACAGCAGGGTGACATTTGTTGTGTGTATTGACTTCTTTTATGATTCTTACGAGGTAGAGATGCAACTTAAAACCGTGTGAGGTGACGCTGAGCTAAAAGTGAGCCTACCTCGGCCTGCGGCGCGCCAAAGTTGGAACATTATTATTATTATTAAGTCTCATAATTATTATTATTATTACTGTAATCTTACTGGAGAAGGCCAGACTTTAGCATTAAAAGTGGGCGAAAACTGGCACTCGAAAAAGAATATGCCAATACTGTGGCATAAAAAAATGGCCACTGCGTTTACAGTGCATCCTCACCTTGGCTCGCACGAGACAACCAGACTACAACAACCAGAGTGGTGCAGCCCTCTAGTTGCCGCGCGATGCTCGCGTGGACCCACCCACTATAGTCTTGCTCCCCTATGTCTGCAGCCAGGCGCCGCATCCGCTGTGCGCGCAGAGTAGCGGGGAGGACGTGCTGCCCCACGGGGCGGCGGGCCGCAGCGCGCCGCAGCGCTCGCATGACGGGTCATATCGCATTCATTTGAGGGGCCCAATGACCCAGAGCGTGGTAGGCGGGGCGGGGCCGGCAGCGAGGCTAGTCGGGTCGTATAACCGCGGCAGGAACTCAATAAACGCTTGATGGTTCGCCGGCTGCTGCTATGCTGCTGTACTGTTTCCCCCAAATCCCTACCCCGACCCCGCCTGCCAAAGGTTTTGTGGCCACTTCACCCGCCGTCACTGTCCTTCGAACTCCAAGATTATTACCATCCTAAATATTGATATCGGAAAGATTTTTTCTCCCCGTTGTGTACTACGCCGTCCGGCCGGAGTTGCGGCAGTCATAAGAGTCTATCAAACTGCAAGTCTGCGGGCGTGCTACTCGCTGGGGAAAAAGAGAGAGAGAGAGAGAGAGAGAGAGAGAGAGAGAGAGAGAGGGAGAGAGAACGATCGTCTCACGTCCTTAACGCGCTTGTAAGACCATAGGAGTAAGCCTTCGGCCACACTCAACGCAAGGCTGCTGATCCGGAGCTCAGCCGAGGCCGGCCGGGCCGGGGGGCCGCCGACCCGGCCGCTCGCTCATACGGCCTCCACCACGCCTCGATCCCGTCCGTGTCACGCGTGTAAAATGTAGCGCGGCTCTCGAGCGGCGCGCTGCAGCGGCGGGCGGAGTGGCACGAGTTTTATCTCGCTGCACTTACTTACTACTGCCGCGCGGTCGCACACCGAACTGCGCACTGCGCGCCGCCCCACCCGCGTATTGCACGCGCCGCTGCGGGGGAGGCGCCCGGTGGGTAGGCACGCCCGCAGCGCGCGCGTGCTCCGGGGCCGCACGAGTTGCCTACCTCCCGGGCGCCGTCCACCCTGCGCGGCAGCACCGCCAGCACCAGCAGCTTTGCGCGATATAAAGCGCCGCCACGCACGAACACACAGTTTACTCGATGTCACACGCCGCGTTCATGGCCGCCGCGCTACCGGCTCTGCTCCCCCGGGCCAGACAACAAGGCGGCGTGTCGTGCCGCGGGAGCGTCATATGTCCAAAGTGTTGCGGCGGGAACAGCGCTGTAATCGAGCGCTATACGTCCGAGCAGGACGAGAGACCAAACACACACACACAAACACCCCCTCTTACTCTATCTTACTCTTACTCTCTCTCTCTCTCTCTCTCTCTCTCTCTCTCTCTCCCCCCCCCCCACACACACACACACAATGCGACACTCTCGATCATTTTCAGTAAAAACTAACACAACCCTGCCGAGATTTCTCACCGCAGGTTGTCGATAACCTCAAGATGTTCTCTCTGCACTTCTCTCTCCCCCCCAACCTCGCCTCTCAGAAGTTGTGACGCCAGTTTCGTGTTCGTATCGTCGGGTGGCCAGGTGCGGTACGCCTGCCTGCCTGCCTGCCTGCCTGCCTGCCTGCCTGCCTGCCTGCCTGCCTGCCCGCCTGCAGGGCTGCTGGAGTCACTTACTTTCGCTAATAAGAAGGACAACTTAGCGCCACCGCCGTCACGTTTTGATTTTTATGTCCCCGCGCAGCGGGTGGGAGGAGCAGGAGGAGGAGGATGAAAAAGGGGGGGGGGGCAGAGGCGACTGCCGGGTGGACCGGGTGTCTTGGAGCAGCGCGGCACTTTAGGACGGGTCGTGCTCGCCCATCAATATCGGATATTGGTAAGCACGACATGTTTACTGCGGCAAACCCAGCTATGGGTCCGACCTGACCCGACCGGCGCTGCACCGGGCCGGGCGGCGCTCCCGCAGGACTACAAGTCCGTCACCATCACACACGCAGCGCTGCGGCGGTGAACCGCAAAGCCGCACGCCCCGGTGGGCGCGGAGAGACTGTTATTCCGGCGGTGCAAATGTGAGGGAGGGAAAAAGACACAGCGTGTGGGGCGCGAGAAAGAGAAAGAAAGAGAGAGTACAAATCAGGCACTGACATAGCCGATGACATTTTTACACCTCAAACTTTTCAATTTTAAAATGGGTGAAAACACCGCGTGTAACAACAGAACAACTCGCACGCCATATACTCGGCAGGCTGCGCAAGGTGGCTGAACTTCCCTCACGGCGCACGCCAAAGTGATACCCAACCTAATTTGTCTTCCACCCCCTCGCCCGCTCGCCCCCTGCGGCTTCCCCCGCCGCTTTCTTCCCCCTGTGTGGTGGCGCCACAATTCCGTGCTAATTGGCATTACATCCTGGTCTACGCTGCTGGCGCGGGGCGCGCGGGGCGCGAGGGGCGCGAGGGGGAGCGGGCGTGCCGAGGCGTGCGGGGGCGTGCGGCCCGGGGAACGGAAGACAGCGATTCGTCATTGCGGCGCCGGAGACGCCAGCTGCCGGTGCGGTGAGGAGCACATGCTGCTGCTACCACGCGGCGGGGTGGGGTGCGGTGGGGTGGGGCGGGGTGGGGTGGGGCGGGATGGGGTGGGGTGCGGTCGGGTGGGGTGCGCCATCTTGACGAGCGCGCATCTCAGGACCTACCTCCTTGACAGGAAAGACATTCTCATTTCGCGGTTACCTGGATTCGAGCTTCAAACCGCTCGCGCGCCCGCTCGCGCCCACGCATACATGTCACGCCGTGCATGCCCGCCTGCCTACGCCGCCCTGCTGTCAGAGGTGTGCGTTACACCGCTGCTTCTTCATCTCGTCATCTCTCCCTCTCTCTCTTTCTCCCATGATGCCTGTATATCCTGAACCTCCCCTCCTGTCTCGCTTTTGGCGTGCCCCAGAGCGCGCCCGGCGACACCCTCTGCCGCTGCAGCGCGCGCGCGCGCGCACACCTGTCCGCGAGAAGGACGGCTCGTCGTCCCTCATGTGCGGCGCTAAGCCCAACCCCACTCGCACCGTACCGCCAAGATACACAGACCTGAGGCTGACCCGACAAAGATAAAAATTACATTAAAAAATATCAAGGAAAGCCAGGTGTACTGTGCGGCAATGTTTTCCAAACTGCTACAGTTTTACAATCGTACCCCCTCCCCTTCGACGCTGCAAAAAGTTTCGCACGTGACGTCACGCAGTGTCAGAAAAAGGCACATTAAGGTAGGATAATTTACTGTTCATGTCCTTGCCCGCTCCGACTGTACTTGGCTTGTACGGTCTTTTGAGGTACGAAGTACAGTAATCATAAGATAATTCTGGTATACTTCGTACCTCAAAAGACCATACTAGCCAAGTACACTCAGAGCAGGCAAGGACTTGACCAGCAAAGTACCGTACCTTTGGTGTACTTCGGTTCGATTTTTCTGACAGTGCGAAGGCTGCTGGCCGCCAGCGCCTCCCGATAGGAACACCTGTCGGCTGGACCCGGCGGGGGCGGGGGCGGGCGGGGGGCCCAGGGTCCAGTCACAAGACGAATGGGCCACTGCACTCGCTGATTGAATGAGCCCGGCCCACACCTCCCCGGCAGCCTGGCGGGCGTGTAGTGAATAGTGAACTCCCAGCGCGCGCGCTTTCTATATATTCGATGGCCCACGTGTGTCTTTTGTTCCGGATCAAACAATGAATATGAGCGAGCAGAGAACATTCACAGATTTCGGACTATTGGATTGGGCGTGCGTTCGCGGGGCGCCGATGGTTTTTGCTCCCCCCTAACCCCCCCTCCCGAAATCCTTTGCCAGCTGCCCCTGCCCCCACGGCTCTGCGAGTGCGCGGGCTCAATGCTCTTTCTCCCTGGAGTAAAAGTTTTCATCTCAGAGGGGCGAAAACTACGACCATGTCGTCAGAGAGAAAGAGAAAGCAAGAGAGAACGAATAAAGGTGAGAAGGAGTGAGAGAGTGAGTAAGTGAGGGAGTGAGTGAGTGAGGGAGGGAGGGAGTGAGTGAGTGAGTGAGGGAGTGAGTGAGTGAGCGAGCGAGTGAGCGAGCGAGTGAGTGAGGGAGTGAGTGAGAGCCTAGGTGGGGATGAAGGAGAGGGAGCCTGATCCCGATGAAAGGGCTGATGTAGCATTTCCCATCGGAATCCTCTGGCGGTGGAGCAGAGATCCCTACCATCCGGGAGCATTAAGACAAATTGAGGCGAAATCGATACGAGCTTTTCTTTCATCCCGGTGCACCTCTGGCGCTAGCCGGGCCCCCGGCCCGGGCGGAGGGAAGGGGCCCTACAGCGGCCATTCCGACGCTCTCAAACCGGGTGCTGAGCGCCTACGCCTACCGGGCGCTTACCGGTGGGATTTTAGACTCTCTCTCCCTCTCCAATGCCTCCAGTATCCCTCTCTCTCTCTCACTCCTGCGTCATTTCATCCCCCCGTGTGCTCGCCGCCGCCGCCCCTGACGGAGTGTATGTATGTGTGTACAGTGAGGCTTCATGATCCATTTATCTTGATTCCAGTCTAGGAGTGCTTCGGCAGCGCGGGCCGCGTTTGCGGCGCTCCGCTTCGAGTAGCGTCGTGGGTCCGTCGGTAAGGCCGCGACGCCAAGACCTGGAGAGGAGAGCGAGATTGCCAAAGTAAGGGGACCGGGTCGCGTCGTGGGTGGGTCTCCCCTTGACATCCACATGACTACGGGGATAACACAGCTCGCAACCTGCCCCAAGACATTTCAATGAGAAAAAAAAAAAATAACACGAAAAAAATTTCTCGCACTCTATTCACACAATATCTTCATTGTCACGAAGACAGTTTAAAAGCGACGACAGAAAGGCAAAGAAAAAAAAATAAAACATTGAGCGAAAGGCCTTAAGTCTCAGCGAAGGCCAAACACTGCGCAAGCCTGGACGCGCGGGGCGGCGGGGCGGGGCGCATTCCAAACAGCTGTCAGCCTGGTCGGCGCGGCGCGGCGCGCAGAATGTCAAGAGTTAAATGATGGCTTTCGGAATGTCGATATCTGACGCGCGTGACGACCAATAACGGTGACGTGGAGGCGCGGCAAAGAAGCACCAGGGAGATACACAATAAGAGAAGAGGACCCTCACGTGTTCAACAGCAGCGCGGGCTTGTCGAACAAGTCGGCGGAGCGGAGGGAAGTGGAGAGCGCGGAGAGCGCGCGGGCCAGGAGGCACGAGGAGAGCCGTGAGAGAAGGAAAAGAAGAGGTAGGGTGGGGGAGGTCTGACGTGCCGCCTTGTTGAGGTATCGTAGTTTGTCTTCTGATGGAGCATTATTTGGGGCGGAGGAGGAGGACGCTCTCACCCGCCAAGCCCAGCGCCAAGCCGTGTCGTGTAAGTCTACCCCCGCCCTCCGCTTTGTAGGGAATCTCACTGCTCCCCCGCTTTTTCTCTCCCTCTCCCGATGCGTCTGAGCAACTCAAACCGTTTTCCTCTCCATCAGAGAAGTACGGGCGGCCGTCGTGTGACGAATTTTCATGGAGAGTGGGTGGAGAGACAAAGAGACAAAAAATCTATCTTTGTCCCCTCCACGATGGTGACAATACAAGAGCTTGCCTCGGCGATGTAGAATGTATAGCTCTCTCTCTCTTTCCCTCTCTCTCACTCTCTCTCTCACTCACACTCACTCTCTTGCCCTCTCAGACTAGCTCGCTCGGTAGCGTCAATCTGTTGCTTCAGCCTTCTCTATCGTTGGGGCGAGTCGGGCGGCGGCGTGACGGAGGGGGGCGGGGCGGGGGCTGGCGGGGTGGGGGGTGGAGGGAGGGGGCGAAGGGTATCTTCTGGGGCGGCGCCGCGCGTCCCCGGCCACGCCTGCGACCGCGACAGCCGCAGCGAGCACCGCGAGCCCCACCCCGACCCCCCGCAGTACGAGGGACCGCAGCCCTGGTCCTGGTGTAATCACTTTGCGCAAAAAGGTCTCTCAGCGTTGTCAGGGTTGACGGCGCGGTGGAGCATAGACCGAGGGGGCCTCAACTCCTGAAATCATGTGTACACAATCACTAATACCCTTGAAATCATTGTCAAAAAATGTGGATCTATTGCCGAAAAAAAAAATGATTTGAGTGCGTATTCTAGGCTCTTAAAGCTCAAAATACGCTTATATTTACTTTGCGAATTATTTCTTTCAATTATGAGAGGTGTAATCATGTGAAATCATGTGAAATATTGAAATCATGTGTACAAATTTTGGGTGAGTTGAGGCCCCCTCGGCATAGACCAACAATATTTTGTACCATTACTCCGGAAATAACGACACCTACAAATTAAGTAGCACGCGCGAAATTGCGCAATTCATGCGAGGCTTAAGAAAGCAAAGTCTCGTGACCGGCGCGCCCCAGAAGTCCCCACCCACCCCTCCTTCTGTCCTCGGCGTCCTGCTCCGCTCCCAGCCCCGGCCACCGCCCCCCGGCCGTTAGCGAGCATGTCCTCATGACGTATGATCTCCCCGGCCCGGCCGAGCCATACGGCTGGGGTCCATGAGGGGGCGGCAGGGGCGGGCAAGGCGGAGCCTGTGCACCTTTCATGAGCCCCTGCTCGCCAAACACATGGAGCGCCAGCACGGCGGCGGGGCGTGGCGGGGCGTGGCGGGGCGTGGCGGGGCGGGGCGGGGCGTGGCGGGGCGTGGCGGGGCGTGGCGGGGCGGGGCGGGGCGTGGCGTGGCGTGGCAGGGCGCGGCGAGGTGTATGTGGGGGCGGCGCCGGGTACCCCGCTGAGCCCTCGGTGCATTGTGTAGCGCTCCATCAGCCCCGCCGCTGGGAGAGCCAAGTTGGGCCGGACCTTTCCTCCCTGCCCCTCCCCCCTTCCCCCCTCCCCCCCCAGCACTGCGTTCGTCTGCAGCCTGCAGACCGATTCCGCCACTCGTCGCTCCGTCTCTCTTGCTCTCTCAAGGAAGACTGCCGAGGGGTGCGAGAGTGCCGTCTTTCTCGCACTCGAGGAGGGAGTGCCGACGAGTGCCGGCCGGCAGCGGAATCGCTCTGCTGAAGGAGGGCAAGTGGCCGGGTCGGGCCGGGCCGCGGGTGTTCGCGCGCGGAAGGTCAGTATCACACGACGCGCGCGGGTTCTAGCGGGTTCCGAGGCGGACCATTGCCACCTTTGCCGGAGCACCATCGGCGAACTTGGCAAGGGTCTTGTCCTGGCGCCGGGGCTGAGGGGGCTCTGACCCCTCGGCAGAGCGGCAGCAGAGGGGCCGTGGTGGAATCACGCGGGGCGGGCGGGGTGGGGTGGGGTGGGGTGGGGTGGGATGGGGTGGAGCTGAGCGGGGTTGGGCAGACGGCGGCGGGAGCCTGGGCCGACCCGCCCACGGGTCAAAAGGAGAGATGTGGCTCGGCCAACACCTCGCCAGAAGTTTATGCACTCAGCCCCAGCTGAGCCAAGCCGAGCCAAGCCGAGCCGAGCCGTGGCCACTAATGTGTCATATTTCACGCTGGGCCGGCCTGGCCCGGCCGGCAGCGCCCTTCTTATTCTCGAGCAGCTCGGTTGGAAGAACGGCGGCCTGAGTGGAATTGCGTAGCAGCCACTCTGCTGGCCCCGCAGAAGTCATTGGCCCAGCCGTCTGATTCATTCCGAAGATCGCTCTCGCGCCTCCGTCCTTGTCGCAACAATGGCGGTGCCCTAAGCAGGGGATGACAAGGCCCCATGAGTGCAACAAGGACGGAGGCACTAGAGCGATCTTTTGAATCAGTCGGCAGGCTGAGCACGCAGGGCGTGTCACGTCAAGTAGCTGCGGGGCGCGGGGGCGCAGCAACAAGCAGCAGCAAGAGCTATAGGGACGAGCAGTGCCACGGAGCAGCCGCTGCCGCCGATGCGCGAGCACCGGAGCACCGGCATCCGTCATCCAGACACTTTCATTAGCGACTGTTCCGACTAATACCGCGTGTCGCCCCGACTGCCGCCCAGACTCCACCAGCGCCGCACCGGGTGGGCTGGGGCTGCACAGCGGCGCAGGTCTGCGGGCCGAATCTATATTCCCGTGCCGGGCCTAGGCTACCCTTCGGGTCGGGGAGGGGAGGGGGGGGGGCGCTCGTAGCAAGCGCTACCTTAGATGGGTGCAGGGCGGGGCGGGGCGGGGCGGGGCGGGACCGGCGGTGCTTCCCTCCTCCCACGGCCGATGAGGGTCGCTCCCCTCCGCGTGGCGCTCTGCGTTGATCCCAAGCATCCCGGCGGCGCGCACCCTGGGGAAGGGTTTGTGCAGCCCTCCCCTCCCCGCCCCTCCCCTCCCGTATACCCGCCGACCCCCGGCCAACCCCTGCTACTCGGGGATGATCGACACCCTGCAGGGAGGAACGCTAAGGGAGGGACGTGCGTCCCCCCGCCTCCCCGGACCCCCCTTCATCCTCATGCCTTGGGGCGCGAGGGCTGGAGGCGGGACCTCCCCCCCAGGCCAGGCTTCAGGCAGTGCGCAATGTCAAGTGCCTGGAAATACCAAATGTATCCTGTTTCATGAAGTGGTATCACTCAAGGTAGTGGGTATTTTTGCTGGGGGGTCGGTTCAGAATGAGAGAGGGGGCTTTTCACCCTTGCTCGACCTCCGCGTCGCCGGGGCGGAGGAGGTGGGCGGCTCGGCAGCGCAGGATGAAGAAGGGGGCAGCACTAGGCTCAGGCGCCGCGGCGGCGCGCTGCTCGGCTACGCGCAGAGCACATGCGAGTCTCCTGCATTCTTCATAACAGAAAGATGGGCGCTTCCGAACGGACTACGTGCCGGAGCCGGCGCGGCCCGGCCCGGCCCGGCCCGAGGACCCCCTGCTTCTGCTCCCGAGACCCGCCTGACCCACACCCACACCCGGGCAGGGCCGGGGGTCCCCGTAGGCCCCTTTGGAAAAGCTTACTGCGATGAGGACGACGGACTCTCGGGAGGAGGGAGGGGAGGGGGGAGGGGGCGCACGACGCGAGGGTTCGTGATCTCACCTGGCCCGACCCCACGTGCGAGAAGAGAAGAGGGGAGGGGAGGGGAGGGAAAAGAGAGGTCCACGTGTGCGACTCATCCTGCATGACGACGGCCTCCCAACCGCCTTCTCCATGGACATATAGAAAAATGTAGCACACGTCATCTATACGAAGAAAAAACACCCACGATGACATTTACTCCTCATTCCGCAGCCACAATAGTAAAACCCATAAATAACAAATAAAAATAAAAATCAGCATTTAATTCTTCCAACATACGGAAAATGTCATGTCATAAGAAATTTCTGCGTAAAATCAACAAAGTTTTGCATGCCATCCAGTTGGGAGTAAGGATGAGTGCTTCACTTTTATCCACATCGTTTTTCTTTCGAGAGGGGAGAGCCGAGATTTCGAATCCTCTGATATTGTGTGACGATGTGTGGCTGGAGGTCGAGTCTGCTGGCCGCGGTTCACCACGGTAAAAACAAAGTCTGATTTTTTGAGGGAAAAGGGAAAACTTTGAGGAACTTCCGTGATTTGAGATTTGAGGGAAACCCCTAAGATTTTAAGGAAGACTCCTCAAAATAAGGGAAATATCCACAAATTTTGAGGAGACTTCCTCAAAATCTAAGGAGTTTTCCTCAAAGCATACAAGGTCCTCAAAGTTTTCCCCTTTTCCTCAAAAAATCAGACATCGTTTTTACCGTGACCCAGCCCATGGGCCAGCCCAGCCCAGCCCAGCCCACACGCGGCATAAAGCAACTCTCCCTTTTCCTGGCCCGCCGAGCCGCACTACTTGCCACGCCGGTAATAGGTCCGGCCGGAGTAATTGCGACAATGAAAACAAATATAAACGCGCAAACAAAGCCGGCCGCCCGCCGCGCCGCTCTCTCGCCTCTCCCTTTTCCCCCGCAACACTCTCCTTTTTACCTCTCCCGCTGCTCTCCGCCACCCGCACCCTCCCTCCTCTTCTCTCCCTCGCCAGCTATTCTTTCGTCCCTTCTCGCCCTCACCGCCATATTGTTCCTTCATTACTGTGACAAACTCCTTTAATGAAAACGACCCTCTCCTACTTAATATTGACACTTGTGACGGCCGCGCTATCGCCGTGGTCTGCTGCCGCCTTCTGCCGTTTAGATGCAAGAGCCACCGCAAAGGATACCCGTCCCACCGCAACGCTAAAGGAGCATTGTGATTATTTCCGTCATTGACTCAAGGGGTCAACCACTTCGATTTAGGATGTACACAGGATTACATATGATTACAGGGATTACACATAAATTTTGTGGAATTATGCAAATGAATTTCTGGGGATAAAACCATTAAATAAGAACAATTAGGTGTAATTTAGAGATAATTCTTCAAAATTTGGTTAAGTATTACACGGATTACACAGGGATTACACTTACAACTGTACACAGGATTACGGGAATGGAGGCCCCCTCCCCTCGCATTGACTGCTTCTTCATGTCGGAGGGGAAAGGGTGGTGAGAAGTTACCTCTGATCTGCAGGGGTCGGTAACTTAATTATTAATAATTAGAGTATAAATGCTAGCATAAAAGTTCAAGTTTTAACAATACCTTTTAAAACCATCAGACGCATTATTTAAAGTTTAACTTTACTCTGTAAAAAAAATTGTCAGGAGACGGGAGGTTGCGCGACGAGCACCTTGTTCTCGAACAAAGGAGTTGTTTTTAGTATTACACTTTCAAATATTCGTATGTTTTTACCATTTGGCCCCATACATGAAACTGTTGTGTATGTTGTTGTGTATGTTGTATCGTGACAACAAAACTGTTGTTAACTTTTTAACTAATACATTTTGTCGGAGAACAGTGAAGTTTGTAATTAATAACCTTTCTGCGCAGTAACAAAACAGAAACACCTTTTTTGAAATGGAAGAAATTTTTTGATCTCTTGACCTGTGACAAGAAGTTTGTTTGTAAACAACATATTATGTTGTTTAAAAAGTTAAAAACACTTTTGCTGTTAATCAACAACAACAAAATTTTTACAGTCTAACAAGCATTAAACGTAAAATTTTAATGATTAATGTAAGTTGCGCTAAAATTTGGACTGCACGTTAGACTACCTGCCCTAATCATTTGGTCAACTTCAACATTTATTTCTTATTCAATTTGTGTTAAGTTATTTAACAACTTTAAAATAATAACATTATTATTTGTTACGTGCTCATATTTGATATGTTAAAACGGACCCCTGCTGAAGCTCTGCCGTTCTCATAGGAGCGACATGTGTTACGCGCGGCACGTCAGCAGAGCGTGCACTCTGAGTCTGATTACGAATGCGCCTTTAGGCCTGACACGACTGGGCCCGGGCTGTCTGCTTATCTGCTCGGCTCGTTAGGGCGAAAGCGCCCCCGGCGGGCCAGCCGTACGGCGGCTGGCGACACGCGATGGCTCGCCTAGCCCCGCCCCGCCCCGCCCCGCGCGATCACACACACTGAAGCAGAACATCTCTGAAGGCCTACCAGCCCGCCCCGCCCGCCCACGCCTCCTTTTGGAACAACTTCTCGAGCGCAGAGATAAGATATGGCGCGAGGCCTTCCCAAGAGTGAGCGCCTTGCGGCAGGGCGGGGCGGGGCGCTTGTAGGGGCGCGGTGCGCGGTGGCGTGGTGGGGCGCGGCGGGGCGCGGCGGGGCGCGCTGCAATTACAGCCATAATAACAGGGACTTCGAATCGAAGGAAGATGCAGGCAAAAACAATAATGAGAGACGCGTCTGCGATTTATGGATCTTACCGTCGCTTGCCCCCCAATAAAAAGTATTTTTTTTGGTCGTGTATAAACGTGCTCCTGGACGGAGTGCGGCTCAGACGGGGTGGGTCAAGGAGGCGGGGTGTCCGTCAGCGACCACACAGCCCGGGGTGCCCTCCAGCAGGACGTCCGGGGGGTGGCGCTGGGCTGCGGTGCGGTGCCTGGCCGTGGCCGCCGACAGGCAGGCGAGGAAGAAAACGCTCGGACGCCCCTGCACCCCCCCACCCCTCCGCAGGGCCGAGTGAACCGACGCGTTGACACGACGAATTGAATCCACCTTACACCCGGTCGCTCTATCAACGTCCCACGCGCCCCGCCCCGCCCGCCCCGCCCCGCCCCGCCCCGCCCCGCCCCGCCCCGCCCCACCCCGCCCCGCCCCGCCCCACCTTCCCCCATTCCGCCTAGTCGACCAAACAGTCCTCTCCTCTCCCAGCCAGCCGCGCAGCTGCTTGCTTGACGGCCCCGACGACAGCATGACTGCTGCTGAGCGGGAGGAAGAAAAATCTTGTTTTTATCTGACCATGCCGCTTCGACAAGCAGCTGCTGAGAGGAGTGGAGCGGAGGGGAAAAGGGAAAGGGGGAGGGGGGGGGCGACGGAGCGGGGCAAAAGGGATTTAAAGGTGCAAGGGGGCGTTGTCCACACGATGGTCAGTGCCCGGGCTGGTGCGGTGGCTGGCTGAGAGTCGTTCGGGGCGGGCAGGACGAGGAGGGAGGGAATGTTAATGGTGGCGAGTGGGGAGGCAGTGGAGGGGGGAGGGGTCAGGGACGGGCTGAGCCGTGCGATCAGCATTCAGTGCACGCCGCCTTTTAACGCGGAGAGCGCGGGTAACTTCACGCAATAAGGGATATGGTGTGCGGCGCGGGGTGGGTATGCACATGCTGCAGGCAGGCCTGCTGGCGCCAACAACTCAGTCATCTACAGACGCGCCCTGACGGGGAGGGGGAGGGGAGGGGGGGGAGGTCACCGTGGCCACCAGACCTCCACGTCTAACCCAGCAGGACGGATAAGGCAAACCTGATAAAAACTAAACCGCGCTCTCAAGCAGCGGCTGCCGTTATTTAAAATGAAATTCAATTCCCTTCGTGGGGGTTATCCCACCCTGCCTTCTTTTTCCAGCGACCCATAACTAACAAATAGACGAATGGCTGTACGACTCTAAAATCGTCCACATTTCTTCTCGAGACCCCTAAATTAGAAAGTGCATAATGAGCAGGAGATCGGCGTGGCGTGGCGCGGCGCGGCGGGCGGGAGCCGACGTCCTCGTCCGCTCTCCTCTCCTCTCCTCTCCTCTCTCTCTCTCTCTCTCGCTCTCGATCGTTCACTGTCGCCGCTCCCTGATTCCCCCGCGGGTCCGGCGCCGCGCGTCACACTGGCACTTCCCTCCATTTCCTCGTAATCTCGCGATGGAAACACCGCCGCTATTACATCCGCTCATTCCCCTCACTTCCTTACGCATTCAGGCGGAACAGAGGAGAGGGAGAGAGAGAGAGAGAGAGAGAAAGAGAGATCGAGTAAAGAAAAGGAGAGAGACAGGAGGGAGAGCGAGAAAGAGAGAGCGGCCTGGCCGGCGGGGCGGGGAGCGAATGACAGGAACACCCTAAGTCACAAGCACAAGCTTTTTGCGACGCCGCGCGCGGCACGACGCCTCCGGGAAGAAAGAGAGAAAGAGATATGGGTGCGTGTGGGAGGGAGAGAGACAGATGAGGAAAAAAGAAAAAAAGTATAAAGCAGGGAGAGCGAGAAGCGCCGGGAGGGCGTAATGCATGGCCTATCGCCCTTTCGATTGGGGACCAGACCGGGCGGGCGCGGCAGCGGCGCCAGCCCTGCTCAGCGGATGAAACCAAATTAAGCTGATATACTATCATTTCATTTCATCCCAAAGAATAACTGCGTCCTTTCCTGCTTTAGCCCCCCGGCGCTCCCTACCCCGTGTCGCCACCACCTTTCTCTTGCCCTCTCCCTCTTCGCCTACCCCTTCCCGTCCGCGACAAAGTAAGAGAGAGAAAGCGGGAGAGAGAGATGGAGAGAGAGAGAGAGAGAAAGAGAGAGAGAGAGAGAGAGAGAGAGAGAGAGAGAGAGAGAGAGAGAGAGAAAGAGAGAGAGTAAAAAAGAGAAAGAGAAAATATTGAAAGGGACAGGTCTTCAGGGCGGCGGGTTGTTTCCTGAGTAAGAGGTGGCCGAGAGAGGGGGATCGGTTTGCGAGAGCAGAGTGGGGCTGGGCTGGGCTGGCGGGGGCGGGGCGGGGCGGGGCGACATCGCGGAAGCGTTGGATCGTGGGACACAGGCGGCGATTTAAAGGGGGACTCTTTCCACTTACTTTGCGAGTGGGGCGCTCGCGGTCGCCCCGACCCTCTCCGACGCCACAAGTCGCCCCGGCGGCAGCGCGACGTACACCACCGCATTATTTTAAGTCGAAAGGAGGACTATATGCGGAATGGCAGCCATGGGGGTGATATTTGCTTTCGAAAATGTTAGCGGAGGACGGAAAATGCGTAGCGGAAGTGCAGGGAGAAAGCGATATATCGCAGGGTGGGGCGAGGAGGGGCGGCGGCATCTGTCGTCAAGTGCGCACGCGCGCTCAGGAGCTTCTGCTGCTTGTTGTAAGCGTATGCACCACAAACTGTGCGGGGAAGTCCCTCTACCTCGCCATTCTTGTAAGCAGCTTTGCAACACAGCCGCGCGCTCGCGCCGGTGCATGCAACCCCCTCCCTATGTGTGACCTCTCCTGCGTGCTGAAGCTAACTACTTGTATCCACGCTGCCGCGAGGTGAGGCAGTGCAGACTGATTCCGAAGAGAACTCTCCTCGCTCTGTCTCTCTCGCACTCGTGGGCTTCGCCGTATAGGTGCGAGAGAGACAGAGCGAGGAGTGCACTCTACGGAATAAGTCGGCAGGAGAAAGCGGCACGGCGCTGGGGCACCCTCATCGCCGAGTTTAGAGGGGGTAAAGAGTCGGTGAGGACACGAGAGCTCACGGGCGGGGCGGGAAGCCACGCAGCAGATTCACACCCTGACGAGGTCGTCGTCGTCGCCACCGTGACCTGGAGGCGCCCGAAGGCCGCCGCCGGCGGCACCGGCAGACACTGTGAGATATTGCGGCGCGGCGCGGACCGCCGAGTGCCGGCTCGCACGCCAAGTCAGCGGGGCGGGCTGGCAGCGCGAAAGTAGTCACCCACCAGGTGCATTTCATTCCTTTCCTTTATCACGTCATGAAGCCCCCCCGACACCTCCGCGGCGGCGGCGGCATGGCCGGGGTGGGGGCGAGAGGGGAGGTAACTGGCGAGGGAAAAGGTGGGCTGGCAGGAAAAATCTTCGTAGGGAGGTGGATCCGGCCGTCGCCGTAGTGGGTCGCAGAGTGTATGGTGTGGGCCCAGGGCGGGAGCCCCACCCGGCCCCGCCCCGCGCCCCGCCCCGCGCCCCGCCCCGCGCCCCACCCCACGCTCCGCCCCGCCCCACGCTTTGCCCCGCACCCCTTCGGCGGTGGGAGTTGGGTAAAGGGGGGGAGCAGCGGAAGGAGCAACTCTTCTTTCTTGTGTTATTGTGCCGCGATTCGCGACAGAGGTCCGAAGTAAGTGGCGACAAACTTTATGACGATGTTTTTTTCATGTGACAGTTTGCTGATATCTCTTCCCGCTGTCCCCCTCCCTCGCAACCCCTTTGCTTCCCTCCGGTGTCGTGCATTTTTTAGACTCTCTCTCTTATTTCTTTTCGGCTCCAGAGAAGTTGTAATGTGCATAGAGTCACAGTCTCTGTGTCCCCTTCTCCTGAAAACTGAATGAAGTATTTCTCTTTCATCCACGAGCAGGTTAAGGCGGAGCTGTTTTGAATAAAGGCTGAACACATGCTCGAGCGTGAGGAGACGTTTAGTTAGGCGTTCAAATTCAAAAATACAAAACCAAATTGTGTTACAGAAGAAGAACTATGATCGGCATGCCGTCTGACTTCCGAATAGCGCCAAAGTAATTTGTGGCAGAAGCACGCGCCCGCCCGGGACGTGCGATGCAGAAATAATTGATCATAGGGCGGAAGAGCCGTTATATGAAAGGCAGGCGGCAGTCGGCACAGCAGCGATCCAAAAGTCAGCGAGGACTCAGCGAGAAACCGAGAAACCAGCGCGCCAGCCAGCAGCAAGTGTAAATCAGCCTCGTTTTGACATGGCTCTCCATCTTTGTGGGACAGCTTTACTGCGACTACTTCTCGATCAAATCTTTCCTCTCTGGACCCCCCTCCCCCTCTGGCCCCCCCCCCCCCGGCCCCCATCTTCCTCTACCCCACTACTTTTGCGGTCTCCAAGGTTAAGCTCAAATTACATTGGCAGTCCCGCTGCAGGATGGGCGTTCCTCATTCCTTCCGTTCCCCTTCCATTTAAGAGTCTCGTTCCCTCGGCCACAGCACCGCGCCGCGACCCGCCCCTCCGCAAGGACGCGGGGTCGGGCGGAGACTGCGCTGGGGGTCCTTGGGCTAGCTCGGCTCGGGGCCCGGGCCCGGCTGGCTCGTAATGAGTGCGAGCGAGAGGGAGGACCGACCAGCGCGGCGGGGCGGGCCAAGCAGCCCTGGCGAAGCAAAGATGTAAACGGCCACTAAATTCAGCACGGCGGAAGGCAGAGACGCGCGCCGGCCCGCGCTGGCCTGGCCCATCCAACCTAGAGAGAGAGAGAGAGCGAGAGAGAGAGAGAGAGAGAGGAGAGAGAGAGAGAGAGAGAGAGAGAGAGAGAGAGCGAGCGGCCGGCCGACCCTTGTGAACCCTAAACCCACGGGGACCCCCAGCCGGAGGGTCTGTCCTCGGGGAGCTGGGTTGCCTCTCCATGGAGGTCGTCCCGTCCACCAGCCCGCGTCCGGACCGGAGGCCTACGTTGTTTGTTTTTTGTTTTTTTTTGTGTTTTGTGTGTTTTTTTTTGTGTGTGTTTTTTTTTGTTTTTTTTTGTGTTTTTTTTTGTTTTTTTGTGTTTTGTGTTTTGTGTTTTGTTTTTTGTTTTGTTTTGTTTTTGTTTTGTGTTGTGTTTTTGTGTGTTTTATGTTTTTCTGTGTGTGTTTGTGTGTGGGTTTTGTCTGTGTCTGTGCTTTTCTCTGTTTTGTGTGTGTGTGTTGTTTTTTGTGTGTTTTGTTTTTGTGTGTTTTTTTGTTTGTGTTGTGTTTTTTGTGATGTATTGTTTTGATTTTTTTATTGTTTTTGTGTTTGTGTGTAAGGCCGCTCCCTGTATCGGAGTGAGCTCTGCACTCGCCCGCCACGGCCCCAAGGGGAGCGCTCGGGGGCGTGGGGTGGCGTGGCGGGGCGCAGTGCAACGCGGAAGAGAGAGAGAGAGAGAGAGAGAGAGAGAGAGAGAGAGAGAGAGAGAGAGAGAGAGAGAGAGAGAGACGAGGAAAAAATAGCGCACGCTGGTTCAGATCTTTGTCACACGCAAAGCGCTACTTAACACATTGCTTCCGCAATGCTTCCAAAAAACCAAGAAACCTCCGAAAACAACTCTGCATTGTCACCTGGGTGAGAGAAGCACGGGGGATTGTACTCGAGCAGAGAAAGAAGAAGAAGAAGAAGAAGAAGAAGAAGAAGAAGAAGAAGCGCAGAGAGAAGCCTGTGCGACGCTACTATACGCGTGTGCCTGTGCAGGCCGGGACGCTTATTTACAATCCCTGGGCGATTCAGCGCCCTATGGCGAATTCAGCAGTACGCGCGCTGCGCCGCGCTCCGCCGCGGTCAGCTGGCCTCAGGGGCCCCCAAAGATTATATTTTCTTTTCTTTTCGCTGGCGAGGCGATATTGTTGAAAGCCTGCAATTAGATTACAGTCAATAATTATCCGTTTTGATCATTTTTTAAAAGGATTGTTCGCTTTACGAGCGTCAAGCAGAAGCACAAGTGCCGTGTTGACAAGTCGCGGTACACCCCGTGATAGCCACTGTGATATTAGGTGAAATTGTTTTATTTCCCTACCACGATGCTTGTTCTTGTACTGTCTGTGCGCTGATAAGCCCATTTCACTGCTATGGTATTATAATTTTCCCCATCTGTGACATCATATAAGTCTCTTCACCATGGTAGTATGTAACCTTGCTTTTCAACCAAAAAGAACTTCAGGCTCCTCTTTAATCTGCAGTGACAAGTGATTACCGGAGACGCAACAACCAAGATCGATTCTTTAAAATCAGTGATTATGTAATCATCTCACATTTATGATGAAACGTGCCACATCAACACCATCTGAACAGTAGGCAAGCCAATCCACCGTCCACTATGGCAGTGGGATTTGTTTGTTTACTGTTTCCTTCAGAAAATGCATCAGGCTCAATTCAAACTGTAAGCCCAACCTTTTCCAAAAATAATTATCTCTCACAGATGCATTTGTTTTGTGTGCCCCATCTGTTTCCGCCAAGTGTATTCATTTGGATTTTTCACATGTTTAGTGTTTGACCTGCACATTATTGCGCTCTTCCTCTGACAGGTAAGGCAAACCACAGTCCCTTAGGTGAATCCACAATACTGCTCATAGCTCATGCACTCATGTGCTTATGTGGCTCATAAGTTCCTCTCATTCAACTATATGTTTTTGGTGAAAGTGAAAATTCAATATATTTCGAAGAGGCCATTTCACCAAATAAGTTCCCTAGTTTGCCTTCTTACACTCCGCATTCAGAAATGAAAGGAACTTATGAGCTGCATGAGCACATGAGCTATTAACTATGAGCAGTAATGCGGATTCACCTTAAATGTCATTAGTTTGTCTTTCCTAAAACCTTTTAGTAACGGTAATGAATATGGTGTTCCACTTGTCGCAATTGGGAAAGCTAAAGTATATGCAGCATTTTTAATCCATTCAACTCAAGCTATATTTCACTATTTTGTAACTCGTAGTTGTCTATTACAGATTGTTAGCGCATTTTAACTTAGTCACCACTGAATTGATTAAAAACATGTTAATTTGGGTTGTTTCTGTTAAATACCCTAACTTTCAATCCAATATTGTTGTTTCTAATTAAAGCAGTAAAGAAAAGCACTACATGAGAGTTGTCATTGGCAAGAATAAAAATAAATAAAGTTTTAATAACTCAAGAGAGCGTTTTAAAATCATTGATATCAGCCTAGTTGTACTGGTCCTGAAACATTAAAGGTTATAATAGTAATCAATCAACCGGAAAGACTTAGTTACTTGACACAACGGCACCACAGACTCATTCTGTTGGGAACTGTTTTTGATAAACAGCTGCATTTCTGAAACTTTTAATTTCAGGCTCTCAATCTCCTTGTCCTTTGCAGAATAGTTTTTAGAGTTTCCTCAGCTTTCAAACTTTTGCTATTCAAGTCAATATTTACAACTTCCTTTAAATTAGACAGTTCTTCCTTTGAGCCTGTAATTCCCCTAACAAAACAATGTAGATTCAAGTAAAAATAGGATTCATATCTCTACCACTAATATTTGAAAAAACTAAAAGAAAATAAACAGAGTTGCTCACTGTTACAAGGGTCTGAAAGTCTTGACCAAATTTTTCTTTCATCCCTTGTATTTCCTATGAGCAAACAAACTATAATTAGAAAATATTTTTATAAAATATAGACCAAAATAATACCAAAAAAACAAAACCTGCTGACATTTCTTAACAGAACAATGTTACACGACGTTATTCATGTTCTCATCAGAGAGAAGGTAAAATGACGGAACTAAAAGGTGATGAGATTTACCGTCTTGCATTTTGGGCAATAGTGCCACCTTATAAAGTCTGTAAAAACAAACAAGAAACACAATCAATTTCATTATTGTAAAATGATTGAATCACTGCACACTTTTATGAAGATCTCATGAGTTTAAAAGAAAATTGGAGAATTCAGGTGGATCTAGAGGGCGTCACATCACAGAGTAAATGAGTGGAATTCTGATAGAACAAAACAGCCATCATTCCACATTTTGAATTTATTTTTACTCAATATCAAGATAATTTGGTGCTCCTAGCTTTGTAGGGGAGGGTGGGGCTACTGGAGACATTTCGCCTATTTTCGCCCATAACTCAGTGGATTTTAAAGATATGATCGTGCGTGTTTGACGAGGTGAAAGCCCTAGCTTAGTAGTATTTGGATCAGTTTCGTTTGTGGCAAAATTTTGAACGGTTTATTTATGGTGGTGTGTTAAGTGCAAGAGGGCACCATGTCTCCAGGTGCCCCACCCCTGGGGCACCTGGAGACAGCTGTGGGGCACTTGGAGACAGACATCAAATTTTACTCTGGTAACCACAAATATTCAGTTTTATTGTTGCTAAAGCAGCTAAAATAGCATCTCCCTCCCCCCCCCCTCTTGCTCCCCTTTAACACAAACATGGACTTGTTACACATGAATCTCAACATAAAATAAAAATAAAATTATCACTTGCTAATAGTTTTAGCATTTTAAGGGAACATTTTGAGATATTCTTAAAGTCAACATTAAAAAAAAAATAATATCACTTGCTAATTGTTTTAGCACTTGTACAGGTACAAATATAGTGTTACTAGTTACTACAATACTCTAATCAGACTTAAATCAACATCAAAAGATAAAAGGTTTTGCTGCCGTCTGGTGCCAGTGCAGGTGGGTTTAGGTAACAAATACTTAACATCAGCAATGTTAACGCTAGCTAAATCTGGCACAGAAGGGATCACAAATTTATCACGTACTTTATTACTTCTTCTTAGGTAACTGACTTCCAGATCATTATCTTCATCTTTCTCTTTTAATACTTTAGCAATATAGTAATCTGGAGTTTGGTTTTTCGTCTTTGGTTTGAATTCCACCAGAATATAATCCTCTTCTTTGGGATCAGAGGTCAGGGGTGGAAACTTTCCTGTCTCCAAGGGGCTATTTTCTTCCACCATATCACCCTCCCATTCTCCCTCAGACGATACTGTTAGTTCGCCTGGTTCATCCGGATTACTGTCCTCAGAGTCAGAGTCCTGTTGTCTAAATTTCAGTGCTCTTCTTGACTTTTTGGGAGCAGGCTCGCCTTTCTTCTTTGCTTTATCGTTTTTTTTCTTAGTTTTTCCTTCTGCTTTTCTCTTAATTTCGTTCTTCTCAGGTGTATCTGTGGCAATCATGCTCTTACCTTTTTGTCTTTTTTTGTTGGAACATTTCCTCGGTCCTGGTGTTGGTATGCCACGAAACTCAACTGGACTAATGACACTGGATGTTCCAGATTTATTTGACTGGGCGCTAAAAGGTCTTCCGCTATCAGGGGTTTTCAGAGTAGAGCCATTACTTTCACTTTCAGTGCCTGCAAAAAAAAATAAAAAAAAAAATATAAAATACTTTAATGACATGGACCTG
The DNA here is from genome assembly GCA_029379305.1 of Frankliniella fusca. NCBI lineage: Eukaryota > Metazoa > Arthropoda > Insecta > Thysanoptera > Thripidae > Frankliniella > Frankliniella fusca. Next base: position 260,192 of record JAHWGI010000647.1, on the reverse strand, counting down.
GAATATTATATAAATATTATTAAATTACTAGCATAGTCCATTACCAGTGGAAACAAAACCTGGAGTGCTGACACTAGCAGAAGGCTTAGCTAGAGCATTTTGAGTATTGCCGTTGTCTCCTTCAGTAATCAATACATCTGAGTTGATGTCTGCAATAAAATAGGCTTACATAGGTAACATAAAAATACCATTTTATCCCATTTCTTTTTCATTCCTGCAAGGGACTACTTACCTTCAGAGGCCTCTGGATTTGGCCTGTCCGTTATACGGCTGGGCATGAAGTCCAGCTCCTTGAAGACAGTTCTATCAAATGGCATGATTCCTGTTTTCTTGAAGCCTGCTGTTATATTTGCAGGAGTTAGAGCTTTCCCAACTGCTGTGCAAACGAACTGGGCCAGGTCATAAATAGTGCAGCACTGGTGGGGGTGTGCCCTTTTCCAGATGCACATTGCATTTTCATAAGCCCTCTTAAAAGGGCCCATGATGGAGACATCCAATGGCTGGGTCCTGTGAGTGGTGTGTGGAACCAGTGTTAAAATAGTGATTCCATTTTCTCTTGCATACTCAATTGCCTCTAATGTGATGTGAGCCTCAAGGTTATCACATAAGACCAGGAGAGGATTTTCTTTGGTGCAGGCTGTGTGTTTCACAATGTGCTGAAGAACTTTTGGGAACAATTCTGCATTCATCCAGCCACTTTCACATGCTAAACCTAAGGTGCCTGGATATGCTCCTATTGTCATGTTGTTCTTAAAATTCTTCCTTGGAAACAACATTACAGGAGGTATGACTTGTCCCAGGGCCCCTACAATTAAACAAGTAGTCACTAGGGTTCCCCTTTCTTGACTAGTTGATTGATAGACTTGTTTCTGACCCTTTGGGGCGACAATTTTACCCAGACATGCAACGGTAGTGGTTCCGCACTCATCAAGATTTAAAACTCTGGAACCGTCTTGAAAGCTTGGGTGGCGGTTCAGAACTCCTTCTAATCGATTAAAGAAACTGTCCATATTAGCTTTGTTGAAACTTGAAGCCCTGGCAATGCTACAAGCTTCAGGTTTGCGGATGCTTAAGTTTGGGTGTCTTCTGAGAAAACAGCGAAACCAGTCCCTCCCTCCACACTCATCATTTTTCCAATTTTTGGGCACTTCTATTTTGTTGATAACAGCAAATTCATATGCCAATTCACAGGTTTGCTCAACACTTAATCCTAAGCCCATTTGGGCTACTGTCAAAACATATTCTGCCAAAATAGTCTCTTGTTCATCTGTAAAAATTCTCCTTGATACAAATCCTTTTTTTAAATCCTTCAAATTTATGTCGGGTGAGTCCTTGTATTCTTTATACTTTTTGTACAGGGTTTGGTGCTTTACATTGAACCTTTCTGCAGCGATTCTGAATGAAAGGCCTCCTTTTACTGCCTCTATGGCTGCCTTCATATTGCCCTCTCCAAACTTTCCTCTGTCTGTTTTGGGTTTGTAGTTGCGGACCATTTCTGTAAACATTTGTTGCCATTAGTTTTTGCTAAACACGCGATTTTAATGATATTTTGACGTAAATTGAGGTGTCTCCAAGTGCCCCACAAAAATTGTCTCCAAGTGCCCCACGAGACACATCGAGGTTATGACGCTGGGTATCATAACCCCTGTGATCAGACCCAACAAGTTTGGGGACCAATAGAAAGCTCATAGAACAAGGAACCTATTGATATTTTTATCTAATTTTTAGGACAATTTTTACTGGGCAAAGTGAAGCGTTAAAGGAAAAACCAAATTTTAACTTTTACCTGTTTTGGAGGGACATAAAGTTTAACAGCCAAGATCTTGACAACCGCTTCACCGACAACCACCGCCTTTTCTGAAAGTGGTTTATGGACCGTGTGCTATCTTTCTGTCAAGGCGGAACGGCGCGAAAATTCAAACGTTTCGAGATATCGCGACTGTCTCCAGGTGCCCCTGTCTCCAGTAGCCCCACCCTCCCCTACTGAAAAATGATGGGTGCTGATGGGTCCCTCACAGAGACACTAAATCATTATCAATTGAGTAACAATAAATTAATTGTGTTGCTAAAGAACCTAGATTACATTATGAAACCCAGGCTGAGACATTTAATTCAAAATCTGGAATAATGGGTGACATTTTAAATTGGAGTTTCACCGAAAGGCCACTTTTCCAATGTAAAACTATGTGGTAACAGGTAACGAAATGAGTTCAGTGGGAAACTTTGTCAAAATCTTACCTTGTCTTTCTTTCTTTTACACACCAACACAACTTCCATGGAACCATTCCTTGCACTTTGCTGCATTCTATCATGAACCTGTAAAAGATGGTATAAAGTTATGGATAGATGAATATATTCCTAGGATTAATTACACATGGAGGACAGAAGAGTCCTTTTGAAGTCAATTTGACATCAATATTACCTTAAAGGTCGGTAAAGGGGACCATTCAGACGTCACGAAGGCCTCGAAATCGTCCATGAAAAGGAAAGTTGATGTCAAGCTGACTTCTCTATCCTTGGGTTGATACATCATAGCTTAACTGTTGAATCCTTCAGGTTTCCTACAGATGCAGTAAAGAACCATGGTATGATGATAATACACCACTACATATTCCTGTAATGTGGACAGAAGACATATGACACATCATTTTTATTGAGGAAACTCAGCGCTATCGCGTGAGGGTTTGAGGTTAGGTTCTCACAAAGTAAATATATATATAACGCTTGGTCCATTTTTTAATCATTTGTAGGAGCCGATTTACTCCAAATTACCTACTAAACTCAGATTTCATAATCTGATTACATGACAAACGGTCATAAACGATAGCGTCGCTCGTCGTTGGAAAACAACTATCGAGGCTGACGGCACGCTGACGGTGCACTAATACATTTAATACATTTCTTGTCAAGAGACGGGGGCGACAGGAGGGAAAAAAATGAATGGAACAGATTGAAATACTATACAGCACGATGCAAACAGAGGGAAAACCAGACCGTCAGTTTCAATAGTCGAAATACACTTCTTACCCCCGAAATCTTGAGTTGTGCTGTGGGAAGGAGACAACAGACAGTCAGAACTTTTCCCTCCAATTAAGGTCAGAGACCCAAAAGCTCCCCCACCTTAAACTGACACACCTGAACTGAACAGTGTTAAAGAACAAAAGATTTAGAAGAATCTGTATTAAAATAGAAGTGAAAATGGAAGATCAAGATGAAGACCTCTTGGCAATTGGTGAATTTGATGCTGTATTTGAGGAATACAATGAAAACAAAAAGATTATCCGGATAAATATAGCTTCCGAAAAAGACTGCATGAAATGGTTAGAAGACTACAAGTCTAGCACGAACACAGGTCTTATTGTGGAAGATGCTATGTCCAATGATCCAAAACGGTAAGAAAAAAAATTCAATCACTCCCATTCTGATTGGTAGAAGTTGAGCTTTCATAGGGCCAGACAGAGCGTTTCCAAGCTGGTGACAAATTTGTTGACAATTATCGACAACTTGTCCGTAATGTTGGAAAAATTCTGTACAATTGGACACACTTAAAATTTGTCCATTGGTTTGCTGAGCCACAGAAATATGGACATCCTGGTTGAAAAATTGCGTCTACTGTCCGCAGAAACTTCCACAGGACAATTTTGTTGACAGCTATGAACAAATTTGCCTTTAGCTGTTTAGCAGTGCTAAAAGAATATTGACATTTGCTTGCCAGAGAGCTAATAAAAACATAGTATTGAGATTTTAGCATTTTTAAAAAGTTTGTGCATTATTGCTCAGACTCTTTCTATATGCATGTTAAATGTTTAGTGAAACAAACTTATCAGTAGATTTACAAAAAGTATTCCAAAATAAACTTACAAGAATTATCCAAAGTATTACTCTGTAGGGAAAAAGTTATAGTTCAGTGATTTTTAAAGCTTGGGACTAATAAATCAAAAACTTGAAACCTACAAAAGTTTAAAAACATATTTAAAGAATAGATCTTAAAAATTTCCAGTTAACTTTTGCATGCAAGTGCCAAAGAAATATGGAGATCATACTCTCCTCTATATCTTGAAAGAATCTATCCCTGGAATTGTTTGCTTGGCTCTTGGCTTCGAATACAGAGGGAGGGATGTTCACAGTAAAGAGAAGTGGGTCACGTGGATCCCCGCAAAGGGACGACGACGAGACGAGCTGGCAGGCAGGCAGACGAGCGTCGACACGCCCCACAGCTGCTTCTGCAGGCTGGCTGGCTGGCTGGCTGGCTGGCTGGCTGGTGTAGCTGACTGGCTGACTGGCTGACTGGCTGGCTGGCGTCGCTGGCTGCCAGCTCGTCTGTCCACTGAAGTAGGGAAGTACTATAGATATATGTAAATGTATGAGAAAAGAGCAGCGCGTCAAACTTGCTTTTTATAAAACAAGTAAGAGTGGTTCTATACCACATTGACCCAAGATTTCGGGTCTGGTTTCGGATTTTAACTCTCGAAAATTAAAGGTATTCATGAAATATGAACCCACTCTAAATCTGGGCTCTGTAGCTCAAACGGTTTAGGAGATATAAATTCCTAAAGTTTTGAGGCCAAAATTGCGGATTTGAAAGGTGGTAAGGGTATTACTCTATGAATCTGTCCAGTGAGGTAAAATCTGACGATGCCATTTGAAAGAGGATAAAAAACTGATTCTAAAACACCAATGTCAAAAAGTTGGATTTGTGTTTTCTACCCTTCGATCAAAGATATCAACAAAATTTAGCATGTTAGCGTAACTCTCATAGCAAAAGAAGATGGTCTCCAATTGTCACCAAATTTGGTTTACAGCTTCTTCTAAGTTCCCTTAACATTCTCTAATTTTTGTGGAAAGGTAATATTCACCCTTTTTTTGGGTGATTTTTAAAAGTTCTATCTGCATATTTGGGCTAATTTCACCAGAGATGTTCTTCTGAAAAGGTTTAAGAAATCAAATTCAGTCTGACAGCAGTTGTTTTTTCATTCTTTTACTTTATATTATTTGTAACCTATCTCAAATATAAGTTTGACATTCAAAACCTGAAGGAAGAAAATTCATTATTTAAAATGTGAAATTGACTTTTTAGCCATGAGACAAATTTTTTTTCTTGAAAGTGGAGGTTTACCTTGGTGAATATTACCTTTCCACAAAAATTAGAGAATGTTAAGGGAACTTAGAAGAAGCTGTAAACCAAATTTGGTGACAATTGGAGACCATCTTTTTTTGCTATGAGAGTTACGCTAACATGCTAAATTTTGTTGACATCTTTGATCGAAGGGTAGAAAACACAAATCCAACTTTTTGACATTGGTGTTTTAGAATCAGTTTTTTATCCTCTTTCAAATGGCGTAGTCAGATTTTACCTCACTGGACAGATTCATAGAGTAATACCCTTACCACCTTTCAAATCCGCAATTTTGGCCTCAAAACTTTAGGAATTTATATCTCCTAAACCGTTTGAGCTACAGAGCCCAGATTTAGAGTGGGTTCATATTTCATGAATACCTTTAATTTTCGAGAGTAAAAAAAAAAAAAAAAAAATCCGAAACCAGACCCGAAATCTTGGGTCAATGTTGTATAGAACCACTCGTAAAAACTTGCTTAAAATCTTGTCTTTTGCAATTACGTTCAGCACAAAGTAATTCTTCCCCTTTCTTCTTAAATCAGATACATTTTCCACAAGAAATGGGCTTGCCATCTGAGCAGCAAAAATAAAAAGGATGGAAGCCAAAGGAATAGGAAGTGTCCTTTTCAGATTGATATTTTAATTAAAAAGATAACTAAAAACACCAAAAAAAATGACAGCTACCTCAAAAAGTCCACTCCTTTACAAGGAAAAATTACTATTACTGGGCAACATAATCACCAGACCGATAACTTCAAGGCTCTGAAGTTTTTAAGAATATCTCAGGACACAAAGCAGCAATTCTACGATTATTTTAATAATGGCTACAGTGTGGCAAATGCACTCCATGCACATGAAGCGCAGCTTGTATTGAAAAGCACTGATGACTCAGCCGAGAATATACGGTGCAATGCTGCCCTAAACCCTCTAGCAAGAACTGTATACTATCTGCATAACAACTGGCTCAAATCAACCTATGGCCTAGCATGGTCTAACAAAAGTCCTATAGACAAATTAAAGGAAAAAATAGAACAGTTCAAGATAGAAGGTAAAGAAGTTTTGAATCTAAATTATTTACACTTTAAGACTTGGGCTGATTTTCAAATGAATATGGTAATACATTTCTTTTAATTCTAGGGATTGATGTCATCATTGACGAGCAAGACAGTTCGAGGTGGAGTGTTGTAATTGTCTCACCAATTATGAAGAGGGCTCACTGTCTGCCAGAGGCAAAAGAGATAATTTTCACTGATTCAACAGCAAGCTGTGATGCAGAAAATACAGTCATAACTATCATGCTCACAGCCACTAAAGGAGGGGCTGTGCCTTTGTGTGTGCTGCTCCACAACAGACAAGATACTGTTGGATACATACATGCATACCAAACCTTCGCCAAACATTATCCTAACTGTTTTGGAAAACAATCTGTAAGTATGGACTCCCCACCTAGATCTAATACTAAGTATAATTATATGCCTAATTTTTTACCTGGTCTTTGTTGTTGTTGTTGTAGTGCCCTCAAGTCTTCATGACAGATGACAGCGTGTGTGAGAAAGATGCTTTAGCTAAACTTTGGCCCGATGCTGTACAGTACCTTTGCCACTTCCATGTTGGGCAGGCTGAATGGAGATGGCTATGTGATAGCAAAAATCACGTTGATGTTGGTGAAAGACAGTCTTTCATGAGACTGTTTCAAGAAGTATGATAAGCACCACAATTAATTTGTACTTACTTGAATGTGATCTCTTACATTTATCAATCATAACATATTTACTACAGATAATGTATGCTGTTACTACTGATGACTACGAAGAGGCCAAAATAAATTTTGTTGAGTCTTGCAGCCATGAAGATTACCAAAAGCGGGTTGATTCCTTTTTAAAGAGAGAAAAAGAATGGGCAATAATTTTCAGAAGTGAAACACTCAATAGAGGTCACAACACCAACAACTTTTCTGAGGCAACAATTAGAGTCATCAAAGATATTGTACTAGGTCGTACAAAGGCTTACAACAGCTGCGCACTAGTTGACTACATTTCCAATGTCTTTGAGGATCACATGCAAAGAAGGATTTTACATTATGCTTATGACAGAGAAGCTAAACCCCGACTAGTCTACAATAGGCTCCTCAAGAGAATGCCTCATGGTAAAAAATATTATTTTACAGCAACTTAAAATTATAATAGAAAAAAAGATAGGGTAGTATTGGGTAAATATTTACCTTTTTTGACAGATACTAAGATAGAAAAGAAAGAGGAGGATCTGTACATGGTGCAGAGTGCAGAGAAAAAGGACTTGAGCTATGAAGTCAATTCTCTGATTGGGTGGTGCAGTTGCCCATCTGGCAGATCGGGGCACTTCTGCAAGCACCAAGCTCTGGTGTTCTCTCGGTATGGAGTTGGGTTTCCAAATAAACCAGCTGTTACCTTCAATGATAGGTACAAGCTTGGCTTGCTGGCTCTTGGACCTGAAAAATGTCCAAACATAGATTTTTTCAAAGATTTTGATGAGGTAAGTTCTATTATTAGAAGTTTATGTATTCAGAATACCATTCAATTACCATCTACAAGAAATTTTCATCAATTCATGTTACATTCCTACAGGTAAATGAAACTCCAATGAGGGACAATAGTTTTCTCCATGACATTGAGATGAATATGGATGTCCAGCAGTCAGAGGTAGTAGATTACTTTGCATGAGATTTTTCTCTTCCATTTTCTTCAGTTTTCTAATAAACAACTTGAAATTGAATTTAATTTTTTGGAATAGGAAATTGTGGAAATGAGTGAACCTCATGAGCAGCACCAGTCAGTTGATCCTCAAAAAAGACAAAAGCTAATTAATGAGCTGCACAAACAGATTGACAGGCTACATGACAAGGTAAAGGATGAGCCTGGAGATACTTATGACAAAACACTGGAAACATTAATTTCAAGATTGAAGAAGCCTGACACTCCAGGGCAAGTGATGGAATCACTGATCCGTTGGAAAGCAGCATCACTTGTATGCAGCAGAAGGCGATCTAAAATAAAGGTTCAGCCTGGTGCCATCCAACGCAGAAAAGCAGGAAAATCTAGAGGAGCTGCAAGAATAAGAGCTGGGCGCCCACCCAACACTGAGCCTAAAAACATTAAAAAGCCACGGCAAAGAATTTTGAAAGTTAGCATCGATGCAAACAAGCCACATGTAAAGACACACTCCAGAAAATTGTAATACAAATGTTCTTAACTGAGCAGTTTTAAATACTGTATGTATTTTATATGATTTTTATTTTTAATAATTGTATTATTGTTAAAATTTCTCATTTACTTTGAGTATTTAATTTAAATTAGTAATTTAATTCTATGCTTGCTGAAATATTTATCAAAAGTGTTCACTTTACTTAATGAAGTTTCATATAAATGATGTTGCCAAACAATTATCGCACTTGTTCAACATTCATTACCGATACTAAAAGGTTTTAGAAAAGAAAAAAAAAACTAATAGCAGGGACTGTGGTTTGCCTTACCTGTCAGAAGAAGAGCGCAATAATGTGCAGGTCAAGCACTAAACATGTGAAAAATCCAAATGAATACACTTGGCGGAAACAGATGGGGCACACAAAACAAATGCATCTGTGAGAGATAATTATTTTTGGAAAAGGTTGGGCTTACAGTTTGAATTGAGCCTGATGCATTTTCTGAAGGAAACAGTAAACAAACAAATCCCACTGCCATAGTGGACGGTGGATTGGCTTGCCTACTGTTCAGATGGTGTTGATGTGGCACGTTTCATCATAAATGTGAGGTGATTACATAATCACTGATTTTAAAGAATCGATCTTGGTTGTTGCGTCTCCGGTAATCACTTGTCACTGCAGATTAAAGAGGAGCCTGAAGTTCTTTTTGGTTGAAAAGCAAGGTTACATACTACCATGGTGAAGAGACTTATATGATGTCACAGATGGGGAAAATTATAATACCATAGCAGTGAAATGGGCTTATCAGCGCACAGACAGTACAAGAACAAGCATCGTGGTAGGGAAATAAAACAATTTCACCTAATATCACAGTGGCTATCACGGGGTGTACCGCGACTTGTCAACACGGCACTTGTGCTTCTGCTTGACGCTCGTAAAGCGAACAATCCTTTTAAAAAATGATCAAAACGGATAATTATTGACTGTAATCTAATTGCAGGCTTTCAACAATATCGCCTCGCCAGCGAAAAGAAAAGAAAATATAATCTTTGGGGGCCCCTGAGGCCAGCTGACCGCGGCGGAGCGCGGCGCAGCGCGCGTACTGCTGAATTCGCCATAGGGCGCTGAATCGCCCAGGGATTGTAAATAAGCGGCCGGGACAGCGCGGCGCTGCGCGACGCGGCGCCCACATATTCCGTCCTCTCCCCCCTGCTATCCCCCTCTCCCTCCCCACCCCAACCCAAAGTACAGCGGGCCACGGCGCCGCTGGGGCGGCCATTCCAGTGGCATCGCGCCCCGCTGGGCCCCCGCCGGGTCACGTGATGCGACCAGGAGCCAAACCGGAGCGACACGCTCACGCATTTCAATCGCGGTGGTCGAGGGGCAGGTCGGCGTGGCCCCGGCCCCGGCCCCGGCCCCGGCCGGCCTCCCCCGCCGCACCTTAAGCGGTTCAAAGATCCCACCCTGTTTCCTTCGTCCTCGCGCAGCACGCAGCTTTCTCACGAGTTTTATTTTCGTGTTTTTATTTTCCCTCCTCATGCAGTGCAATGCCTCCTCACCCCACCACGACCCCCCGCATCTGCCTCACACACCCCTCTCTCTCTGGCGCATTCACATACCCGCCGCGCGCGCACAACCCGACGGTTCCGAGGACGACGTACTCCTTTTCCCCGCCGCTGGCCACAACAATAGGGGGGAGGGGGGAGGTAGACGACCACGGGGTGCAGGGTGGCGGCAGAGGCAGAGCAGAGCGGTCCGAGCGACGCATAAACTTGGGCCCCTCCGCCCCGCCCCGCCCAACACCGCCCCGCCCCGCCCCGCCCCGCCCCGCCCGCTGCGCTGCGGCCCGGACCAGGCCAGTGGGGAGCTTCGCGGCCCCGGCCCGGCCCGGCCCGGCCCGGCCCGGCCGCGGCTGCCCTCCCCGCAGAGCCGCGCGGCAAGTCTTTCGTCGGCATAAATAAGTCTCCGTGTTTCCTCTTGTTGTCGGCGGCGGCGGGGCGCGTCTCCACGCCGGCACCGCCCTCGCCCTGCTGCCCCCTCCGCGCCCCACAACCGGGAAACGCCTCTGTCGAATTCGCGGCATTCTGTTGATTTTGCCTTTAATGTGAGCTTCTTCTGAATTCCACAGAAAACTATGTTGATGCGCAGTAAAAAATTAAGATATTTCCAAAAAAAATCATGAAGAAATACAGGACGTGCTCGGGGGCGCGCACGACGCGCCCCCTCCTGCTCCTTGCATTGCGGCATACCGAGCAGCCCCTATGCACCATTCGCTCGCTCTGATCTGCATCCTCGACATCATATCTTCCTTTATTATTCTTTTATTCCCTCCGTTCTCCCTCTCCTCCGCGCTGCCAGAACAACTCGAGGCCTCGGCTCGGCGGCCCCAACGACGACCAAAGTCGTCTCCGTCAAGTCTGCCCGACCCCTCCCCTCTACACGACCCAACCTCCCTCTCTACATCTTACGTCTGTATCATCGCGTTTCCCATCAGACAAAGTCGGATCGTCATGCAAAATGCCGAACCGTCGGGTGAACTTTTGCCTCGCGCCGTGTTCCTGATCGGATTTGCTCCCCTGCCGCGCGGCGCGCAGGGCGAGTCCCACGACCGTGAGCCGATTCCCCGCCGCTGCTACCCGCCTGGGCCGGTCTGGGCCCGCGGGCGCGGGGCCCGCGGGGCCTCCCCCCCCCCCCCCCCCCCCGAGACAACGCCCTGCCGTGCCCTGCCCGGTGTCATATTGCCCCGCGTGGCCAAGGTCGCCGCGCTGACCTTCGGCCTGACCGCTGCTGGAGCTGCCTGCTGCCCTCCGGCCCGCCAGCAGGACTGAAGCACTGCCCTGCAGGCTGATTCCGAAGATCGCTCTCGCGCCTTCGTCCTTGTCGCGCTCGTGGGGGTCTGCCATCCCCATCATAGGGCAACGCCATAGGTGCGACAAGGACGGAGGTAAGAGAGCGATCTTCGGAATCAGGCGGCTGCAGTCCGGCGCATGATGCACCGAGCGCACGTTGCCTCGCCGCCCTCCCGCTCTCGGCCGGACCACTCTGTAGGGCCTGCACCGCTGGAGCAATGTGTCTGTAGTCGCGCTGCGCCGGTCGTTCCTGCAGAAAACCCCCAGCCGACTGATTCAGAAGATCGCTCTCCTCGCCCTGTCCTCGTCGCACCTACAGCGGTGCAGTATGCTGGGCATGGTAGTGCTCCCGAGTGCGACGAGGACAGAGGTATGAAAGCGATCTTCGGAATCGCTCGGCGGCGTGTGAATGTCACGCCCTGGCAAAACTAATATATTACAAGTACGGTCTCTCACCCAAATCCTATCCACAGTAACGCCCCTAATATTTGTAACAGTCAAATCTTATTCAACTAACCATGTTTTCAAAACAATTTTTTCTCAATCAATAACTTAGTGGAGTGGCCTCTTTTCAATCTGAATTATAAGGCATAACGGATGAATCAGTAAGTTTGGGTAAGCACATGATGTAGCTCAATCAGAAATCATATCACTGGGTAGCACTGTGAGAAATCCTTGTACCGGTACGGGAAAATTTTCCATGAGAGGTCTTGTACAATTACGATTCATATTGTAAACTTTTTATAACTATGCGTATCAACTCAGAATCGATTGGTGAGCCCACAAAGTCGTAACGTGTAAAGTCGTACATGTACGAGATATGTTGTACATAGTGAATTACAAAATATATTGTACATCTACGGAAATATTTTTCACAGTGAGTACGGAGTAGGTTAGGAACCAAATGCTACAAAATTTACGAAAGTAAAACCCAAACTCTTTTCTTGTTTCTTGTTAGGTTTAAGAGTAGTAAGATTTCAATACTCAAACAACGCTTTATATATTATCTTTAGTAGAATAATGAGACGACAAATACTCAGTTTACGATTTACAAACTTATTATTCTTTTTTATTACAGATGCCTATTGCTGTATGTAAAAAATGGGCACACTTCCACTAATACAATTAAACATCCACACCGCATTAAAGAAATTGTTTAGCTTGGGTTAACTTGGTGGCGCAATAACAAATCAATACGCTGGGGGAACCAAGCAGGGATTCAAAACTAAATTAAACGAAATAGAAGGAAATCATACTGCTGTTAGTAACTCTCACTTGTCAGGCCATAGGGTTACCTGATTTCAATCAATACTCAACCATACTCAAATGTTCACTGAGCAGTTTCACAGCTTCACTGTAAACAACATTGTCTATGTTATTAGGTTATATCACTCACCTAGGAAGAACACAACCAAGTTGCACCAATGCTTGGCTGTCGTTTCAGTAGTCAGTGACGTTCGTTTCACAAATCCAACGCAATAAAAAGTATTTTGAGGCACTACCCATCTCAATCCTCCGCAAGCCACAGACGTAAACAAACAACAAATCACTCAAACCCACACTTCTACACAATGACGACACTTGAAACTTCGAGCAGCGACGTCCGCAACATTAAAAGCGACTTCAGACTGCATATTAGGTGAAAAAGACTATTGATCATTTAATTTCGATGGTGTAAACAGCCGAGATTACACCGGGCGCGCTGAGTTTGCCATGAGTTTGCCTTCAGGCTGACGCGAAGTTTAGTTCCGGCGCAGCCGCTAGGTAGCGCTCTCCAAGGTCTTTAAAGTACTCTCCCAGCCAACCTTCCAGAAGTGAATTTCAAATTAAACTTTTAAATATTTCAAACTCCTTTAATTTGGACAGCTTGGATGAATATTAAAGCGCTGAAATTAGCAGATTGCGGAACACTACCGTTTTTTACGATAACTTCTGCGTGCTTCAAGAGGAGAACCGGCCAGGACAGACAGACAGACAGACAGACAGACAGACAGACAGACAGACAGTCAGACAGACTCTCGACCAAGTACACTTCCGATCCCCTGCAGGAGTAAGCTTCTCTTCGCTCAGCGAAAATTCGAAATGTGAATTTTCCGAGTAATTTTACACAGCAAGTGCAGAGGCAAGTGAACGAGCCATAATTCACCCGCACCCGCAAGTGTCGCACGTTCATACACACACACTTACGTTTCCAGTGATCCCCGGACCAGCGTGTCCTCTTTCCGCGCCCCGTGGTGCAGGCGTCGCCCGTCTCCTCTACCGCTATAATATCTCTGAGTGGAGCCAGGTGGTCGGAAATCATGAGGGAGAGGTTTGGCGGCCTGGTGGTGGCGGGGCTGGGCGTGCAGGGGCGGGGCGTGCAGGGGCGGGACGGGGCGGGGCGGGGCGGGGCGGGAGAGGCGAGGGTGAAGAGGGATCAGAGTGTCGCCCGTGCTCGCGGTGCCGACGACAATTCCGAGGCGATCAGCCTCTTCCTACACCTCCCATATCATTCTCTTTCCCCCATCGCCTCTTGCTCTCGAAGCAGCGCACAGCAGACAAAACACTGGAGAATCGATGCCTCTAATCGTAATTCAATGCATTGTTGATCATCTGGGGGGTGGAGGAGGAGGACTGCGGCGGGGGCCACTGCGGGCGCCGAAAGGGACCCCCGAGGGGGCCGCCGAGCGGAGTGGAGTGGGGCCGGCGGGGCGGGCCGGGCCGGGCGGGGCGGGGCGGGGGCCCCTTGGACAGGACAGCCCCAGCGATTCGATGAGGGAATGGTAGGCCAAGCAGGCGGCGGCCGTTTTGATGGGAAATGTATCTGGATCCTGTGCTACCCGAAAGCCTCCTTCCACCCCCACCCCTAAACTTTTAGGTTAACTTTAGCAAGGGAGCATGCACTCGCGTAATACTCGGGTCACTTTATCCGTAATAAAGGCAAAATAGCGTGTATAATAGAAGCGTAATGGCCAAGACTCTCCACATTTCATTCATTTTTGGGTCGTTTTAGGCTGTTTTTGTTCGTTTTTGCCTGACTTCAGCCAAATCTAAATCTTCGAAATACAGCGTAATAGACGTAATAGTCGGGTCACAGATTTAAAGAGTGCATGCCCCCTCGAACTTTAGGTCTGCTGGGTGAACAAACACCTGGTTCAGCTCCTTCATGGACTTCTCTAGAAAAAAAAAATACGATTTCACGAAATCCTGGTAGACAACGGAGTTTCTATAACTAAAATAAAATATTGTGAGTGTTGAATAAGACTGTAAGAAGACCGACTGGTTTTGTTTAGTTTACGATAGTCAAGATAGTGGCTCAATAATTCTAAGTTTGAATTGATAAGGCGGGTTTCAAGTAATGAATACTCCCCGTCAGTTCGGCCGACATTTAATCGACAGGAGCAGGAGAAAAGAGAGTTCTCCTTCTGACGGCAAATATTGGGCGGCGAGGTCAAGGCTGAAGGAGAACGTCAACAATAACCTTCTCTCCACCAGGCGCACGGACGGGGCGAACCGGGGCCCTACCTAATACCGCTGGTACGCGAAGGACCAGCGGGCAAGCGCGCCGCGGCCGCGACGGGGGGTGCGCTCTATTGGGAAAACGCGGAGTTAAGGCGTTGTTTACACAAAATGGTACACGTAAATGTACATCATTTCAAGAATTCTGCTCACCAGATCGAAGTCAAACTTACCAAACCGTTTTCCGCAGGTATAAAACTACTATTCACGCATTCAGTTCGCCTTGTCAACGTTTCGATAACTTTAAAAAATTGTTTAAAGTCGCGAGGTGGGCACATCAGCCACCGGCAATGGCGGACATGCTTGGCCTGCTTTCGCGTTGTTGACACAACATGCCAACCAAATAAAATGAAAAAAATCACTGCTCTCATAACGTTACGATTGGAACTCATTCTTTGAGGCACACATTTAGTTGGCAGAACCGGGGCAAGTTTCAGTAAAACTGAAGTAGTTTTAAAGAAGGCAGTACGGTGGTCACGTGCGAATTTCAGTGGTGTTATCTCATTCTTGCGCTCGAAACTAAAGGCTGGCTTTGTTTGAACGCAGACTTTAGAGGTTTCTCTTTCGCTCCGTGTTGGCTCGTCTCGGCCTACCCCCTCCACGAAAAAATATCCCCTTCCCCTGTTCATTTTGCCTGACGAGTCGAGCATTACCATAGAAACTCGAATTTCAATTCAAATTTACAAAATTTCTGCAATACAGATTTCAACTAGACTTCAGAATCGAATGTACTAGATTACATTCTAAATGTGTGCTTAATATCATCGAATTCCCTTCAGCAGATTTTTTTCTGTCGTAAGGGGCCATATGAAACAAAACACGCACGTTTTCCAGCGAATTTAGAAGGCAACTCCGTTGCCTAAAAAAAGAGCAAATACGCGTTTTGAAATAGGACGCCAGGCTTTGCTCACTCAGCATAAACATGTGTGCAGATGTGTGAAGACCTCATGCATACACTCCGTTATTGACATTTTGTTCATATACTAATTAGCTTAAAAGTATAAGTATAATACGGACTACATCATCTAAACTTACATACAATTTTCAACAAGTTCAACAAGAGAAAATCTCCAGACACATGAAGTAAAGAAAAGAGCATAGTAGACTATGACGCAAATTTCTGTAACTGTCGGAGAGTGACCGCGTGATTATAATTCTTTTAAGTTATGGGCGAACGCATAACGTGACAGTTAGATTAGAGCAGCACGTGCTATACCGCGTCGCCTCTATGTAGAACGGGCCCCACCGGAAATAATCCCTTTTTCGGATTGTCGACTTCTGCAAACCCATTTACTTCCTGAGCTACAGGAAACTTTTCTAGTAAGAAAAGCGCGATGTGCGCTACGAGTTGGAACGTCCGCTCTGCCCTCCCAACGGAAACTACTCAGCACTAGCAGGCCAGGAGACTAGGTGCAGTGCAGGTAGCTACAACACAAAAAATCTCGCAGTAAATAAATTAATTTCTCATGCATACGGTTCCCGCGCATTTTCTGGAGTGATTATAGGGTTCGCCCGACGAGACGGAAAGGTCCATGACCTCGGCTCGCTCATGCACACCGGGCGGAGCCAAGCGCCCTCACTCAGGGCGCCGCCGGGGACGTCGGCAAGACTGCTGAGAAAAATCACGACTTCCTATCACAGCCTGAACAGCGGCAGAATCGTCATGAAATACATGCAAACTTTTGGAGGGGGAAGCAGCAGGGGATGCGGGGTCGTGGGCCCGAGGACCCACTCCATCGGAACACATAACCGCTTGGGGGCCAACATTTTGCGGGGCTGGGCCGGGCATGGCATGGTGGGGCGTGGTGGGGCGTGGCGGGGCGTGGCAGGGCGTAGCGGGGCGTGGTGGGGCGGGGTCGAGCCACCGCGGGGGCAAGCGGCGCTAACGGAGCGTCGGCAGTTCCTTCTGCGCATAATAACATTTTTTCCCGGTGGCACGGTGTGGGGAGAGAAGTGGGAAACAAGAGAGAAAAGAGAGAATGTAGAGAGGAATACGGAAGAGAGAGAGAGAGAGAGAGAGAGAGAGAGAGAGAGAGATAGAGAGAGAGAGAGAGAGAGAGAGAGAGAGAGAGAGAGAGAGAGCGTAGAAGAATCCGGCGGGAGCTGCACTCCTCGCTAACCAGCGCAACGCTGCTGTGGCGCGCGGAGTGTAGCAGGGTGGCGACGCTGGCGGCCAAATCCATGTTCTTCTCTCTTTCTCTCTCCATCTCTCGTTCAAAAGGCTCGACGGCTGGTACAGTACATTCAATTGAAGAGTGTGAGAGCAGCTGGTAGCGACCTCCAAAAACCAAACCTCTCGCTCCCTCGGAGATAAACACAGCGTATAGTGGGGAAAAAAAAATACAAGGAGGGGATATCACGAAAATTTTAAAAGCGCCAGCTGTTAGACAAACACAAGGCAAAAAGCACAATGAAAAGGGACTAAAATAAAACAATAGATGATTTTCGCTTCCAATCAGGACATCAGAGGAATTGCGCGAAGCGGCCGGGAACAAGGAATTATGTAGAATTGCAGCAGTATTCTACGTATTGTCAAAAACTCCTATACAGTATAATAATCCAAATTACTTAGGTTTCCCGGAGAAATTCACACATTTTATGAAATATAGGTTTACACTGCTGTAAAACTTCTCCAGCCGAACCATTGACTGCTTTACTCCTAATACCCTTTCATCAGGTGAGAAAAAGTCCGCTTGATCTAGCAGCGCAGCAGCCGAGAGGCTCTGGAGTCAATATAATAACCAAACCAAGAACCGCCTGACCAGCGCGCACGAGTCCCGCCATCCATAAGCCCTTGTGCTCCTCCTTTGTAATAAATATCGGCTCTGTTTACAGCAAAGACACTCCCTTCGCCCTCTAACCCCTTATTCGCCGTGGTCGAGCCGCTCCCGAACCCCTCCCCCCCCTCCTCTCTCCTCCCATGAATCCTTCGCTTTTGTCTCTCTTCCCCGTTTATTGTGCTCGCTCTTCGAAGCGTCCATCCCCACTTCCCTGACCCCCCGAGCGCCAGCAGCCCTGGCCCTGGCCGAGCTGTGCTTTCTATATCCTTTTCCCCTCTCGTTTCTATATCTCTCCCCTGCCCTTTCTTTATCCCCCTCCTTTCCATGTGCGCTCTGCGGGCCGCGCAGTGCCCTGTCCTGCACCAGCAGTGCCCACAACACATTGCACCCCGATTTCTCGTCGCAGAGGTTTATTTCATTTTATTATTATTATTTTTGGGGGTGGGGGGGGTGGGGGGGTGGGGGTTGGTTGACGTAATCAGACTGACACCCTTGAGGATATTGGGAGTCTATGCGAGAGGGAATGCGAGGGCCTCCTGGCGAGCTACCGCTCCCCCTTCCCCTCTCCCTGCCAACACGCCCGCGGCCTCCGCAAATAATACACCTGCTTCCAGACCGGCGCCCTGCCTCTTGGTTTAATACACTGCCCCCCTTCTCTCTCTCTCTCTCTCTCTCTCTCTCTCTCTCTCTCTCTCTCTCTCTCTCTCTCTCTCTCTCTCTCTCTCACACACACACACACACACACAACCTGGCAGTAAAGTCCGCAGTGTTCTATGTCTATACATATAAGTATGTGTCCATGTGTACAATGTGTCTGTGAGTGTGTGCGTTGTGATTTGGAAGCACGGCTGTCCTGCCGTCGCTGATGTGAATGAATTTATGAGGTGGGGGAAAGTTTACGGCCCAGGCCCCCGCGGTCATGGTTTCCCAACAAACTATCGAGAGAGCGCAGCGAGTTATATGATCCGTTAACGGCAGCCAGTCGTAATGGATCAAAAGTTATACGCCTGTGTGTGCAAGTCCAGTGCGCCCATGCGCAGCAGCCTCTGCCCTACGGTCGAAACAGATAAAGGCTCTCCACGCTCTGCACTTACTCTGCGAGCCGAGCGAACTCGTCTTTTATTTTAGGCCTCGGTTATTATAAAAAAACCAATTGCAAACGACTGTAGAATTTCTTTAGGTTAATTTTTTTAATTATATTCTTTACTATGGTCTCTTATGGACGTAACCAAGCGCGCTGAGGCAATCCGTAAAAAGTTACAACCAAAATTTCTTTCTCTCTAAATAGGAATGCACACAACGACATATTTTCAACAGGACACTGCATTAGTAGGAGTAGCCGCAAATGATAGAAAGTTTCACTTCCACGATTTCACACTTCTTTTTTTGTACGGCAGGCTATGCCCAAGTACTATCCTCTTTGCAAGCTACGAGCTAGAAACGACTGCTTTCAATCACGAGCAGGGACAGGGCCTGTGCGTCTCGCTGCACACGCAGCCTCGCCCCGCCCCGCCCCGCCAAGCCCCGTCCCCCCGCCCGGCCGGCCTCGCCACGCGCGCACCCTTGCTACCACACACTGCGCGTCAAATCAAGACCAGACCGCCACATTTTCTTTTTCAGCTTCATTTGCTTGTTTACGTACGCAGAGGGATCAGATGGCCATCCGGCCGGCGGCCTGGCGTCTGCAGCACCGCATCCCTCCCTCAGCCCACATCAGCCCCCCCCCCCCACCCTCGACCACGGTCAGCCCCCAAGTGATGGTGGCGTAAGGTGGCCTTTGGCCCACCCCCACTATAGCAGACGTCTATCCGTGGGAGACCCGACAGGGCACCCTTGCGAACCACGCGGGGGCGGAGTGCGGGGGCGCCCAGCAGACCGAAGCAGCACCGCAGCAGGAGGAGCAGCAGGACCAGCAGGACGAGCAGCAGGACCAAGGACCGACAGGACTATAGCAGGAATGCAGGCCATAGGCAGGACGACCAGTACCTCTTTTGCGATCCCCCACCACAAATTTGTAAATATGGGTGGAGGCCCGCGGCCCGGCCCCGCCCCGGGGCGCAGGCTCCGTGCAGCCCCGGCGGGGCTCTCAGCCGCGGCCCCGCCCCGGCACACTATCGTCTCAACGACCTCTTTCCTCTCCTTTTCACAGACGTGAATATCCTCACGTTTCTCTATTTCTTCTGCGAAAGTGACTTTATCGAGCTGCCTGGGCCAGATTCGCCCGCGTCTCGGAGTGCCGCGGTTGGAGGAAGAGACGAAGGAGGAGAGAAAGAGAGACAGAGAGAGAGAGAGAGAGAGAGAGAGAGAGAGAGAGAGAGAGAGAGAGAGAGAGAGAGAGAGAGAGAGAGGAGGGGGAGGATCTGAGAGGAGAGATGGTACGGAAGGGGTGGTTCTCTCTCCCTTTAGGTCGTGGTTCCAAATCAAGAGGCTCCCGAACTAGATCTGATCCTCTCGCACGGCGGAGCCAACTCACCAGCTCTCGTTGTTCCAACGACAAATCCATTCCCAACTACTGAAACATCGCTGCATGCGTATTTCTTGCTCTTGAGAGAGTAAATTAAGGACACGTTTTTGAAAAACGGAAGCAGACGGCAAGAGATTTAATCAAGAGATTTATCACCTAGAGAAGAAGATGAGACGTCAATATGTCATATAAGCACTGCGACGCGTCAGATCTCCTCGAACAAAAACTTTTTTTAATTTTAAAAAACGGACACGAAATTGAAGTGGTGGACTGGCACTAGTGACCGCACAGACCCAGCAAAATACGACGTGCCTTGCTGCCCGGTGCAGCGCAGCGAGCAGCACAAGTTGTATTCTTTCGTTCTACGCCGCCCTCCACCCTCGGCTTCACCCCTTGCCCCCACTCCTTTTCGGGCACCCATTTCACCCGAGGCCACGGCCGCGGCTGCGTGTGTTTGCCCTGCACCTCCCAGACGCGCGCGGGGGGCGCGAGGTGGGCGCGGCGGGCCCGCCCGGGAGATATGCAACCCACCGGCGCGCGTGCTCACCGGGTGGCCTACCCCCGCCGCTGCAGGCGCGCGCGCGCGCGTAACAAGGAGAGGCGAAACCAGCCGCAGAGAGAGAGGAACGGGAGCGAGTATGAGGGAGAGAGCGAGCAAGAGAGAGCGAGCGAGCGCGAGAGTGAGAGAAAGAGAAGTCACAAGCGCATGGCAGTGCCCGCCATGCCCTTCTAGGCTCTTTTCAAACTCCTCCACGAACACACAGAACCAGACCAGAGTCAGCAAGAAGAAGAAAGGGAACACTACCATGTTTTTCACCTGCTCCCCCTCCCCTCTCCCCCCCCTCTCTCTCCCTCTATCTCCCCAACGTGCGCTCCGGCGGCCAAAAGTGACTCTCTCCTGCTCTCTCACGAACCTCTCGTTACTCGCTGGTTACATCGCCTCGCCTCTCGCCCCCCCTAGCCTGGCCCGGGCCGAGCCGCCGGGACGCACTCACCAGAACAACCCGGCAGCGCTCTAATTAGCTGCAACGTGCGCAACAAGTCCAGTCGAGTGTCCAGCCGGGCACCAGCCAGACTCAAGCCCGCGGCGCCCTGCCCACCCGTCAGGCCAGCGGGCATGCACCCGCGACCGCGAGCTAGCCTATTGCCTTCCACCTATATGTCCCTTTGCAATTACCTACGAATTTGTTGATAGAATTAATTCCTTTCGACATTTCAAAACGCGTCACGATGTTTTCCATACGTCGAGTTGTTTCTTCTTTTAATATCCTTTCCAATGCTGGAACCAGATAACACGGGTTGATGTACGCAGTGACGAGCCATCAACCCCAGCGTGTTTCTGAGTGTGAGTGTGTGTGTGAGAGAAAGAGAGAGAGGGAGAGAGAGAGAGAGAGAGAGAGAGAGAGAGAGAGAGAGGGGGGGGAGAGAGGGAGAGGGGAGAGAGAGGGGAGAGAGAGAGAGGAGAGAGAGGAGAGAGAGAGAGAGAGAGAGAGAGAGAGAGAGAGTGCGTGGGACGGGGAGGACGAGATAGGTAATGGGAGAGAGAGAGAAGGACAGAGAGAAAGAGAGAGACGGGGTTAGAGTTATCCCTGCTGTGTGTGTAAGTGGGGGTGTACGCGCGGAGGGAAACGCCAATTACTTTCGGGGCAATAGCGGTCGTGCGTGACCCTCCCGCCCCCTTGCAAATACACCGTGTGACCTATGTACACACCGCGTCGTGTGTGGAGCGCTCCCTAGTGGCGGCGGCGCGAAGTGCGGGGCGCGGCGGGGCGTGTCTACTCATTAGCTCGGACCGGAAAGGATATCGGCAAAGCCACCGCGCCCCGCGCCGCCCCGCCCCGCCCCGCCCCGCCCCGCCCCGCCCCGCCCCGCCCCGCCCCGCCCCGCCCCGCCCCGCCCCGCCCCGCCACCGTTATGGCCATCAATAAAGAAGCCATCTATATACATGCGACAAAATAAATAACAGCAATTAGTTAGCTCCCATAATCGGACACCACGCGGCCAGTGCACGCGGCCAGTGCACGGCTAGAGCCAGCGGCGGCCGCGGTGCGCGAAACGAGATTGGGTGGTGGACGCGGAAACTTTGTCGCGGTTGAAAAATCGACGAATGTCCACACTGTCAGCAATGTGAGTCCGCATAGGAGCGATGAAAAGGACGTGCACCTGCACCTGTAGAAAAGGCAGGCACAGATTCGGCGGTAATTCTTTAAAAATTACTAATTTTTTCCTGGCGTATAACTTTTAAACGCCGTTCTGTTCGCCACCACTCCGGTTTACAGGCGCAAACTCAAGAAATACCTGCCGGGCCGGCGGGGCGGGGTGCATAGCGTGCCTCACGGTACCGCTGCTCATGGCCTGGTTGACCCGTCATAAAAGGCCCGCCATGAAAATGCCCAGCCGGCCCCACAGGCCCAGGGGCCCGGCGGCCCGGCCCTCGACCCAGGCCATGGCACTTATGGCGACCGAACTACAAACCGCCCCGGAGGGCCCTTCAGCCCCACGGAGGCCCCACCACACTACCACGGCATATGTACACGTATTGCGCCCTGACCATCGCTCTCTGAAGGGGCGCAGGGGTATAGTATTAATTTCTCCACTCCCGCAAAAACAGAAAGAAAAAATGAAGAAAGGACAAGGCAAGTATAAAGGGAAAGGAAACGAATTTGCTGAAAAGCGAATGTGAAAAGCTTCATGGCGAGAGCGTCCGGACGAGAGCCGCGGGCCGTGCTGCTCCCGACCCGAACTGCAATATCGCCTCTGCTGTTGGTTTTGGGCCGCTCCATTCACATCCACATTCGGCGCGGGGCGCGGGGCGGCCCTGCAACCGGCTACGTTCTGACAGCTCAGGGCTGGCCTTCCTTTTACTACCGCCGGCCCGGCCCGGCCCGGCGCTCCCCACGCCACACCACGCCCCGCCGCTTTGACCAATGCGCCATGTGCCACTACAACAACATGCATCTGCTTTTTTCCAGACGGTGCAGCTGCTGCGTCTGCAGCCGCCCCGCCCCGCCCCGCCCCGCCCCGCCCCGCCCCGCCCCGCCCCGCCCCGCCCCGCCCCGCCCCGCCCCGCCCCGCCCGTCTTGGAGGAGTCACGTTGTCATCATAACTCACGCATCGCAGCTCATGAATAACGCCGTGTGCGCCTGGACCTCCAACCCCCTACTTCCTCTTGCCTATGTTTCTCCCACAGCCGACTCTTCCCCCTCTCCTCCCCCCATCTCTCTCTCTCTCTCTCTCTCTCTCTCTCTCTCTCTCTCTCTCTCTCTCTCTCTCTCTCTCTCTCTCTCTCCACAGCCCTATCAAACCGGCGTCGCCTGCCGCCTCTATCCATCCCACTCCCTCCACGCGCTATAAACTACTGCTCCTTATGCATTTCTTCGCGAACAATTAGAAACGCTCTGCGCCGGGACGCGTGAGCGCGCGTTGTACACGTGACTTTAGTGAAAGAGGCGCGAGCGCATGGAACACGACAACATGGAAAAGAAGTGTGTCACAGCGCTCGGCGACCTACGATGAAAGAAAAAAAAAAAAATAACGACAAGGTCTCATGCGGTCCTATTTTTGCCTAGGACAGAGCCAGCCCCTCTCCTCCCCCCACCACTGGACTGTATCAATCAGCCCATGCATGCACTGCGGTCGCGGCTCTCCCCACCGCCCTGCTCCGCCCTTATGCGTATTTATAGGCAAGCGGCGCAGCAAATCGGCCTAGTGCCCCCCCCTCCCCTCGCCCCGACCGGACGCGCCGGGTGGACGCGTTATTATTTCGCAGCAGGGATCGGGGTGGGTCGCGGAGGGGCCGCCGCAGTGCGATGTAAAATCCAGTCAAAATTCAACCCATACAACACCTCAGGACAAAAATAATAATAATAATAATAATAATAATAATAATTAAGGGGTGGCCTACTCGAAAAAATTGTTTACATACACAAGAACACTTGTATTCCCAAGAAAATACAAGAAATACACGAAAAATACAAGACATGAAAATAGTGCAGTAATTCATCAAAATACTTATCAAAAATACAAGAAAAATACCCAAAAATGCAATAGAAATACATGATATACAAAGTATGTGCACGATAAAACCAGAAGCTTGGTTCTTAAGGACACTTTGTCCATTTTCAAGGACCATGTAACGGATTCAACAACTTACTGGAAAATGTCCATTTTTGGTGCATACTACCCGTTTCCTGGGACCAGTCCGGGACGGGACGCGGGTCCCGGGCGGTGCTGCCTTCTGGATCCTGGCTGCGTTTTCAAGGACTGGTCCTTGGAGACGGGGACATAATGCACCAAAAGTGGGCATTTTCTGAGAATCAGTCCTTGAATCTGTTACATGGTCCTTGAAATAGGGAAAAAGTGTCCTTCGAGACCAAGCTTCTGATTTTGGTTTTACCGCGTGTACACAGTAATAAAACGAGTTTGGCCCACGCCCCTCAAAAAATAAACGAATAAAAAAGAAACACAGACACGTGTGAGGATGAGCAATAACTGTCTGCGCTCAACACTTTGCCATTTCTCCTGCACCTCCTCCTCTCGCCTCTACATCTTCCGCACGTGTAGCTGCCGCGCGGAGGGATGCGCGCGTGTGAAGTAGTGTCCTCGGTCGAGCCCACTCGGGCGGGGGCGGGCCGGGCCGGCCCAGCGGGCACCAGGGACAAGGGACCCCGCCCCCGCCCCGCCTAGGGGTCAGTAGAGCAGGGTCCCTGCACTCTAAAGATTCTACGAACAGTTCTATCCGTAATACAAAGATTTTTGTTGATAAGGTACGATGAAATCTGCGCTCACATAATACGAACAAACCTGTTGGTAATTTACAAACAATAGTCTTCGTAAGCCAGGACCTTGCATTATTCACCGTAGATTACGAACAAATCCATTGTAAGGAGCTGCTTCACCGTAGCTTGCTAAATGAAACAGGTTTCCGAGCAATAATTTGTGCCTAATATCCGTAAAATAAAAATAAAATTACAAAAAGGATTACTACTCATTCACTACCACGTAGCCTCTGAAAATGTTTGCGACTTACCACTCCCAACAGCAAACGATTCATATTACATGACTTATGGATTAGAACCCTAAACCCATATGCAATAAATTTGTATAAATTGAAAATTATTGAGAATTGAGCTTTTTCAGTGGTTTACCTCATACATCACAAACCTTTTTATTTAGCACTCTGATACCACACGTCAGAAAAATAAACAAGAAATGACTGGGGTGCCATGTATAGGTTAAATTTAAAAGAGAGATGCAGAAGCCAGAACTTAAATGCAATTTACAGACAATGGGTGGCTTGTCATATCATGCTTCAATCCTGCAGTACACCATAGATAAGGAAACAACTTCTGAAAACTAGAACTTGGCCACACAAACACTAGATTATATCTTAGTACAAACGCAGTCACAGCATATCACATCTCAACCCAAACACTTCTGGTCATATCGTCTAGCTCCCGAGAGAAAATTATATAGTCCTCTCTCTCGCACTCATGGGCTAACCTATGCTTAATTCCTTTCATTTTGGTGTACTAAACTCTCGGCGGTTCCACCGTATGACAATACTTTACACTTTTCACACGGCCTAGAATAGAAAATTTCACTCAATTTAAACCGGATCCAAAGAAGAAAAATATTGCTTCCTGATTTGTTTCCTCCTCGACGCTGATTAGCTGATACCGTCGAAGTTGTCGGACTGACCGCCAGGTCTGCGACCGCCCTAGTGGCGGCGTGCCTGAGAACTTCGTTGGCGTAAGCCAATCGGCGTCAAGAAGGAAACAATTCAGGAAGCAATACTTTTCTTCTTTGGATCCGGTTTGAATGCTCGCACCGACCGACAGAACTGTACGGACCATGCAGACCGAGAATTCGGACAGGCCCCTTCAGACCAGAGACCACGTATCTGCAGGGTGATTCCGAACAGCGTTTAGTAGCGTCCTCTCTCTCGCTCGCCATGGCCGTGTCCCCATGAGTGAGACAAGGACAGAGAGACACAACCACTGTGCGGAATCACCCTTCTGGACGCAGAGCGCAGCTCAGTTCATGTATTCCCTGCCGCCTGCCCTCCCCTCCTGGGGGACGCTGTTCTTGACCACCTCGCCCAGCCGCGCGGGCCGGCGCGCACGGCACGGGTGGCACCTTTCTTACCATAATACATTTTTAGAGCAGCTATTTGCCATAAATATGACTAAATTATGTTCTAACATCTTAGGTATTGTGTTTCAGGTTCAGGTCCCCAGTAGAGTTGGCGAGGGCAGGATCCCAGGACAAACATATCAGAGATGACCAAGGGGAGAGGCAGGCAGACAGCTCTCGTACCATTCTTTGTTGAAGAAGGAACTCTCTAGTCCATCGGTCCTGCGTATGGTGGGACTAGCAGGACAACCCCGAAAGAATAACTAAAAGCATTAGAATCCATTCAGCTTCCTATTCCACACACCTGTAAATAAATATTGGTAAAATTTGTTCTCAAGCTGATACTCTTTTTTTCCTTTTTTTCTAAATCCCTACAGGGTTACTTCTCATGTAAGAAAAGGATCATTAATAAAAATATGAAAAGAGAAAACCAAATGATCTGGTGTCAGATGATTTTTAGTATTCAAGTTTCAAATACAAAATAATATATAAATTTTACTTAAATAACAAGTACAAAACCTTAAAGTTCTTTTTAAAAAACACTAACTATGACATTTCATTGAGTGATATACTCATAACTTGTTGAAAAACAATCTTAGAAATCTGATATAAACTGCAACACCACTAAAGATATAAATTTAATTTAAATATCAAGTACAAAACCTTAAAGTTCTTTTCAAAAAACACTTACTTTGACATTTAACTGAGTGATTGACTCATAACTTGTTGAAAAACAATCTTAAAAATCTGATGAACTGCAACACCACTAACAGGTGTTTAAAAGCGATTAAACAAATCTACATGTTGGGCCGTAAAATCGGATAGTCTTGGATTTTCTTTAGGAAGTCCAAGAACTTGTATGGCCAGAAATCTGAAAGCATTTTTCCATGCCAGATAATAGGGCACATTGAAAACATAGTATGTCTTAAGTAGCAAATCTATGCTTTTAAGAGTAGGCTGTTCTTGGAGTTGAATCGAATGGCCATCACCGATAACCAAATACTCAGAAACAACTTTGTCATTGTTGGTCATGGCCATAATGTATGGCTGGATGGGGTGTTTCCATGCTTCTCTCCTCTTACTAATCTCCAGATTAACATTGCTGCCCACCTAAAAAGATAAAGAAAGGAAGGAAAAAAAAACAGGAAGGAAAAAAAAAGGGGGGGAAAAAATGAGAGAGAAAAAAAGAAAAGTTTAGAGCAGCAATGATAGATTTGAAGGTAACTTACCGGAACCAATTGGTATATCTGGTCAAGTTCTGCCACAACTGCCATTTTCTTCTCATGAGGATAAACTCTCTTTGGAAGAGGCAAATATTTTACCAAAATCATTAAGGCATTCAAGCAATCTGAAAAGAAATGATTGAAGAATAATAAAGAAATATCTTGCCTTCATCCCTGTTATAAATTTTTAAAGATTCTCAGAGGAATTATACTTCATTTTGCTATGGTTGTAAGATGCATCATAATCATTTCTTTTACCCACCATTTTGTGTTGTATTGGAAACACTGGCAAATTTTGCTGCCTCTGTATATCCAAGTTTTAAGAGCTTTTCTATGTATTGATGACCATCTCTAATAAGATTGTCACCTTTGCCGGGAAACATACTTTCAAACTCCAGGAATATCTATAAACCAATTAGTAAATAATTAAGACAAAGTAATTCAATAAATATCCATTTCTTGAGAAAAGAGAAATATACAATGCTTCCTACCATTTCTCCTTTAAAGGCTTGGAAAAACTTAAACTCTTTAAGCAGGGAATCAAGGAGATATTTTTCATCCATTATGAACTCCCTGCGTTCCTTAAATGTCTGTTTTGCAAGGGCAATAATCGTCTCCTTGTTTGTTTCAATGTGACTAACACATGCAAGGTACTTGGACTGTGAAGAGAAAGAGGCATAGTAGATGTCAACTACAGTTAAAAAATCATATGTGTTGTGGTTAAAATGAAATTAGGTTTAAGGGAGAAAGTAAAACTTACCTCATCAGAGAGTTCAGAATGCACAAGGGCTCTTTTAGCTATTGGCGTCTTCTCCTTTCTTTGAGGAGCCTTTCTTTTGCCTCCATTACGAGCTCTTGGTGTATCCTGGATTCTCTGCCGATTGGCAACATTATTTGCTAATTTACCTCTCCCACTGGCTTTGTCGAAAAGCCAAGACTATAAAATACAAAAACCAAACAAATGGTAGAATAAAGATAAAAGCACTAATCATACTAATAATAAACACAATATTTCCTCACCCAAGGTTTTTCTCCTTCTTTTACACATCTTTGTGCAAATTTAGGAAATGTAGCAACTAGACTGACTGCAATTGATTCTCGCTCTACAGTTAGAAGAGCATTTGGATCACTTCAAACAGAGAAGAGAAAACAAAAATAAATCAGTAAGCTAATGACAAAAAGATGAAGACAATCATAAAATCTTACTTACGAATGTAAAGAGTACAGGTGATCGACTAATATATCGATTAAAAATTTAAACATTTCTCCCGAGCAATAGCCTACGGTGTTGAGGATTTCAATAAGCTCATCAGTGTCTTCAACTCCTTCAACTATTTCTAAAACTTTAAACTGAAACAATAATGGAAACAAGTTAAGATATCAATTAATTACTAATGGTACCCTATGATATGAAGGCTTAACAACAGAGGACTGACTTTTGGATGAGATGGACATTCTAAAAAATCTTTGATAATTTTCTTTTGCACTTGTGTCTGTAAATAAAGAGTTTTAAGTCAGTACAGATACCATTTAAAATCAAATCATATATAAAAGGCATGATAAGTAGAAACATAAGTATTGAAATTCATACCAAATCATTGGAATTTAGGAATGCAAGGTGCTCTGCTATTATAGTATCCCTACTGGAAGCAGAATCAATTGCCTGGAAAAAATAGTACAAAATTCATTTTTTTAATTTTTTTTTAATTTTTATTTTTATTTTTTATTTTTAAAGCAGTGATGAATGTAGGAAAAGTTACTTTACCTGTTTAAGTAGATTCTTCTGTCTGAAGGACCTCTTTAAGGTAATAATTTTCTTGGAAGAAGATGGTTGGAAATTTTTCCCTCCAATGATTTCGTGTTCATCTTCTTCTGCATTGTTGTCTGGTGGAGGTGAAGTGGCTTTCCTTTTCCTTAGAACCCTATTGGATGATGAAGGTACAGTTTTGGGGACAATCTTTGAGGTACTGGCCTTAGTTTTCTTTCTAATAATTGAGCCTTTAACTTCTACTGAGGTAGAATAACTAGGTCGTTGTAGTCCTTCAAAACCTACAAACAAGAAGGGTAATGTGATGAGCCAATAAATTAGAGGAGAAAAAATGAATCTTAAAAGTCTCAGTACCTGTACCTTTTTCTTTAAGAAATTCATATTGCTTTATTCTGTTAAAAAAATTCATCTTCTCATAATAAGTCATTTCAAGCAGCACTTCTGGCCCAGAAATATATTCTAGTATTTTCTTTTCACACTCAGGGTCAATCTGTAAAGAAGTAGATTTGATCTGATAAAACCTGATACACAAAATAGGTCATTTTTAAACAAATGTAAGATGAGCACTTACTTCCTCAGAATCACCTGAATGCTCCGAAGCCTGTTCTTGATTTCTTGTACAATCCGTCTGTAAGAACAATGAATGATACCTAGATTAACAAAAATGTTGACTTAAATGCCAGGAAAAGAGAAGGGAAAGACTTGCTTACCTTGTATGGGTCTTCATTGTCATCTTGCCTATCTGTTTCAGCCTGTGGCTGATCACATGGATTCAGAAAGAAAAATATACACAAAATAACATTCCATATAAATAGCAAATCTAATGTTTAGGAACAATAACGTTTTGGGCTAACTTACAGTTTTAGTTGACAGCAGGACAGAGGTATCATCTGTGTTGTTTGCAGCCTTTAGTTCCAAATCTTGTAAAACATACTCCAAGTCCCAAAGGTCTCCTAAAGAAAATCCAAAACTTCCAAGTTCATCCATTTTTTTAAATCTCTTAAAATGTCGCCCTGCAATCCCCTTTCCTGTAACATAGGAAACACAAAGTACATGACTTTAGATTAAACAGACACAATAACAAAGCAGCAAGAAAATGGTATTATGGATTAATTTAAAACCCATGCAATTCGAAAAAAAAAGTACCTTAGCAAAAGACTAGACACACATCATCTGTCTCCAAAAAAAAACAACACATAGGTGAATCTGTGTTAGTTATTCAATATTAAGCATGTTCAGGAGGGATGAAGTCTGACATTGTTGAGGTGCGAGGTGACAGATAAAGAGAGGCTGAGTCATACGGTGTCCAAGCACTCATTGGACGGCAAGGTGGAAGTTTCTCCAAAAGTAAAATTTTTATAGGGCTATCGGAGAGGTTCTTGATACGATATGCTCCATTGTTGTGATCAAAGGTCATTAGTTCTGTATCTTGATAGGCAATATATATCTTTTCATCAGCACGTAATGGGAACAGAATACGTCCAAACAAAGCCACATTATTAGCTTGAAAAGGTAGCACTACATAAAGGCCTGGTAAATATACAAAGCCACCAGCTTTTACAGTTGTTAATTTCTCAATGACTGTATCTTCATTAATACCAGCTAGCTGAAATGAAACATGATGTCGATGCTCAATATCTTGAATGGTAGTCACTTGGCCCAAAGAGAAGGTTATTTCTTCTCGAACTGTGCAGGTCCAATCCATGAAATCAGCTGCGTGCTTGGTTTGATGTAAATCCGATAAAGTCAAGGGTAGATCTTTGAAGTTATTACAAATAGAAGCATAACGTTCAGGTAGAGCATTCTTCCCCTCCATTCTATAGAAGAAGAGAAAGAGTGAAAATTAGCAAATATACTCTCAATGTGCACAACAAACTAATGCAAGGAGATAAAAGATAGGAAGTCTTTTACCAAAACTTACCTCATGCACCAATAGTGTACAATGGGACCAAAATCCCTTATTATTTCAGGATATTCCAGAAGATGATGATGTTTATTGATTGGTCTTATAACTTTCTCCTTTTTCTTGGAACCAGCACCAGCAATCTGATGGACCCGCTCTGTTTCCCCTAATCCCTCATTTGGATCATCAACTTCTGAATCTGTATCTTCTTCTGTAATTTCTTCATTCCTAGCTGCCTCTTCATTGCCTTGATTGGGAGGATACAGGAGAGAGAATAGTGTGTGATGCTGAAATATCAGGGTCTCCAAAACTCCAATATCATTTTCACTTAAAACAGGGCTGAAAACTATTTCACATATTCTCTTCAATAAAACAATTAACCTCATATGAAGATTATCTGCAGGGACTTTGGAACCAAATAAAAAAGGAAAAACTTGAATCAAAAGCCAAGTTTGGGCAGCTGATTGCCGGAGATTGTAACTGGTAATGGCATTTAAACTGCTATCAGAGAAATTGGCTGACGGTTTGTTTTTGGAATCAGCTGGCCCATAGACAAAAGAACTCAGGCGGGCATTAACAAAGTCTGCATTAAAATATTTCTTCTTCCCCACAAATTCAACAAGAGCAAGCTTGATCTCCATTGGTCCTATACCTTTTAATATATCATGCATGGCATCTCTTACAAAGGATTCAGGGAAAGGGGCATGTACAGACCTTGTGATAAGGGTAGCCTCCCTCTCAATACCATAATATTTCTGAGCTGCTGTTCCAAGATTTTCAATTGCTTGAAGGTGGGACTTGTGCAGGTCTGGGGTTCTCTTTTCACCACGAGAAAAAATATTTTCATGGAGGTCTTTCCTGTTGACTGTACACCGCCAACAAAAACTGTTAGCTGATGGCGGCATGAGACCAAGCATTTCATGAGCAGCAGCAGCATCTCCCATGCAGGCAACAAGAATGGCTCTGAGTGTAAATGGTTTCCCACATGCCTTTATGCTAACTCCGTCATCAGATTGCAGTTGCTCCAACTCTCTAAATAGTGGCTCGAGTAGGACGTCTATTCCTTCACCTGAGGTCATGTCAACTCTATAAGCATAGCAGAGGAGATGTAAGGCACGAAGCCTGGCATTTTCTTCAGGTGGTAGATTCTGAATCATAAAGTGTAATGCAATGAGTTTATGTATCAAAGTCTTTGCCCCTTCAGCATTTACAGTTTCATAATCATCTCCATGCCAGACTAATCTAATTGTAAATGGATACTTATCAAGAAAGGGGTGATGCAGCCCTTTCTTACCATCCAGGAAAGATCTCATTCTTCCATCAGTGCTCCTCTTCTCTTCATGAATCAATTTAAATAGAACTGGATTATTAAGAATTGCGGTGAGGGTCTCAATCATGCTAACATACTGGAAATTACATGGTATTTGCTTCTGAATAGTACATTTATTCTTCTTATCATACCTGTTCTCAAACCTGTACTTCCCAACAAACATTGGTTCAGGTGGTATATAACCAAAATATTTGGTGTAATATAAAAGCCGTTCTTCCTTTGTCTTGAGGCGAAAGAATGGATCTCCGATGAAAATGTCTAAACTATTTTCTAAAACATTGTCATTTAGAGGTTTGCCTTTAGCTTGATTCAGGTTTGCACGAATCTTTTCCATTGCAAAGTTTAGTACCTTCCCAAGAAGAACAGTTGTTTCCTGAATTACTGTATCGATAGCTACATCCGTGACATTTCCATTTTTCTTCAAATCCATTGTATATCTTGCTGCCAGTCTCTCTAACTCATCTTCTGTTTGGCGGCATTGCTGTCCTTCTTCCATTGTCTCATTTGAGCCTACACTCATGTTGTCACTGTCTGGCTGAAGACCTTCTTGATCGTCATGCTCTTGCTGATGTATTTCTTGTTCTTGCTCTCGCTCTTGATGAGAGGCTTCTTCATAATCACCAGCATTGTCACTGTCTTCAGAATCACTGCTGTGAATATCTTGCATATGAAAATGCCTTAAATGCCTCAAAAAGGAAGTCTTGTGTTCAATTCTTGTCTCATCACATTGACCCTCACAGCAAGAGAATGGAGGATTGTGCCCTCTGAGTTGTAGGTGACAACCAAACTGATCAACGTCACCACGAATGTAACAGTTACACTTGTGACAAAAGATCCCCATTATTTTACTGCAGGGGCTGCTTTGATACCAAATATACTAAAGAAAAGCATAGGCTGAAAACAGTATTAAAAAGAATTAGAAAACAACAAAGATGAAATAGAACAGTTTGAATAAAAAAAGGAAAACCAAACCAGGTTAAAGATATAATCCAGAACTCGAGTCCAAATCCTACTCCAACTCATGCA
Source organism: Frankliniella fusca (assembly GCA_029379305.1). NCBI lineage: Eukaryota > Metazoa > Arthropoda > Insecta > Thysanoptera > Thripidae > Frankliniella > Frankliniella fusca. Next base: position 226,922 of record JAHWGI010000647.1, on the reverse strand, counting down.
AAATCACTTTGAACTGAACCAAGTAATAATGCAAACAAGAGCAGAAAGCAAATTGAAAATTTTGCTTGGACAGCAAAAATGTACTGCACATAAAAGGAAACTAACCTTCCAGATTGTCAACAATTTTATCCTCCAACCCTGCACCTCTCAGCTCCTGGGCTAACTTCTTACAATCCCATCCATGGATAAACTCAAACATGTCTGAAAATAGAAGAAACCAGGGAATAATGATTAGAACTTGTTCAAAGAATTATTAAAAGGTGCACCTGAACAGTAGATCTTATCATATAGAGAGAATATCTGAAAAAAAGGCTTAGAGAAAGACCAAAATCTCGTCCCCTCGAACATGTCCACGATATGGTCCCAATATTTGGTTCCCCTTCGTCCCCTTGTCCCAGTGGCGGTATAAACAACGCCCTTTCACCCAAGAAAATTGAAATGGGATATAATACATGTTTTACCTCATAACTTTGAAGAAATACCGGGTAGTTAAAACGCCGTCGACCAGGCAGCATCAACCGTCCAATTTAAAACTCGGAGCGGAGGCTGGGAGATAAAATGAAGATCGGAAATCGAGCATCCATTATACCAACAACACCAAATCTCTCCGTGTTTGTTTTGCAAGCATACGGGTCAAAATACAACCTGTAAAGTTCAATGAACAGAAACAATTTCATTTTATTAAAAAAAATCAATGTAAACTACATCAAAAGATCACGACAAACAGTTCAAAAGTTACTACTTAAACTTTGTTTTGGGTTGGTGGCTCGCTTCGAGTAGGCACACTGCGCATGAGTGGCGACTTCAACTACCTTCAACTCAACGGTGGCGGGCGCGGGCAGCCCTTTTCATTACCCAGCAGCCACCGAACTGGTACTTCAAGGTCCCCTGATACTCCAAAGATATGTCACAAATAAGCACTGCAAACCCTCGAATTCAGATTTTTACCCGAAAAGGGAGGGATGGGGAGGGAATGCCTCCTCTTTCTTAATTTGAGCGAGAATTTTTAACCTCACTTTGTTTGAGCCTGATTTTTTCAGCTCAGCTCCGTTGAGTAAAGATTTTTCAGCCTCACTTATATGAAGCAAGAATCCTCACTTTATTCGGGCGAGGTAACAAAATCCTTTTTCAAATAGAGCAAGAAAAAAATCTCACCTTCTAGAGAACAATAATTTACCCTCAATCTCAACAGTATGGGAGCGAGAATCATGACTTCTAGATTTTCAGTGAGTTCTCCGTTTATTAATTTGATATATCAGAAAGGAAATTATGAAAATTGTTTCTGCAAGATTTTAAAAAAATCCTCTTACTATAGGTAGCAAATATCAATAAATGTTGCAGCATAATCCAATATTAATAACTTTACTCAAAAGCGTACATTCATGTTTAACATGAAATCACCTTTGATCAAAATGAAAATTGACTAAAAATATAAAAACAGTTGAAAAAGAAAGAAAGTAAAGAGAGATAGGTAGATAGAAAGAGGGAAAGAATGAAAGAAGGCAAGAGAGTAAGTAAGAAAATAAGAAAGAAAGAGGAACTGACATCTGCTTCATCAGCCGCTACCTAAAGCAATATCAGATTATAACTGGCATGCAAACTGTCACAAGTTATGTAAAATTTCATTTCTGATGTGATGTCAGATTCACAATACCAGCAACAACAATTATTATATCATTAACAAAAGGGATTAAACATGGGAAAAGTTTCGCCTTGAGAATTTGAAACATTTCAAGTCTTCCTTTAACACCACTAACAAAGTTTGGCTTTAGTTTGTCACTTGAATCTTTAACATTGTCAAAAATAGAATGGAATGCAGAAGGGCAAAGAACTCTGATTGCCATTTCATCACAAACATCATGAACATCCAGTGATTTGTTGACCATTATAGCATCATTATAAGGATCAATAAGATTTTTGGAAACAAGTTCACTGTCTTTGAATATCTGAGCGTATGGAATCTGAGCAGCATAGGTTTGGCTAATGAAAGATATGAGTCCACTAGGAGAAATGCCAATTAATACTTTCACCATGCCATTATATTGAGTAAAACAGTGTAAATGAGAAGTGCAGTCTACACTGTTGGTGGAGAATGACAACTCTATACAGTCAAGGACAAGCCGCAAATCATAATATTCAGCAAAATATTTGGACATTATGTTTTTAACTTCATTCTTAGAGGGCCAATGCAAGGTACATTTTAAAACTTTGGCAAGCAAAGGTAGAGTTTGTACAAAGAACTTCACACATTCAGAGGAAGCAATTCCAAACAAAATACTCAAATAAGAAAAACTGTAATTAAATTTCAATTTGCAAAGAGTAGTTGCAATTCTCATTTTCATACAAAAAAAAGAAATGTTTGAATCAGCAAATAAGTCTAAAGAAATCACTGCTAAGGACTCAAGGAAACAAAGTGAAACTCCAAGGAGATGAAAAGCTAGCTGAGAGTTAACATTTAATTTGAATATAACTGAACATTCTGAAGGAGCCTCAAAAGACTTCATTGCAGAACATCTAAGAGACATTTTCTGTTTCTGTGAAGCACAAACATTTTTTTTACAAGAACTACCTTGGCTAACTTCACTGATATTAAATATTTTTTGACAACAATTCTCAACAAATAACTGTTGGTCAGTAAGCCACTGAGTCTCACAAAAACAACATTTACTTGCAATTGAACACTTAGTCTCTTGACACTTACACGGGAGAAAAGAATTCAAAACATCTTCAGAGTGATCGGTTGATAACACATTTTCGCAGTCAGGCAGTTGAAGACACGGTCTTGCTGTTCGTTTCAGAATTTTCCTAGAGCCTGGTCAAGAAGCAAAACAAGACAAACATAAATATAATAGAATATGTAGAATCAGAAGTATAAAAGTGAGCAATTACCATTGAAATAGAAGTCTGAATCATGGAAATGTAGATTGCAAATTCTTGTATTGCGAGAAGTTTGCTTCAATCTGCAAATCAACTGCCAATATGTTCTTCTAACAGAACAACGGGGAAAGGAGTGTAATGTAGTACGAAGTCCCTCAACTCTATTTGTTTCACATTCTAACACAACACATATCTGTTTAGCTTTCATTTTTTGAGGACTTTCTGGAGGCAAATACAGAGATGGTTTTGCACCTCTACATACCCGAGTTAAACCCTTACCTAGAAGGAAAAAACACAACATATTACAACTTTGCTTCGCTCAGCTAAAATTTCTTACTTCAAGAGGATAAATTGAAGGTTAAACATACTTGTTTGGTACATATCTGAGGAGGTAAAATGACGACGACATACATACATGGTGGACGAAGCAGTCCTATTGAGTTTACATACATTTCCCCATTCAATTCGCGATTTCTGATCACTTGGATACTTGAACATACCACCTCCACGTCTCTGACAGCCAAATACTGAACAAAACTTTCTAGATTTTGAACTTTTGTCGGAAAATGACATGGTGTTCTAACCAATAAGTAGCGTCGGGGTCGCGTCGCGAGGTCAATGAGACGCGAAGTAAACACAGCAACGCACAGCAAACGACTGTTTCCAGGTTGCCGTCTGCAAGACCCCTCCCCCCCTCCCTTCATCCTGCTTCGAAGACTGACCTGTAGGTTACGCTACTCTCGTTGTTGACTATTTGAACCACCATACTTCACTTCTACTGCTTATATTCAGTCAGTTTATAAACTGAGAAACTGAGTAATAAAATAACCAATTGAAACATGAGCATTGTGCAAAGTAGACATGTAAAGGGAAACGAGAAATCGTTCGTGATTGACAGGTCGATTGAGTGAGTATTGCTTTGTAATAAAGTGGTACGCGTATTTGAGAGTGATGTGAGAAAGAACTATTATTGTCATGGAGCTAGATCCCCACTCACATAGCTGCATTGGTTAGGTTAGACAATATCATTATTTGTTATTTTGTCAGTATCAGTCAGTATCTGCGTGGCGTAGAATAGTTTTTTTACGGATTTCTATTCCATACTTTTTCTTTGTTAATGTTCAGTTTAGGTCTGGTGACACATTCTGATAGTTGGCTAAGAACTATTTGCTCTCTGGGACTTTCAAATCCCTTGTAGATGTTAGTCCAAAGAGTATCACAGTCCCTGTGCACTTTTTTCAAATTCTTATGAAAATTGTGAATCTTCATATTCTATCAAAAGTGATTTAAAACTCATAACTAATCTTTCTCTTTATCTTCATGACTTCCCAAAAAATATACAGTTTGTTTCGCACTGTTGGTAAAACCACAAATATGATTTTTTTTTTAAACTAAAGATCTTTTTTTTTCTAAATTTAATTTTAATTTTTTCTAAATTCATGTCTTTACATGTAGTAGTGGAATTTATGAAGGGCTAGTAACTCTTACGGACAGGCTTATTCCTGCCAACTAACAGGCTCCTTTGCTCCCTATTACGGACAGACTTATCCGTAATTTTCCACCATCATTATTACGATGGAGGCATTGCTGTCTACGGTGAAAAGTTATTCGTACTACCAACTCTTTTCTTCGTACTTACAAAGACCTAAATTTGTTCGTAACTTACAAAGGTGAATTGTTCGTAGTATCTTTGGAGTGTGGGGCGGGGCGGGGCGGGGCGGGGCAGGCTCGCCTGCAGCCACGCCCGGCTTTGCCAAATGGACCGTTCAGCTGTGCGCTCGTTGTGTGGGCCGGCGCAGGGCGGGGCGGGGGCGCGGCCTCACGGGGCACCAGCGGGGCCCCACCCGGCTAGTGGGCCCCGCGGGGGGGCAGCGAGACGCTGCGCAGACTACTGCTTGAGCAAAAAGGAAACTCTCACGCGCGGGCGCTATTTCAGCACTGCGGCCTATGTTGTGTGTGCACCACCGCCGCCCGGCCAATAACAAACACCGTGGGGCGCGAGGGAGGGAGGGAGGGAGAGAGGGAGGGAGGGGGAGGGAGAGAGAGAGAGGGAGAGAGAGAGAGAGAGAGAGAGAGAGAGAGAGGGAGAGGGAGAGAGAGGGGGAGAGAGAGAGAGAGAGAGAGAGAGAGAGAGAGAGAGAGAGAGAGAGAGAGAGAGAGAGCTAAATAGAAATCCAGGGAAAATATTTTCCACTTCTAAAATGAATCTGATGAATAGGAAAATTTGTACTCCTCATTGGGAATATGAGTCGCCACAATTGATACGAGGTGGACGCACGTCAAAACCATGTGAAGCTGCCCTACAAGTGCGCCTACCTCAGCCAAGACCTCGGCCCCGGCCTACGGCGCGCCAAAGCTACAGAAGTTAAATATCAAAAACTATTTTGTGCATTGTGGTGTTTGGCTAGCCTGTTCGCTTCTCTCATATCGCACGCCTCACGCCTGGCGCCTCACGCCTCCGTTTCCGTCGGTCTCCTCTGTTTTTTTAGCAGATGATACCTTTACTTTCTTTACTTTCAGAACAGTACAAGACACTAAGGTGTCAGCTAGCTTGTACTCTCGAGTCCAGAAACCAATTGCAACTATACAATAATATAGGGTGGCGCTGGTAGGGGGGGGCCCCATGATCGCCTGACGCGCAGTCTGCGCGGAACAATGGCACCTCCTCCTCGCGCGCAGCCCGCGCAGCGTGTAACACTAACAGCTCCTTCCTGCCAGCGACCGCTTCGGTCCGCCACGCCGCCGGCGGACCCCTCCCACCCCTTTCCCTCCCAACCCCGCAGGCACGCGGCGCGGCGCTGCTGGCGTCGTTCGTCGTTTACATCGTGTGCGTTCACACACAAATTGTCGCACCCCATAGCAATTTCTCTTGCGGTGCGGTATCATCTGCTATCAATACCAATCTTGATTGATATTTTATTTTTCTAACACGGCTGGGCATTCAAATTTTAATTTGAAATTTAATTTCAAATTTAGTTCAGCCAATTACACCGGAATATTCATTTAGATGCTAGTGGATATTGCAATTGATGAGAGGACGGTGGGTGTGGGGATCGCTCTTTTCTCTCGTGCAAGCGGGGGCGGGGTACACGGCAAAAACGAGTCCTGGGTTTCCCAGGGGGATTTGCATATTCCCAGGGGGTATCATTTTTCCCAGGGAATGTCATTGGTTTTCCAGGCAAAACTCCAGGAAAAATCTACTTTTTTCCAGGAAATTCACTGGGATTCCAACTCTCCTGGGAACCCCAGGACTTTTTTCAACCGTGAATGAAAGGTTTATTGTTTTGTTAGCCCATCTCCCCGATACGCCGTCCGCTCGCCAGGTATAGACAGCCAGTGCGATTGACTGTCCCGTACAACCCGGCGTGACGCTAAAGTTTGGCAACCGTCCGCCCTCCACCTGCCTGCACCGCGCCGTGGCTCGCGTGGCGTCGATCTGATCGCTGCGCTGTGGGGGTGGGGACGGAGGGTGCAGTGCACATTCACTGTTTTTCCAAAGGTAGTGATCATTGCCATTATTGGCATTGAAGTACTACCTTTCGTTGCAATGAAGCCCCTTTTGGCAATGACCGGCGCAAAGGCAATAAGACAAAAGTAAGACCTTTGCAGCGGCAATGAACCGATCATTGCCATCCCAATGGCAGTGTTCAATACCAGCCCATCGGCAATGTTCTGAAAGTAACTTAAAATTAATTCACTTTTTCATTAATTGCTGCATTTTGGCAATACATTATTGCCGACCTTTTGGCAGTGAACGATCATTGCCGGCTGTTTGGCAGTGAACCGTCACTGCCGACTTTATGGCAATGAACCTTCACTGCCGATATTTAGGCAATGAACCTTGAATGCCGAATCTTTGGCAATGAACCTTCAATGCCACAATGTGGCAATGACTGAAATGCCAATAACTTAGAGAAAATCCAAAAACTGACTTCCGCTGCTTGCCAAAATTGGCAATGAATACTGCCTTTGAAGAGGCAATGAGCGATTCATTGCCGCTGGAAAGGTCTTACTTTTGTCCCATTGCCTTTGCAGGGGCACTGCCACAAAAGGTAGTACTTTCATTCGACGCGTCCGTGCAACAATAGCCTATCTTTTTCGCTGCCCCGAAAGACTAGCCTACCTGTTTCGCTGCTCCGAAAGACTAGCCTATCTGTTTCGCTGCCCCGAAAGACTAGCCTATCTGTTTTTCGGCGCTCTCTGCAGCGCTGTCTTCTTCCTATTCTGGGTTTTCCAATATTAACGGTAGAAAAAAAGTAAAAACTGCCATTTGTTGCTTGATCTTTACGCAACGCGCAGCAGTAAAAACTGCCATTTGTTGCTTGATCTTTACGGAACACGCAGCAGTTTTTACTTTTTTTCTAACGTTAATATTGGCAAACCCACAATAAGAAGGCAGCGCTGCAGAAAGCGCCGAAAAACAGATAGGCTAGTCTTTCGGGGCAGCGAAACAGATAGGCTAGTCTTTCGGAGCAGCGAAATAGATAGGCTAGTCTTTCGGGGCAGCGAAACAGATAGGCTATTGTTGCACGGACGCGTCGCATTGCCTTTGGAGGATCAATGTTGCAATACATTTCGAACAGGTTGTTAGACCTCTAGACATTGTGAAATATTTGCAATAAGAACTTTTTTTTTAAAGTGAACTAACTAGAGGAGTTAATGGTTGATGTAAGTTCTCGTGAGCATTGTAAGAGCACATATCGTTTTACATCTTTTGGAAGTGGGCGTCCGAGGCGTTCATGAGTAAAGGAGCGAGAAACAAGGAAACAGATCCCAAAAGAAGGAGAAAGAACGAAACCTTAAGTTTCCATCTCTGAGGTGCATAGTGCAAGGTAAACATTCGGGCGGCCGCCGCGGTGCGGCTGGGCTGGGCGCGGCTTTGAAGTCGGCCACGTTCCGCCATACCGCTGGCCTCGCCTGCAGCCGCCGCCCACGCCTCCACGCCTCTCACTTTCTCTCTCTCTGCTCCTCGCGCTCGCTCCTCGTGAATGTCGTCGCGATAATGGTTTAACAAGCAGCAGAGCAAAGAGGCGGCCAGGCGCGGCCGGGCGCGCGCAGCAGCGCTCCGAGCCCCGCAGTTTATTTTCACCAGAGAAAAGGAAGGGCGGGGAGGGGGGGCGGACGAAGGGCCGCGACGCGATCCTTTACGTAACGCCATAGAAAATTAGGTAAAATGCAGCGCCCCGCGCCCTGCCGCGTCGCTACCCCACTTGCTTGCCTTTCCTTCTATATTGATTTCTTTCCGGCAAGTCACCTGCCTTGTTTTCCACGCCACTGCCGAACACAACGACCGTTACCCAACCAAGTGTCCTCCCCGCGCGCGTCCCAGCCCCGGACCGGAAGGCTCCCTTTGACCGATACACTAGTGTTTTGAGACAGCAGAGTATAATTGGGCGGGAGTCGTATTTGTGCTGCGGACGCCCTCCGCCTCCCTACCTTTGCGACCCTCTCACTTTGGACATATTTCCCCTCCGCTCCCATCCCTCACGCTCACACTCTCATGTCGTGGAGAGTACACGTAGTATCGCGATCCTTCTAAGGGAGAAAAAAAAAGAAGAAAAAGGCAAAAAAAATCTTTGCTTGGTTTGATGCTGCGCGAAGCAAAACACCGTAAACAAAATTGATTCTACGCGACAGAGGGCGAATTGTTTTGATGGCGAAGTGATCACAGACGGTCTGCCTTCTCTCTCTCTCTCTCTCTCTCTCTCTCTCTCTCTCTCTCTCTCTCTCTCTCTCTCTCTCTCTCTCCGCGGCAAACAAGGTCCATTTTCCGTCCGCGGCGCGTCTGTCGTGCCGCTTCCTCCACTTCTGGCTGACCCCGCGTTCAGCGACCTTCCGTCCCCCTCTCTTTCATCTTTATTTTTTTCTTTTGTTTTTTTTCTTTTGCCTCCCGTCTCAGTCCCTCCACGTCGCTGCAGCCAGATCAACCGGTGATAGGACGAAGACGGAGAATCAGACGGGCTGGCGAATGACGGCTATCTTGAGGGGAAGTCTGAGCGGGGTCAGCAGTGAGTTCAGCTGCCTAATTGAAAGGGTGCCGCCGAGCTTCCGGGCATGCTCTGCTGGACACACACACACACACACACACACACACACACACACACACACACACACACACACACACACCACGGAGAACTTAAAAAAAAACCTTTCTTTTAAAACCAGATAAAAATGCTAGCAGTCCGAAGAGGCTCTTTAAACCAATGACATTCAAATGTCAAAATCACGCCGTGGAGAATCCCATCTCCGGCGCGAGGGCGCGACCCTTTGGCCATCGTATGACGCCTAATCCGGATCCGTTTTCCTCCTTGCCCCACTTTCCCTCCAGTGGCCCACTCAAAGCAACTTGCTGCCGAGGTGCTATGCAGCTGTGTACCTTACGCAACGAGCCGTCCCCGCCAGGCAGCCAGGCAGGCAGGCAGGCAGGCAGGCAGGCAGCCCAGCCAGACTCGGTCGCGAAACTAACGAAGTCGTTGGGGATGTGAGATAACTTTTCCTGGCCCGGGAGAGGCGAGAAATGCGAACTGGCAAAAAGTCGTTTGGGCAGCGAGGAGAGGAAACGGACGCCGCGCGGCCGCACCTTAAGCAGAAATGCAATTGAGACACTTGACATCACTGCGGGGAGAAAGAGGCGGGGAAGACACTGCAAACCCTCGAATCTAATTTCTCACCCAAAATGGGACAGTGCATTTTTCAATGCTTAGCAGGAGTGAGAATTGTAAACCTCACCCTCTTCGAGCGAGATATTTTTTAGCCTAACTGTATTTCAGTGAGGAATTTGCTTCACTTTATTTGAGAATGAATCCTCACTTTATTAGGGCGAGTTTACAAAATCTTTAGTCAAATAGAGCGAGGAAAAAAATTATCACTCTCCAGAGAGTAATAAAATTGCCCTCAAAGTCTCACTCGTATGGCAGCGAGTGATTTTCGTAGATTTTCGTAGATTTTCAGTGTCGACTAGATGGTGGGGACTCTGCCGTAGAGCAGCATTTCAATAAAACTAGAAAAATGTATCCCAGCCACTAGAAAGGAATATCGTCATACACGGAACATCAGGATGGAGGAAAGGCAGAGGCAAGACAAGGAAGGTGAGCAAAGCAATGGGGGGGCACAGCCGGGCGCGTAAGGCGGAGCCCGAACCGACCCGAGTTGTGTATAATTAAATACATTAAATTAATCAAGCAAAATAATCCAGTTAAGTGTGAACTTTGAGTTCCGCGGATGGCGGCGGCTCGGCTCCAAGCGTCTCCTCGCGCCGCCAATTAGGTGCATGAACTCAGCGTGTTAAAGTTGGCGGGAGCAGATTTGAGTCGCAGAACCAGCGAGAGCAAAGCGCAGGGCAGGAGGCAGGACCCCCCGCCCTGAGTGAGGTCAGGGGAGGGGTCCCGAGCCGCGTGCCTGCGGCAGTGAGCAATGCACCCACCGGCCGAGCTAGAGAGAGAGAGAGCAAGTGGGAGCCAGTAAGTGAGAGCGCGCGCGCGAGAGAGAGATGCACGCCTACGCCGTGGCTCTTATCTCCCCAATGTTGCCTTACACGTCTCGCATTATGAGGCCCGTAAGGACCGAGTGGAGTCAGTCGACCCTCTCGAATTCAAACAGGCGTACTGAAATAATGATCTCCTTGGAGAGCGAGAGGGGGAGCGAGAAGGAAAGAGAGAGAGAGGGAGAGAGAGAGAGAGAGAGAGAGAGAGAGAGAGAGAGAGAGACGGCCAAGGAGTGAGAGAACGAGCGCCGGAACCACCCCACACAGCCTAGATGGCCACTTTCAGTTCTTATTCTTTTTGCCCTTTCTCTCCAAGCAATTTATGTATTTGTTACGGTAGAGTTTTCACCACTGGTTCCAAAACAAGAGCGCCGGAGCAGTAGAGAAGCAGTTGTCTTCTTCTTTTCCCGTTCTGACCATGGAAAAAAAAAACTTGTAATACAAAAAAAAAGATGGGGGAGGGGGGAGCTCGCCGTTTTTGCGAAATGTTTCCGTAATGACCTTCCACCATACGTTCGGCAACAAGCTATCTATCTCTATGGCGCTCTTTCCCTTCCCGCTGGATCTATGAGGAGGTGCTGCAGGGGGTGCTGGCGCTGGCGGGCCCGTGCTGGCCGCGCCGCGCCGTGGAGCCCTCCTGATGTTACCTAGCGCAGGTATACGGCCATCACGATGATCAACTCTCGCCAATAAAACAGGTCTGCATGACCATATAGCGGGGGCGGGCCCGGCGCGGGCCGCGCGGCGAGTATATCACAGAAAGAGGGGGCGTTGAAACGGGCGGCGCGGCCGCAACGGTCACGGGGAGGGGAGGGGAGGGGAGGGTGCACTCGTGGTCGGATGGGGTGGGGTCGGAGGAGGTGCACTACGTTCAAAATAACTTCGTAATCTGACGACCGTTTGTTCATAAATCTTTCATGCCGCGGCGACCGCACCAATGCTGCCGTGGTGTGGTGCGCGCCGCGCCCTCTCCGGCCGAATGTTTCATTAGTTTTAGCTCGCACGCACGCACGCACACACACGCACACACACGCACACGCACACAATCAAACACACACACACTCACACACCTAGACCCTTGCGCACCCCGCGCTGACCGTGTGCGAGACTGTGCGTTCGGTTATTCCACCAATTTCATACGATATCGCCGGCGAGCGAGGCGAGAAAAACTGAAAGAAAAAGGCACGTATAAAAAATTGAACAGGCAGGCAGGCAGGCAGGCAACATGGTGCTGCCAAAGCTCATATTCCCCGAACGACACTCGCTTAGCGAATTGGGGCCGGGCGGTGGTGGCCCTGGCTGTAGGGCTGTGCGGTGATGCGGTTTACCGGTGATTTTTTCGGTGATTTCAATCACTGCGTCACCGAATAAGGTTTTTAAAATCACCGATTAACCGATTTCTGAAAATTACTGGTAAGTCACCAATCACCGGTTAATCACAAAATACCGAACACCGTTTGGTACTTCTTGCGGCGGCCGTCTATGTCTCCAGATCTTAAATTTCAATCTTTTTTCTGTTGCAAATCTTTTTCTTAAAGTAGACAACAAGAGTTCTTGCAATGAATTCTAGATTTTTTGCAAAACATGAATTTAAAATGTATATTTTATAATTTATATTTTCCTACCAAGAAACGGTGAATTTGAAAATAAAAAAATCACCGGTTATTATTGAATTACTGGGAATCCAAATTCCACCTGGTGATTCAAAATTCACCGGTGGTTCAAAATTCACCGGTTAAGTGTTGATCACCGATCACCGTAGACTTCACCGGTGATTCGAATCACCGTCACCGTTTAAGAAATCCAATCACCGCACAGCCCTACCTGGCTGGGCCGGGCACCACTCTGTCCTGTCTCGTTCCCTAACGCCTTAAAAGGCCCCAGTCCGCGCCGGTCCGCCGGTCCGGCCAGCCCGGCCGCCAGGCGGCGCCACCTGTAGAACGCCGAGCAGAGCGAAACGCAGGTGGCTCGCTTCGCCCCCGCCCCGCCCCGCCCCGCCCCGCCCCGCCCCGGCCGCGCGCTATTGTTACCACTCTTGATCAGTAAGTTGTTACTATTTTAAACTTTTCTCTATATGTTATTATTTTTGTTACTTTATGAACCAGGAGCCGACTACTACGGCAGTGGGGCTTTTCAGCCCTCTTGTAGCAGTCGTAAATAAAATTATAAAATTCTAAAATTCTAATTCTATTGTGTGCGAAGCCATCATTATTGAAAGCAGTGTTGCCAGGAAAGTAGGCAATGATGGGAATGGGTGATCGGACCTCAAACCCTCAAAGGGGCAATGCGGGCTGCATCTTTCTGCGTCTACCTACTAGGCAACGCGCGCTTCCACATGTTCTAAGATGTTGCCTGGTAGGCAGGAGCAGATATGCTGCCCGCTTCGTTCTGCTCTGTGTTTCGGCTTCTTCTTGCCTACTGGTTGAGAGTTCAGCAAGAAGGAAGACCCGCGGGTTGCACGAGGGGGCGCGGGGAATAACGGCACACACAGCGGAAAGCAAACCGCAAAAAGGGAAGAAATCCGCTAGTAAAAATGGAGAAAGAGGAGAGAGAGAGAGAGAAAGAGAGAGAGAGAGCGAGAGAGAGAGAGAGAGAGAGAGAGAGAGAGAGAGAGAGAGAGAGATCTGGTCGGGAGGAATAAAGTTTGCAACCCTTTTGTCGTGCGTCGCTCCCGCGCGTTCTGCTACAGGACGATAACAAAATACCGCACCGTGCACCCTTAGGAGCACATCATCTCCTCCCTAGGAAAGAAAGACGTGGCTTAAGCCGGGCTGGGGTGTGGGAGCGCGTGTGTGTGTGAGTGAGTGTGTGTGTGTGTGTGTGCGCGTGTGTGACTTCCCCAGACCTCCATCTCTCTCGCCAGCGAACCCCATTCTCCCCTCACGCCCGGCCCGGCCCGGCCCACACCGCCGCGGCGCGCACATTGCCATTCGCGTTCCATTATTTTGCGCGGCAAATATATCCTGCTTTCGCTGCTCTTTCCGCTATTTTTTCGCATTAACTATACGCACACGTTAGCGTAACCGGCTCCGGGAATACTCTGTGCGCTTTCCTTTGCTCGCTCGCTTGCCTTTCCCCGCCGCAGAATGTCGCGCTTCTGGCCGTGCGCCCTGCCGCGCCGGACGAACTTACACATTTATTAATGTTTTTGTAAAGTCAAATTGAAACATTTAATGGTACGTTCGCTGAAGGCGTTCCAGAAAAATCTTATAAAATTTAGTTTGAAAGTCAGCTTACTATTTGCCCCAAGACAGTTCTTCACTTTGGAGGGCGAGGGATCTTTCATATAGTTTCCTCATAACAGTCAGAAGTGGCAATGCGCGGTGTCAGAATAGATTACGCACACATTAGGGCGCGGACCAATGCACTGGCCGTACTGACCCGACTACCGACTGGCCTCATTACGTCAAAAGAACACACAGTGCAGCTGCCAGAGCCTCGCGCCAAGAGTGGCGCTGGGCTGCACCCGCCCCGCCTCGCCCAGGGCACGCGCGTTAATCTCTGGCGGTCTAATGACCTCCAATATGACAAAACAGTTCTATAGGGCGAACAATGGGCGGTTCCATGAACTTGTCCTATGATACATCGTTCACAACTCGTATAGTGCGAGTGGAGGTGTCATACACACTAAAATACTATGAACAATTTTGTTCCTAATTGAGCACGAATCCGTGCATACGCAACATATGTACGATTTCTTTCCTAAATAAAGAAGTAAAAGTGCAATTTTGTGCAGTTTTACTCCATTATTAGGCACTAAATCGTACACATGTTGCGTATGCACGGATTCGTGCTTAATTAGGAACAAAAATTGTCCCTAGTATTTTAGAGTGTAGTCATAGTCAACGTCTCCTAATACGCGAAAAAAATTGTATCTACAAACACTGTGAGAAAAAAATACAATTTAACTACAATTTTTTTTACCGTTATTTCGAAGTACACGGAAAAAAAGGTATTAGCTGGATAGGCACTAGGTGAAATATTAGCTGCCTCAGCTGATGTTTCTGTTGTACCGGAAAACGCCTGATCTCGTATAGCAAACGCTAGTAGCTTTTTCAGGCAAAAATTAGCTGAGAGAGGGAATATTTTCAGCTGGTGCCATATTAGCTGATATATTAACTCTGACAGCGAATCTTTTTATTTTCGTGTACAACTAGGAGTACGTGCGGCAGGCACGTAGTTGCTGAGCGAAGTGTAAATGGAAAAAGAGGGACGGTTTCAACCCAACCGCCGGTTTGGTAGGCAACCTTCAAGTCAGTCAGTCAATTACGGAGGAAAAAGGGGGAGGGGGATAGAGAGCAGAGGGGAGGGACATGGGAGTAGGAGGCAGGAAACATCTTTGTAGGAGGAGGGGGGGGCAAGCCACAATTACCCTTGCCGGTTCGGTGTGAAGTGGTAGGTGTCGAAAGACGCCAAATTTTTGGCATTCATGAAAAACACAGTAATTGGCGAAAAATGCCAAAATTTGACATCGAACGATGCCATTTTTTGGCGTCTCGTGAACACCAGAAATTTGGCGTCTTTTAATGCTAACAGTTTACAGTACTGGTCCCCGAACCCACCGAAAGACATTCTAGGCGCAGCACCACTATAGCACAGGTATGATAAGCACCCCCTCGGAGAGTCCTCCTGAAGTAAGAAGTCCAATACAACCCGATGGGATCGCCTCCAAAATGCGGTTGTCCTGTGCGGGGACATCTGCACAGCCATCCAACCTAACCTAAACCCCCTGCCCATGCAAATTATTATATTTTATTTTTTTTTTTTGGGGGGGGTGGGTATAAATAAAATAAAGTAATAAGCGCGAGGGAAATTTGGTGCTGGTGTTGCCCTACAGGAGATAGCGGATTTCTTTTTTTTTACTGCGCCGAGGAGGGTAGGCAACCTATTGCGCACTGCGCCGTAATTCGGGCAGAACTCCCCGCCCCCTCCCCAGACCGCTGCAGTCTTGGTGGAATCCCCTTCGCAACGCGCGCCGTTGTTCAAGTGGTTCAAGCAACTGCATTTACTGGCCGGCCCCGGCCCTGCAGATAGGCGCTGTCGCGCTGGCCAGGTAGCGCCGCAATTCGGAGTGGTGCCCCCCCCCCTCTCACCCCCTCTATTTTACCCTGCCTGACCCATCCGAGATCAGGGGCTAAGTATCATTTACATGTTTAGAAAGAAAGCACCTGCATCACATGCTGACAGTCCCCACCTCTCTCTCCTCACTACCTCTCATTCCTTATCCTTCTGAATTAAGTTTGCCCTCAAACCAACTCACATCAATCCATAGTTAGCCAGCGATGGGTCACTTAAAATACGCTGCAAACCTAACAGTCAATTTGGAACACTGTTCCTAATATGTACTTCAAGGCACGCATTAGAAAGTGCATGCCTTGCCATGCAGTTGGAAACGTGTACTTACTATAGCACTATGCCATGGCAGCCATGTACTTCCAAGTGCATACCATGGCAGGCATGCACTTCCTAATGCATACTTTGAAGTGCACATTAGGATCAGTGTACAAAGTTGACTGTTGGTTTTGCAGTGTATGATTTAAAAAGACATTGCAAGTAATATTGTAACAGAGGCCAGTAACTTTAAAATACAAGCAAGACATTCACAAAGATACTCGGGACCTTTAAATGATGAGGCGTATTTATTTTGAAATGAATGTGAACTATTAAGGATAGAATCAAAAAAATTGTGCCATTTCAATGGTTATATGGCTACATAGTAATAACAAGTATGCACTTCAGTGTTTTAGAAAGACTGTTTTAACGTGAACACTCCTGGCATAACTAATATATTACAAGTACGGTCTCTCACCTAAATCCTATCAACAGTATCGCCCCTAATATTTGTAAGAGTCAAATTTCATTAAAATAACTATGTTTTCAAAACAATTTTTTTCTCTATCAATAACTTTGTGGAGTGACCTTTCTTCAATCTGAATTCATAGGCATAACGGATCAATGAGTAAGTTTTGGTAAACACATAATGTAGCTTGATCAGAAATCGTATCATTGGGAAATACGGAGTAGGTTAAGAACAAAATGATACAAAATTCACCAAAGTAATACCCAAACTCTTTTCTTGTTTCTTGTTAGGTTTAAACCACACTTTTATATATTATCTTTAGTAGAATGATGAGACACCAAATATTCAGTTTACGATTAACAAACTTATTATTCTTTTTTATTAAAAATGCCTATTGTTGTACGTCAAAAATGGGCACACTTCCACTAATACAATTAAACATCCACACCGCACTAAAGAAATCGTTCAGCTGGGGTTAACTTGTGGTGACTCAATAACAAATCAATACGCTGGGGAATCAAGCAAGGATTCAAAATGGAATTAAACGAAATATAAGGAAATCATACTGCTGTTAGTAACTCACACTTGTCAGGCCATGGGATTACCTAATTTCAATACTCAGACCATACTCTAATGTTCACCGAACAGTTTCACAGCTTCAGTGTAAACAACATTGTCTATGTTATTTGGTTATGTCACTCACTCACCTAGGAAGAACACAACAAAGTTTTATCGATACTGGCTTTCATTTCAGTAGTCCGTGACGTTCATTTCACAAATCCAACGCAATAAAAAGTATTTTGAGGCACTACCCATCTCACTCCTCCCCAAGCCACAGACGTAAACAAACAACAAATCACTCGAACCCACACTTCTACACAATGACGACACTTGATACTTCGTGCAGCGACGTCCGCATCCTTAAAAGCGACTTCAGACTGCATATTACGTGAAAAGACTATTAATGATCATTTAATCATTTGTTTGAATGCTGTAAAAAACTGAGGTAGGATTCGGCTGGGCTGGGCGGCTGGCGGCGGCGGCGGATGTAGTTCCGCGCCCTGCCGCTAGATGGCGCCAGCCAAAGACGGCGGCTGCAGCCAACATACTAATATTGAAACTTCCAATTCAAATAATTCGTTCCAAAATTTCAAACTCAATCGATCAGAAAACCATGGTCAGATTAAGTTGCGCCGTAATTAGTAGATCACGGAAAACTATATCTTTTAACGAAACCTGTTGGGGTGTCAGAGGAGAAGAGGTGAGGATGCACAGACAGACAGACAGACAGACAGACAGACAGACAGACGGACTCACGACCGACTACATCCCTGGTCCCAATGCAGGGGATAGCTTCGCTTCGCTCAGCGATAATATATTCTACTAAAATTGTACCCGCGGTATAGGGTAAATTACTGATGTTCGGCAACGAAAACCGTAAACAGTTAATTCAAAACCGTTGTTTAGTTGTATTAGGTACGTTTTTTCTCAAAGTGAACCCCCGGTACTACCACCGCAGACTATGAGGAACACAAACACGCGCGGCAGGCGCCTCAGACACCACGACACTCGGCCAGACCGGCATGCGCATGGGGACCTCATTACAGGCGCTGCAGGCTGCAGGGCGGGGACGGGAAGAATGCGTGTGGAATTATGCCAAAACGCGCTGCAAACGAACGCCGTGGGGTTTGATAATGCAACGGCACGATTTCAGCAATTCTGTTGTACCGCCGCACTATTGTGTTAGAGCCACCCCACCCACCCCCCCGCGGCCGCGAAACCCCCTAGCGACCGCGCACACCACCTCACCCCCCCCCCCCCGGGCGCCCGCAGCAATCGCATAACCTGGCACGCTGCGCGAGGCGCCGCCGCATCTGCAAAGAATACCTCAAACGCAAACCGCACAGTGCGCTGCTACACTGCAGCTGCGGCTGACGTCCGAACCGAGGCGAGGCGAGGGTGCAGTTTGCGGTCGGCCCGCCGCCGAGGCAGGGGTTGACGGGCTGCCATGCACTTCGCAGAAAGACAAATAGACAGACACACAGACAGACAGACAGACAGACAGACAGACAGACAGACAGACAGACAGACAAATAGACAGACAGACATACATACATTACACACATACATAGATACAGACAGACAGACATACAGACAGACGGACGGACGGTTAGACAGACAGACAGACAGACATACAGACAGACGGACGGACGGACAAACGGACGGACACGGAAAAAAAAATAGTTACCCGGACTAAAATTTTAGTTAATTTTACGACAGCAAATAATTTTTTGTTCCAAAATGTCGACGCTTCAGAGGTTTGAACCAACTTCTTTTGCCACCGCAACTTTAGTTTAGTCTCTAAAATTAACGTGTTGGTTACAAGGATAAAAACAGACTAATTTTGTCGTTGGTTTCACACTTGTAACTGACACGTCAATTTCAGCGACGTAATTATAGTTCTGATGGCAAAACTTTGTTTCTGATAACTAAAGCGTTGACGTTTGGAACAAAAAAAATATTTGTTGCTTAAAATTAATTAGAATTTTAGTCCGAGGAACGGATTCCTCGCGATTCCTTTTCTCCGAGGACGGACAGTCATGCAGACGGACAGACAGACAGACAGACAGACAGACAGACAGACAGACAGACAGACAGACAGACAGACAGACAGACAGAAAGATTGACTGACTGGTTGACTGACTGACTGACTGAGAGCGGAGACTGCTTTGCACCAGCAGCGCCTGTGAGCGCGTGCGGATAGCGCTGGTTGCCTACGCGCAGGCGGCGCACCCTCGAGACGCTCCTCCCTGGACGTCGCCCTCCTCTCGCCCGCCTCTGACCGCGACACGCGACGCGCGCAAATCAACACTTTTCCGCGCGCAAGTCAGTCTAACTTTTTCCTGGACGCCTGGACGGGCTGACCTCCGTCCGTTGTGCGTGGAAAGGGGCGGCGCGAGCGAGCCGCCTGAAAGCTCGCGCGTTATTCCCCGCCCGGCGTTCCGTCTTGTCCGGTCGCGTCGCGAGCGCCTCACTCCACCCATCTCGCCCGTCCTGTCCCGTCCCGCCCCGCCCCGCCCCGACCCGCGCTCCAAAAGTCTGACGATGAAGCCTTTCGAAACTTACGTAGTATTAGGAGCCTTTAGGATACAAACACGGTGTTATTCGCATCACCAAAAAAAAAAAGGGTTTAATGTCATTGTAATTTGAACGAATTACCTTTTTGTAAGAAGGAAGGAAAATAATATTAGTTTGTAGTTAAGCATCTTGTTTGTCGTGTAATAACATTTCCTCGTATTGGGCACACACCAATTTGCGTTTCACATAAAACCATGTTTGTACTACGCAGGCAATTCAAAATCCGCCTTAAGTTACGAAGGGTATTTTTCATAAGATTTATCTAGAGCGCCCCGCCGCCCGCCGTGCAGCGCAGTGCAGCGCCGCCCAGCCCCGCCCAGCCACGCCACGCCCTCCCACTCTACACGCGCTCCGCTCTCGTGAAAAGTTGTTGCAGGATTTGATGCACACCCCGAGACGTTTTCCCCCGGCTCGGGCAAAGTGACGCCGTGCAGGGGAGGGAGAGGAGGGGGTGTGCATAGGAAGGAAATGTCCCGTGTGCGCGGGGCGGGGCGGGGCGGAGCGGGGCCGACGGATGGCCGCCGGGACAGACGACACTCAGCCGGGGTGCCGATCGCGAAGGGCAGGAGGGCGCAGGACAGCAAAGAAAGTTTTGGTGCTCGGAGCAGACTGGAGGCGGGGAGGAGAGGAGAGTTGAACCCCGGCCCCGGGCCCCGGCATGCGTGAAACTGCGGAGCGCGCATAGGAGGGGCGGCGCAGTGCGTGGCTGCAAGGGCAGCGGCGGGGATCAAACCTCTTCAAAATGTGACTTCTTGCGTGTGATTTGAGTTCGTCGAACCCTCTCAAAGCAAAGCCCCCTCCGCGGGAGCTATTGTTGGAGCTTGAAAAATAAATAAAAATGAATTATACATCGCGGCGCTGCCTGACACGCGTGCGCGCCGTGCGTGCGTGGTGGCGTCGAATCTCTCCGGTGTCTGCGGAATGTGATGAAATTCAATAAAGTGCAGGAAGCGCGACGACCGGCAGATTATGAATTCAATTTTGTTATTTTTTTTTGGCGCGCTTGTCGGCTCGGGTGGGGGAGTGACTACGAGCACAACGTCACAGAATATCGCAACGACAGGTAGCGGGCGGGTGGGTGCAGGCCGATCAGAGGGGCGTTAAAAATTCTACAAAAACGCACAGAAATGTAAAGCATGCTGCAAACAGCGCGAGATGGGTACACACACATAGTGCATGTGCATAGAATTGAACCGAAGATTTCATTTCACATCACATCACATCCTCAGCGCGCCCATTCTGCACCGAGATTTTGGCGTCGATACTAAGATTATGTCTACCCAGGACCAAAGTCAAGTCAAGCGAAACAGAAAGGCCCATAAGTCCAACGCTCCCCTGAGGTGGTCGCAGACAGGCCGGCAGCAGACGCTCACCTGGTGCGCCGGGGACGTAGTCGGTGCCGACGGCGCGAAGCGTGAGGACGCCGATGAGGACGGCGGCGGCGGCGGGCACGAGGCCGAGCCGCGCCGAGGACGGCGTCATGGCCGCGGTGAGGACGGGCGGGCCGGCGTCGGGGGCGGCGTAGGGGGGCGGCGACTAGAAGGGAGCGGGGCGGCTGCGAGGGCGTCGCGACGTCGAAGACGCGCAGCCGGCGAGCAGAGCAGCCGGGGCAGCAGCAGGAGCAGCACGGCAGTGCGAACCGTCGGCCCGGCGCATCCCGACTGACAAACACACCGGCGTGCGGCGCGCCGCGGCGCCCGGCCCGGCCCGGCCCACGCCCCGGCGAGGGGTGGCGCCCGCAGGGGTGGGGGGCGACCAACCTTACCCCACCCCGCCCCGCCCCACCCCGCCCCACCCCGCCCCGCCCCACCACCCGGCGCCACGCCGCTACTGACCAGGCTCACGCCCCGCAGTCCGGCTCGGCCCACGCAGCTGCGGAATGCAGCTGTTCGTTACGATGTAGCAGAGTTCCATAGCGCTAACGTCTAAGTATTGTCTCCTACACACTAGAGATTTTGCTGATGTGGCAATGTGATCAGACCACTCCTCAAGGCTACCGAAAGGAAAAAAAAATATCACTGTCGATTGCAAGGGGTCGTTAACTCTGATATTCTTTCGTAGACGAGACTGATATTACACCAAAATCATTTCAATGTTATCGATAATGCCTCTCACGTTACAACGGTATTACTCGTAAGTTTTGCAATATTACGTTAAATACTATTACCCAAACGTCAATATTACATTAATACTCTGATAATACCAAGGATACCAATTTTCCTCCGTACATGGCTCAGGCAGTTGACTGTACCCCTCGGTCGATTACCACTCACAGGATCCGTTTTCTTGCCGTTTTGCTTTCGGTACATGGCATGGTTATATAGGTTCCCACCCGCGCGCGTCGGAGCGCGATGCCAAAGGCCTCAAGGTTGCCAAGCAGAGAAGGATGATCGAAGGGGGAGTCCATTGGCCCGGGCCGGGGTTCGCATGCCTCACCGAGGACGGGACGGTCACGGACACCTAGACGCTATGCCACCCCGACACCACCAACCCCTGGTGCCTCGCGCCGCCCCACCCCGCCCCGCCCCGCCCCGCCCGCGGCCCGCCACGCCAAGGAGGCATCATGCCGCTCTCCCGGAGGAGGGCAGCGGGGAGGGGAAGTGAAAGGAATCACAAAAGGACGTAAGAACAGGAGGCGCCTATTGTGTGCGCCTGACGGACGGAAATAAACGGGGAGGAAAGAATTACGGTGGCTTGCCGTTCCTGGCCGCCCCTCCGCTCTCCATCACCCTCCTCGCCCGCCCCCCTTCCTCCTCCCCACCCGCCTCTGCCCTTCGATTCAGATGACGCGGTTGCTGGTAAGCCAGCAAACTTCGCCGCGCGCGGGGCCAGCCAGAGGCGGGCGCGGCGCGCGAGCGCGAGACCCGCAGCCAAGCATCTTTACTGTTGTCAATTCCATCCGGTGAACCCTTCAGAAACGGTTAAAGTGTCGAGACCTCTTGATCGAGACAATACGTGCAAATGATTCCGGACGACGACATCCGAACTGAATAAGGCGGGCCGTCGTTCTGGCACGAAATTTTTCGAGAAAAATGACGGTAGTGAGGAGAGTTTAGATTGAGGCACCGCGATGGCACCGGCGGCGCGGTGCCGATCCCCCATATGTGAAAATTAAGTTCCTGTTCTTTATCCAAGTGGATAGAACGTCGCATCCACGTGAATCAACGAAATATACGTGGACTCCACGTAATATCCACGTTTATTCCACGTAGATTCAACGTAGAATGGGGTCGGCTCAGGCAGGCGTTGACATTGTTACGGTGGCGCGGCGCCGGCGCGGCGGGTCCGGCAGGTGTGTTCCTCTCCCACACGCGTGGCCCGCGCGAAGGGGGGGGGGACGTCTGCTCTAGACCCAACAGATATTAAGGCGCGGCGCAACCGAGCTAAGCGGGGAGAATACGAGGCTCCTCCCTCTTTTTTCATAGCATTGCCGGCCGCCGCGGCGGCGGTTTCCCCACTACAAACATGACCATTTAGGGGGAAGCCTATTTGTCTTCCACGCACCTGCTCCGCACCGCCGCGCCACGCCACCACAGGCGGCACGCGCCCCTTCCCACGTCACCGCGTCCTCCTCCCCCGCTCAGCACACAAACAGGCCGAGACAAGCACACACACACACACACACAGCGCGAGCTCACTCGGCGGTGGGCTGGCAAACAGAGGCGTGTCTATTGACTAACCCTGGCTGGTCCGAGCGCAAGAGCAGAGGGAGCGGGCAGCGGGCGGAAATGTGATTTGACAATTTTTCCCGTCGAGGCAATAGCAGCGCGCAGTGTTCGATATATGTGAAACCGCGTGGCTCTCAGTCACCTTAATGAACTGACTCGGTAAACTGAAAAATCTGGGCGTGCCCACATACTTTAAGAGGTGCGTTCAAAATTTAACAGAAAGGAGAGAAAATAAAAACATTTCCTCTCAATGACTACAACATTATTTTTTGCCGTAGTGTTTAGATAAAACAAAAGGTATCTCCTAAAAGAAAGAATTAAAAAAAAATAATTTAAAGGCAGTGTAGTGCTGGCGAAAATTGACGATACACTTCCCGGACGGGCGTCGGTGGCGACGTGTTTCTTTTTGCTTTCAAGCCTGAATGCAGCGCGACTCCTCCCCCAAACCACATGGGAGCGCCTCACACCACCCCACCCCACCCCACCCGCCCGGCCCGGCCCGGCCCGGCCACGCCCCGCCCCGCCCCGCCCCGCCCCGCCCCGCCCCGCCCCGCCCCGCCCCACCTCACCCCGCCTGCGACACCGCCAGAGACGCACCCTTTGTGACAATCACCCGTCAGTCAGTGCACCTCTCTGCGCGAAGCGAGAGCGTGCGCGGGGCGCCTCCCCACCGACCGAGACAGAGAGAGAAAACGAGATGATGCGGGGGGAAAGAGACAGGTGTGTCTCTGTCTCTATATATATGTATACATAGGGAAGGAAAGAGTCCTCCTGCTGCAATGCGTCGTCTGCTCGCGGCGCAAGGGTGGGAAAGGTACTGTCCCGGGCGGGGCGGGGCGGAGCGGGGCGGAGCGGGGCGGAGCGGGGCGGGGCAGAGCGGGGCGGAGCGGGGCGGGGCGGAGCGGGGCGGAGCGGGGCGGGGCAGGCGGGGCGGAGCGGGGCGGGGCGGGGCGGGGCGGGGCGGGGCACCGGAGCCGGTGCAGCGCGCTGCGAGGTGGTGTGTCTGTGTGTCTCCAGCAGTATTTCCATACATGTGGGTTTGCGCCCAGACGGAGCCGGCGCCCATTGCACACACTACGGCCTAGGCCACCACACGCCTACTGCTGCCGCCCCGCCCCCGCCCCACCCCACCCCACCCCGCCGCGCCGCCAGCCAAATCAAGTTGGCAGTGCCGTCGGCCTTGCCTTGGTGGGCCTCGGGCTCGGGCCCTGCGCGGGGATTGTTTGCGCTGGCCGTGTGTTCCGTCAGCACACCGGGCCCGGGTCGGGCTGGGCTGGGCGTGCACAACGACGCCTCCACCGCTGCCGCTGCTGCATTTTCATTAACAAAGAGAGGACGGCCAGCTCCGCACAAAAGAAAGTGCGCGCGGGAAGGTGGCGGGGAAGCCGAGCGCGCGGGGTGGACGGCAGGGTGCAGGCATTTACATGGGGCCTGGGCGCCTGGGCTGGCCGCACCGGGCTGGGAACGGAGCCTGCGTGGAGCCGTGCCAGGCCACGGGTATGGTGTCGCCATGGGCCTGCCCTGTCCTGCCCTGTCCTGCCCTGTCCTGCCCTGCCCTGTCCTGCCCTGCCCTGTCCTGCCCTGCCCTGCCCTGCCCTGCCCTGCCCTGCCCTGCCCTGCCCTGCCCTGCCCTGCCCTGCCCTGCCCTGGCTGTCCTGCCCTGCCCTGTCCTGCCCTGCCCTGCCCCGCCCTGCCCGTATATGTGGGCGCCGGACCTGACCTAAGCCAACACCGCCAGCTGCGCGGCCATACGCGGACGTAGCCGTGCTGTGCTGCTCCCTGCGCCCCTGCGCGTCTCCGAACTGACAAAACTCTGCCAAACATATGAAGTGAGAGGTGCAACTTTTGAGGCACGACCGGTCTCAGCAAAGATATTGAGTTACGGCATTCCTCTACGAGTTTTTGTCGTCCAAACACTCAATATCCGCGCCTCTATTCACGCCGCGGCGCCGCGCCGGGGTCCGCCTGCAGCGAGATGAGACCGTGGCGTATGGGAGGGGCCTAGATGCAGAACGACGGCGCGCACAGCAGGAAATACAACTGCTATGCGCCATGCCTCTCTGCACGAGTCTATCCTCGTATGCAAATCGAAGAAATGAAAATGGAATTTAGGGGAATGGAATAGACCGTACCCTGGCATGGTTGCTGTCGCTGTCCTTGGAGGCGGGTGTTTCTCGTATACAGGAAAAACTGCTCTCTCGGCGTAAAGAAAAGGGCCATGGCGTGGTGGTGTGGTTAGCGACGAGCGGTTCGAGTGATTATTTTCACTTGGTGGGTGAGCACCTGCCCGGGACCCGTCCCGGCCCGCCATAGAGGCGCGGCGGTCAGACACGGGGAGGAGGGAATAGGCGAGGGCGCTTTGAGGGTCGTGCTTCCATTTTACACAACGAGCTAACAGGGGCCTACGCTGGGTGACACTACTGGGCTGGCACCAGCTAGTTTGAGCCCGACCCCGGCGCGCCCTGTGCGAGCGAGGCCATTGATTAGGATGTTACTAACTCAAACAATGACCGACCATATCCGTTTCGCTCCGGAACCGAGCGAAATAGAAACGAGCTCGCGGCCAGGAGGGTGGGGTTGCGGGGAGGAGGAGGAGGAACCAGTCCCCGGCTCCGCTGGGGGTTCAGATAGGACCTCTGCGCCCGGTCCGCGGTCCGACCTGGGGTCACAGATCAAAACTATCACATGTTTGTGTTTTTAATACTTTTTTTTGTGTGCGTGAGAGTTCCAAAAGGGATAACAGAAACACGTTCGCGCCGCGGGCCGGTGCGCTGTGTGGTGCGGTGCGGTACTGCGCCGCGGTCCGGCCCGCCGGGTCCCGTCCCGTTTCCCCGTTGTACAGCATCGCTGCTCGAGTTTTCGTCAGAAACAAATAATTGACGGGGATGGATCCCGACAGAGCAAGGCGCGTCCTGCGCCGCGCCGCGCCCCGCCCCGCCGCGCCCCGCCCCGCCGCGCCCCGCCGAGCCCCGCCGCGCCCCGCGCGGAGTGGTGAAACCGAGGCGGAAACTCTACACGAGAAGGAGCTCATCGGGCTCCGCGGGGTGAGTCACATCGCGGCGAGGTCTTATAGTGCGGCGGGGCGCGCGAGGCTCGGCTCGTGTTTCAAAAATGCGAGAAGTGATACAGCAGGACCAAGTACGCACCAGTGCACCTTTCCCGCTGCTTTTTCAACGGCTTTGGTCGTTACACCCGGGGTGCAGCAAGCCATGCAGGTTCAAAGAGAAAGAAAACTTAGCAAAAAAAAATAAAAATCCTACTTGCCAGCAAGCCTGCAAACGAGTGGCACATCGGCACCGGCAGCAGGAGGAGGAGCAGCACCGAGCCCGGGGCCGGGGCCCCCCGTCCCGTCGGAGTTTGTTTCCAGGCTGCTGTAAATGAAATTCCAAGCGTTAAATTATAACTCGAGAGAACTGATTAAATACTCAGCGGGGTTACGTTTGAATCAACTTGAGGGCGCACGCAGCGCTCATAGCAACGGCATGGGGTACATCCACGGCGCGGGCACGGGCCCAGGCAGGCGCATCACACTCGCACAGCCCTCGTCACCGTCACCAGCCCCCTCCCCCCCCACTCCTCTCTCTCTCTCTCTCTCTCTCTCTCTCTCTCTCTCTCTCTCTCTCTGTCTCTCCTCACTCACTCACTCACTCACTCTAACACTCTCTCTCTAACTCACTCACTCACTCACTCACTCACTCACTCACTCACTCACTCACTCACTCACTCACTCTCTCTCTCTCTCCCTCTCTCTTCCAGCCTCGTCCCTTTCATTTCACTCTTAAAATCCTACGAAGAACTGGTATTCATACACTACGGATAAACCACATTCATCGTAACCTGTGAACAAATTTATAAAATCTCTCCATAATACGAATCATTTTAGGTTCCACTCTGGATTTTTGACAGCAAATGAAACCCTACGAACAACTTTGATCGTAAGAATCACATCCATATAGTACGAATGGTTGAAGGTTTGTAATGTATGAATATTATTCAATTTAAACAGTAATTATTATAAAGCAGTGCAATGAATCCAGTCTTTCAATTATATTTAAGTATCATCAAACCATCAAGAACTAAAATAATATTAGCAAACTCTTATTTACTCTAGAATGCAAAAGTGAATGATTGTCAAGATATGAAAACATGAATTAAACAATAAATAAAGACTGATTCTGGATATGAGAGGCAAACGGGGAGACACAATTTATTTAATGAAGTGATTGCAAAATGATTCTGATTCAAGGCACCAGCTATAACTTTCACCCACTTAGACAACAACAACCCAGGCATCCAGGTGATAAGAAGAATCCAGAGTCCAGAGTTCCATCAGGATAGGCAGTTCTGCATACATAACCTCTTAACCTCAACTGGAGATATATTAGATGCAGTTGAAATCGATGGACTTATTGCTCCACGGTGCAATATTCAACAGAGAGAGGAGCAAAACGTTAAAGAGATGATAAAATGAGAATACTTCAAACTGACACTGGACTGATTCACATAAAACTCATTATGAGATTTAAAATAACTGCACGCGTTATCTATTTCGCACTGACGCCATGTTGCCGACTGATCTGATCTACGAGGCGGCGGCGGCGGGCGGCGGGGCAGGGGAAGAGGGGAAGAGCTGTGGTAGTGTCACAGGGGCGCGCTCTTGCGGGCCGATCTGGAACTTCGGCAACTTTGGGCATTCCCTCCTACGTCATAGGAGTGTCGAGCTCGCCCACGACGCCATGGAGTTCATGTGACTGGTGCCGTCCATCGCGCCGTCCCGGTGCACGGGCGACGCTCCCCCGCACCATCGCGACACCGCCGTCTGCAGGTTGATTCCATTCCGGTTGCGACGTAGCGCCCGCGCTCCGTTGCAACGGTTTAGACGAGGCTTCGTTTCGTTGTTCCTGCTGTCTCAGACCAGCTATCTCTCTCTCTTTATCTATTGGAAGGCACGTGGTGCAAGAGAGACAAGAGCATCACCCCCACCACATCCCCGATCCTCGGAGACAGCAGAAACAACGAAACGAAGCCCCGTCTAAACCGTTGCAACGGAGCGCGGGCGCTACGTCGCAACCGGAATGGAATCAACCTGCTGGTCTGCATAGCAATTCTGTATGGTGCACGCCCTCCTCGCTCTGTCTCTCTCGCACCTATACGGCGTACCTCATGAGTGCGAGAGAGACAGCGAGAAAGGTGTACACCGGAATAGCTCTGCTGATTCTGAAGATCGCTCCCTCGCCCCTTTCCTTGTCGCACTCATGGAGCCCTGGCCCTGCCATCCCCAACAAAGGGCACTGCCATAGGTGCGACAAGGACGGAGGTGCAAGTGCGTTCATCTGAATCACAACGTGCGGTGCTGCGCTGCGGGCACGCCATCGTCGCGCCCTATGGCACTCGGAGCCTCCCGGAGGCCCGGCCGATTGCGCCCAAGTCCACATCGGCCTCCTGGGTCGTGGGCACGGTCGTGGCGGTCTTGGTGCGGACGAGGTCGACGACGGCCTCATTGCAGCGGCCTGGGCTCTCCCGCCCCGGAGAGACCCTGTCGGACAAGGAAGCCGATGTGGACTCGGGCCTTCGGGAGGCTCCGAATACACCTTTCTCGCTGACTCTCTCGCACTCATGAGGTACGCCGTATAGGTGCGAGAGAGACAGAGCGAGGAGGGCGTGCACCATACAGAATTGCTATGCAGACCAGACGGCGGTGTCGCGATGGTGCGGGGGAGCGTCGCCCGTGCACCGGGACGGCGCGATGGACGGCACCAGTCACATGAACTCCATGGCGTCGTGGGCGAGCTCGGCACTCCTATGACGTAGGAGGGAATGACCAAATCTGCCGAAGTTCCAGGTCCAGGTCGGCCCGCAAGAGCGCGCCCCTGTGACACTACCACAGCTCTTCCCTAGCCCCGCCGCCCGCCGCCCGCCGCCCGCCGGCGCCGCCTCGTCCCTCGCCCTGCCCTCGCTGTAAACAAAGCAATCGACAATACAGCGTCAATGCAAAACAACGCTTGCAGTTACTGTAAATCTCATAATGAGTTTTATGTGAATCAGTCCAGTGTCAGTTTGAAATATTCTCATTTTACCATCTCTTTAACGTTTTGCTTCTCTCTCTGTTGAATAGTGCACCGTGGAGCAATAAGTCCATCGATTTCAACTGCATCTAATACATCTCCAGTTGAGGTTAAGACGTTATGTATGCAGAACTGCCTGTCCTGATGGAACTCTGGATCCTTCTCATCACCTGGGTGCCTGCATGGGTTGTTGTTGTCTAAGTGAGTGAAAGTTTTAGCTGGCACCTTGAATTGGAATCATATTGCAAACACTTCACACATTATCTATAATCCTTTGCCGTTAACCAATCTAAGTTCCGGGCTATCTTTCCCACAAATAAGTGAACGATACTGGTTGGAGGTTACTTTATAGTTTACATTCATACTGGATTTTTAAAAATGTGTATCTTTTGTTTCTTATTAAATTTTGTGAGCTGAATACTGTTGTCCGCTATTGAACGTCTTTAATCTCTAATTATGTATGAAGCCTTCGTACTCTACATTCACAATCTATTGTATGGCCCCTTTTAATCGTGTGATATAGACAAGTCTTTCTACGAAGAAACATCACCGTAATATACTACCATCACTGTTCGTATTATGACAGCGCAAAATTCTTTGTACCCTACTGATCAAATCTTTCATAATACGAACAAAGTTCATCGTAGGATTTTAAGAGTGAATCATCTCTCGTGCCGAGACGCGAGGTACATTGGCGTTGCGGCCTGGTGACGGGATGGGGAACCGATCCGCTCCTTCTCCGTGCTGCGCCGGGCCGACGCGTCGCCCTGGCAACCGCAGCCCGCGCCGCGCCGGGGTCCGTGTGTCCGCCGCAGTGCAGGGCAGGGCAGGGCAGCCCAGGGCAGGGAGCGGCAGCTATCACGGCCAAACGTCAAACGAGACGCACGCGCCAAGTCACGATTCTTGTTTGGCTTAGTTTTGCCTGCGGCAGCGGCAGTGTGGCGTCAGCAGCAGCGGGAAACGGGAGGTGGAAGAGCGAGACGAGCAGCATGAGAAAGTGAGGAAGAGAAGGAGGAGGAGGAGGAGTAGGTGCGCTCCCGATAACGACGTGCATGGCTATGTGCCGCGCCGCGCCCTGAACCTACCCCTAAGGACCAACTCGGGCCTACTGCGCATCGCGTACAAGCACAAGCGCGTGCGCACGCACACACGCACACACACACACGAGCACGCTCGTGCGGCCGCCCCTCACGCACTCGCGGGGCCTCTTTCGGCTCGCCCTGGTGCGCGCCCGCCCTGCCCCGCCCCGCCCCACCCCACCCCGCCCCGCCCCGCCACCGCCTCCATGCCTCAGCGACCTTCTTCCTCTCCCGCAGAGCGAATGCTGTTAAGCTGTTGACTGTTTAATGAAGGAAGAGAATTTGACGACCATGTCGAGAGGGCGGGGCGGGGCGGGGCGGGGCGGGGCGGGGCGGGCGCGCAGGGGAAGTGCGGAAGCTGTCCTCCGCGCCGCGCACCCCCGCCCTCAGAGGAAAGGGTTTGGTGGGGCCAGGGGCGCCACCGGCTGTGAGGGCGCGCGGGGGCGGCGCGGAGGCGGGGCGGGGGCGGCACGGGGGCGGCGCAGGGGCGGCGCAGGGGCGGCGCAGGGGCGGCGCAGGGGCGGCGCAGGGGCGGCGCAGGGGCGGGCCGCGCCGACGAGAAGTGGAGCGGGAGTATGTTCTTCGCACGACTTTGTGTCGGTGGCGTAAGCGCGTCTCACGCTCCGGCTGGCAGCGGTGAAGGGAGGCACTGTGGCCACCCACTCCACTCCACGGCCCCGCGAGCCTCGAGGGGACCACGGGGACCACAGGTGGCCCGTATGCCTATTCGTCTCGTAAAACAAGCAGTCCCCCGCGACGGTCCACACCTCGACCCACTCTTTCCACATGACCGACACGCATCTACATCCCCCCCCTCTCCCCTCAGTGCCATACAAGGTAGACGCGAGTTAAAACCGTGAAAAGCTGAGCTAAAAGTGCATCTACCTTGGCCTGCGGCGCGCTAAGGTTAACAGTTAATAATACAGATTTCGATTAGTCGATTATCACTAAGTTGTTGGCTCAAACCAAGTTACGATGGCAACACTGATGTTTCCACATCTCACGTCTCACATCTCACATCACGGCTCACCCCGGCCGCCCCATGGCGCATGCTGACAGGGCTGAGCATTTAAATTTAAATTTAAATTTGAATTTAAATTTAGCTCAGCCAAAAACGTATTTAACTTCATCCGCGCGAGTCTGGCCGCCTACGGCCGCCACCTGCTCGCCAGACCACCGAGCTAAGGATATAATCGAAACCTCCCTTTCCTTCCCTTTCCTTCCCTTTCTTTCCTTCCTTTCTTTCCTCTGCTCCTCCAACCTGTGCGTGTCGGTCCCACCGCCCCACCACCCTCTCCTCTGGGCCCTCTCCGCCCGGCGGCCCGCACACAAGATGGATGACCACCAGCGTGCAGGGCGCAGCGGACACCAGCGGGGCGACGCCAGGCGACGCCAGGCGACGCCGCCCGGGCCGGACCAGCGCCGTCGCGACGCCTGCAAGGCGGACAGCAGCAGGCGGGAGGGGGGGGGGAAGGAGCAGGCCTTGCGACTGGGACCACTATGCCTCTCGGGGAGTGACCCCACCCCGCCGCACCGAGCTACGCCCCGTGATTTATTTGTGCGGGTGGTGTGGCGGGGCGGGGCGGGGCGGAGCAGCTCTGGTGACCTCGGCACCACGCGCTAAACAGGAGAGAGAAGGGAGGCCGACGCGGTCGCTAATGTCACACGACTTCTACTCTTTTCGGCGAAGATACTGTACCATTTAAATGGCAAGGATTTTTTATTTTTCAATGATCTCTGGGAAATATACAAGCCAAAGTAAAATCATTGACTTTTTTTAAAAAAATTGAAACGGGTTAGTTAACTCGTTAGTAGCAGCAGAAAAGCTGATACATGGTAGTAAGCAGTATGATGAGGTGGATAAGAAAGCAATCACTGTATTGCTGGAGACGTATATTTTGATAAACTATCTGAGTGACTCCTTCCACACTAAATCTAGTGTTTTTCCCCTCAAAGGCTGCGCCAGACAATTATTGTACCTTAATAGTACAGTCAAATGCCCTAATTTCGGACTTGTGCCCTAATTTCGGACAATTTGCAGAAAAGTGCTTATTTCAACCTATCTCTGTCACCTTTTGAGGTATTCAAAATCCGGAAACGGCATCGTAAAGTTTGCAGTATAGAGTACCATATTTCGTCAAGTCGGTTGAAGTACCTTTAAAGTTTTACAGCACACAGGAATTTAAAGTTAAAAAAGCATATAGAACAAAATTGCTGTTGTTAAATAAGCTCCCCCAAAAACCGGGGCTCATGTAGGTGTGAGCTGCCCCATGGGTGGTCCTTTAACGAATGAATGTATGGTATTTTGGCTACAGAACTACGTAAAAATTTATTTTGTAAGTCAAACCGTTTTTTTGGTACGGGACGATTTATGAAAGTGCTACAATTTCGGACACTTTTTCTTATGGGCCAAATACATGGAGATTTTTAAAGTGTGTCCTACAGAAATTTTATGAAAATGTTTTTTGTTGCAAATTTAATTTTAAACAAGATTTGTTTTATAGTTTCCAACGATATCTCTGCTAGTTTAGGCGAAATAGTGTGCTGAAGTTGCTTCCTTTGTAGGGCTATAGACGGCTATAGAGCCTAAATTAGTACAGATATCGTTGCAGACCATAAAAACAAAATTATTTAAAATTAAAATTTCAACTAAAAACGTTTTCATAAAATTTCATTCTACAGCGAAACTAGCCATTTAGAGCACGTGTCCGAAGTTAGGGCACTTTCGTCCCTAATTTCGGACACTCTCTCGAAAGGCTGCTGTAGCTACACACATTTCGATAGAAATTCGGCATGGGTGTCATCCGACGTGTCCGGAGCCACAGTTTTTCCAATCGCAACAGATTTTTCAAATTCCATCATGCCTACACGTAAGAAAGGAAAAACCGCTAAATTCGTCCGAAATTAGGGCACTTGACTGTACCCAATAGGGTAAATTTTCACCGTAAGCGACGGCAAGTGTTAATTTTAAACGGTTAAAAATTACAACGGAACACAAAAAAAAATATAGTAAATTTCATATAAATGTCAATGACGCAATAACATATACGTGTATGGGAATAATTTCGGCCAATTAGCCCGAAAATTTTTAAGCCGCTCTCAACCGTTTTTGTAATATACGGTACAGCATTACTAATCGATCGACGTCACTTTCCGTACCTACAAAATAAGAACTAGCCCGAACGCAACAAATTCTGTATCTCCTTTCTCATTCAGCGCACTTTTAATGAAATTTGTTTACGGAAACTTACGTTCTTTGAACGAGAACGAAAGCGACCGTAACTTAATAACTTAAAACAACGGTTTCCTAGAATTTGGAGGTACTCTCTTAATTTTTTACAAGGAAATTTGCGACATAACTACGAGGCGTTTTGTGTTGTCATAACTCATCAAGAAAATCTTTAGTATTAATGCACGTTTTTCCTAGTATCACCAAACGTTTTTCCAGTACGAAGAAAAACTTTTAGTAATATCAGAAATGCTTTTAGTTATACTAAAGAATTTATGTTTTAGTTGCGACAGTACAAAACGCGTAGTAGATACTAAGCAAATTTCCAAGTAAAATCCTTAGATTACGAATCACTTCGTTACTCGAAACAACGGTAAGTTTCGTACGGCTTCGTAGCCATTACCGTAATAGACGACGGAAATTCTGACAATGTGAACCACGGTGAATTAGGGTGATCACAACAACTTACAGCGTGCCGTAAACCGTGGCGTGTGGTAAAAATTCATTGAATAAATATGAGATGTTTACGGTGCTGCTGCAGGGTCCACATAGTAGCTAGCAGTCAAAATCACCGTAAGCTTTTCACTCGTGCGGTTCATAGTTATAGTGATTTCTCCCGCGCAGTCGCCCCCCAGTGGTCGCGACTCGCGGCGCGGGGGGTATGACCTATTCGACGGGAGTCGGCGTGGGGCCCGCCAAAGGTCGCAGCGCAGGCGACGCCATTGGAGGGGAGGAGGGAGAGCGAGAGGGGGGGGGGAGGAGGAGGGTGACACGGTGTGGGCCTTTGTCGCCCTCCGCTCCGGGGCCACCGAGGCCTCGGCGCGAGGCTAGGCTGTAGGGCCGCGCCGGGCCGGACCGTGCGCGGGCCTGCCGTCTGATTCCGAAGATCGCTCTCGTGCCTCCGTCCTTGTCGCACCCGTGGCGGTGCCCTACGCTGGGGATGGTATAGGGCCTCATGAGTGTGACAGAGACGGAGGCGCAAGAGCACGATCTTTGAAATCAGCCCGCTGGCCGGGGCCGCGCGGTGTGTGATGACATTTACAAACAATGCGCGGCCCGTCCGCGGCGTGGCGCGGCGAGGCGCGGCGTTGTCGTGAGTAATTAGAAGGCTTCCGCTCCGCGAGGCGTTCACGTCAGGCAAACAAATGACCGTGGCGGCAGCCGCACCTTGGGAGGCCCGTGAACCCCCCCCGGCCCGGCCGCGCAGGGCGCCCTTGCGAGGGCTTTCATTTGCTTTCATCCACCGGCGGCGGCGGTGGCGGCCGCGAGTATCGGCAGAGAGTCGCGGAACCATCACTGACATTTTAACAGTTCGCGCGCTGGGCTGAAAGGGTGCAGAGATATGCAGTCAAACGTCGCAAACTCTCTCTCTATTTACCATCTATCCCTCTCTTCCCTCCTATCCGCGTATTCACTAGAAGCCGAATCAATTTTCCTGGTGCTGCCCATCCGACTCTCCCCGCCGCTCCCGCCGCACGCCAACAGGCCGACGATCATGCGATCGCATGGCAGGCAAAGTGACAGCGGCAAACCCCCTGCGACCACCCACCGCCACCCAAGCGGGGAAATAAAAGCGCATTCGTCTGCACGATTTTTTCCCCACCGAAAGCAGTTACTTACAATAACACTGCACCTGGACGCGCTCCGACGCCGCGGCCAGACGAGGCACGTCACGGGGCTGGGGATCGCTCTCTTCTGCCTCTCTCTCTCTCTCTCTCTCTCTCTCTCTCTCTCTCTCTCTCTCTCTCTCTCTCTCTCTCTCTCTCTCTCTCACGTATTCACTCGCTGACACACGGATAACTGCGGGGCGCGCGCGTGAGGTGAGGTCGCCTCGCACAAGCGCAGAGGGTTCACGTGACAAAAGCGCGGCGTGTGGGAGTTTCATCACCGCGGTGCGAGGGGCGCCCTGCCCGTGCGTGTGTCTGTACGTATGTGAGAGGGAGAGGGAGGGAGGGAGGGAGGGAGGGAGGGAGGGAGGGAGAGGGAGAGAGAGAGAGAGAGAGAGAGAGAGAGAGAGAGAGAGAGAGAGAGAGAGAGAGAGAGAGAGAGAGAGAGAGAGAGAGAGAGAGAGAGAGAGAGAGAGAGAGAGAGAGAGAGAGAGAGAGAATGGTGTGTAGTGCGTCTCGTTGCCACGGCAGCCAAGGCGAAAGACAAAACGAAACAAAAACCGGAAATCATCACCAACTAATCGGTGACGTTACGGATTGCATGATAAGGTTTTTCCGTTTTAAAATTGTGAAGTACTTTGTTCTATGAAAAGTTGGTGGTGAGGAGAATGAGAGGAAGAAGAGGAAGAAAGAATTTCACTTGACACAAGCAGTTTTACTGTGGAAAAAGTTTATCAACCCAGCTTCCAGCACAGACGGCACGAGAACAAAAATGCAGATATAAAAGCAGCGGAAATGGAAACATGGCAGGCAGGGCAGGCTGAGGCGGGGAGGGGGGGGGGCAGGCCAGGGTGTACGGGGGATAATTGTTGGGGTTTGGTGCCGCTGATGCTCCGCTCCACTCCACTCCGGCCGGAACTCTCTATCCACCACAAGTTGGCACGCCCGGGCCCGGCCCGGCTCTGCTGCTGGTCGTTGGGGGAACTGTCAACAACATCTACCACCCCCTCAAAAAAAAATACGATTTCAGGAAATCCTGGTAGGCACGAAGTTAATTAATGTTTTTGTTTCACTAAATTCTTCGGTAGAAAACGGTTTATATAGAAATTTACTTTTAAAATTCTAGCCTTATGGGTCATGTTACTGAATTTCTTTTATCTCAAGGTCACTAGTTCAGCAGGTCACATGCCAAATTTCAGCTTTCTAGCTGAAACGATTTAGAAGTTAGTCTCTCAGTAAAAATCGTCCGATCAGTTTGATATTTGATCTGTAGGCTAGTTGTGCAATGGGCATTCGTACACTGCTTTTACAATTTTATTCTAACATGTCGTTCGAAATTTTATTTTTTGAACTACCGTCCATGAGTTGAATCAACAGCCCCCCTCTCTTTTCCACCCAGCGCGCCGGGCAGGGCAGAGCGGGGCCGCGCGGGCCGAGGGGCCGAGCGGGCGAGCACCTGCGACAATGCCGATTCGGCTTAGCTCGCCATCGGAACTGGCACTATTCGCAGTCGGCTGGAGGAGGCGTCGCCGCCTTATAGACAGAACGGGGGGCGTTTGAGGTGAGAGTGCCCAGACCTCCCTTCTATAGTTCTAGGCTGGGACCTCCACTCAACAAAAGAAGGCTGGGGGAAGCGCCGCCGCCTTAAACAGAACGGAGCGCTTTTGAGGTGGGAGTGCCCAGTCCTATCCTTTTCGTGGTTCTAGGCTGGGCTGGGACCTCGCTCCACTCAACAAAAGAAGGCCGGTGGCTCGGCGGCTCGCTCACGCGTCCTCCTCGCGACTTAATTCGCGTCCACTACCGAGAGATGGCGCCACTAGCGCACGAAGCGAATTTAACTATCTATTTTCCCCGAACGAAATGTTATACAGCCGAAATGACTGTGAAAACAGGAGTTTCAGACCCACGGAAATCGTTTCCCAAAGAAGTTCAATGGATTCGTAAAATTATTCACGTAAATGTACACCATTTCAAGAATTCTGCTCACCAGATTAAAGTCAAACTTCCCAAACAGTTTTCTGCAGGTGCAAAACCACTGTAAACGCATTCAGTTCGCCATGTCAACGTTCCGATAACTTTACACAATGATTTAAAGTCGCGAGGTGGGACCCTCTCAGCCCCCGGCCGTGGCGGCCATGGTTGAAAGAGGGCCGGCGGGGCCGGCGACACGGCGCCTCACGGGTCCGCCTCAAACCAACCTAGAATATATTTGGCAAGTTTTTAATTTCGTGACGATCTAAAGTTATGTAGCAGTTCTTTAGCACACAGGTATGGGAGGCACTACACATTCACAAGGAACGCAGAGGCAGACTTGGTGAGAGCCAGCCCCCCAGCGGGCCAGCTGTCAACAACCCGCCTTGACAACCACTAAATCGAACAACCAGCCAAGAATTAAAGGGTCCTAGTTTCACATTTGCCACACACTTACCATTAAATGAAATAGAAATTTAAAATATTTGGTCAAAACGCTCTGTGAGAGCCCAAATCGTGAATTTTATCCGCCTCATATTTAAGACACAAACATGGCGCCGAGCGGGTCAGCTATAAACAACGCCGCCTTGGTGTCCACTCAAACCAACTCAAAATATATTTTGCTAGTTTTAGATTTAGTAACCACGTAAAATGATGTTGCAGACCTTTAGTAAACAACTGTGGAAGCATTCACGCAATACCACGGAACACAAGGGTAGACTTATTTGTATCTTTTAATGAAAACATGAGCTGAGGACTGACGCTGAGGTTGGCGGTATTGTCACAAGCCCCGCCCAAGGCCAAATTACAGTCCCAGCCAACAACCAGGAGCCGCGGCGGCCAGCTAGTGGTCACGTTTGAAAGTCTACTGGTGGTGAACCCTTTAACATGGCGTGAATCTGCAACGATTCTGACGTGACCACTCCTTGCGTTGACACTTTTGGATATCGAGGTACAAAGCAACAGGCGACCGTTTTCATTGGCTGGATTTTCGCGCGAAATAATGTTATTGGTCAGAGCCGACTCGGCTCCTTGACGAGTCGAGTATTACCATAGAAACAAAGATTTTAAATCGAAATTTCTCAAAATTGGCCACTAAGTTTGGGCTGGCATTTCAGCAGTGAACTAAGGAGATTGAGTTCTACCTCTCTGCCAAGTCTTATGAAAATCGTATAGAAAAATCAGGATTTAGGTAAGGGGCCACACTGATAAAAAAAAATTCTAACGCTAACGCGTTAAACGGCCCCCTAGGTTTTAACACTAACTCGAGAATGAGAAAGACTTAAATAATTTTCAGTCAAAAAGTTATCAAACCAAAGCGTGAATTTCATCTGCCTCACATTTTCCACATAAAATGTCATCACCCGCTGGCGGGCCAGCAATCAACAACGCTGCCGCAAGCAATCACCATAAAAGCTGAATCGACAATTATAAAAAAAAATCGATTTTACGAAAATCTGTTAGGCACAAAGTTCATTAACTTTTTGGCTTCATTAGAGACTTTCGTGGATGGTCTAGGTGAATAAGAAAATAAAATCTACTTTGTTTTGTTAAGTAA
Organism: Frankliniella fusca; assembly: GCA_029379305.1. NCBI lineage: Eukaryota > Metazoa > Arthropoda > Insecta > Thysanoptera > Thripidae > Frankliniella > Frankliniella fusca. The sequence continues at coordinate 188,447 of JAHWGI010000647.1, read as the reverse complement.
AAAAAAAAATATTTCACCTCAGTGTTTGATCAGTGTCACTAGTACAGCGGGTTAGATGCCAAATTTCAGCTATCTAGCTGAAACGACTAAGAAATTAGTCTGTCAGTAAAATTTGTCCGATTAGCTTGATTTTTGAACTGTAGGCTCGTAATGCAATGGTTATTCGAAAACTGCGTTAGCAATTTTATTCTAACATGTCCTTCAAAATTTTAGTCTTTGAACTACTGTGCATAAGTTGAATCAACAGGTCCCCCCCCCTCCCCCAGCCGCGGTCCTCCCCTGCGCGCCGAGGCGTCGAGTCTCTCAAACAATGGCGAGCCATCCAGCCGGCTCGGCACAGGGTGCTCGGCTCGCAATCACTATAGAAACTAAGGATGCAAACTAAAATTGCTCAAAAACGTATAGACAAATTGACATCAAATACACCTTGAAAATTTTCTAATTTTTCAAACTATTTTTCAGTTTTCTTACGTAAAAATCGTATAGAAACAATCGTCTACTTCCATAAAGGGCCATTGTCGAGAAGGAATAAAAAACTTTCTGGCGAAATGAAAAGGCACCCCTAACGGGGGCCTAAAAATAATCGGATCCGCCGACAAAACCATAAGGCTACTTCGTGCCTAAAAAAAGTTGTCATGTGACTATCCTAAAATAAAAGACCTATCTGAGATATAATAGGGCACGGGATAGACCTCCGGCCGGCGAGCACTGAGCCACGGTGGACACAGAAAGGCGCACCTGCCAGGGGCAGCGGCCGCACCACGCCACGCCGCACCACGCCCCCTGGCTGACAAGCCACATCATTAATCGTGTGACATGACAGAGACAGAGCGAGGAAGCGGATCACATCGGGGCTGTGCGGATCACAGGCAACACACTGCCACCTGTCGAAAGGGAAGGCCGCCGGGTGCCGCCGGGGCTCGCCGGGGCTCGCCGTCCAGCCGTGCGGAAGGGGCGCGGACGGACGGAACCCCGGCCACAGATCGGCAAGAGCGGTTCGTTTTTAAAAAGACATACGACGAATGAAATATTCATGAAGTAAGTGTTTGGAAAAATTATCTCAATTGCGCGCGCTCGTTCACTTTACGTTTCCCGTAGAACAGCGTATGAATTCGTCCGCGGTTGCGCTCGCTGACTGCACCAAGCTACCGTGGTGATCGCACCCGCGCACATTTGAATCACACCGTGCACCACACCGGCCGATCCCTGACTGATACGGCGCTGCGGGCCTGCGGGCCGTGCGTGCGCCCGGGAGATACTGCACGCACCCGCCCGCACCCATAACATTATGCAAAGTACGCGCCATCTTTAATCAAGATTCATGGCGCACCCAAATTATTGTGTCTGCACTTCGAGTATTGCTATAAGGGGTGTGCCTCTTCTTTAGACCCCGATACGCGCGATGGCGTTCCGGTGGGCCGTTTCTCGCGCGGAGAGTGCCTGGCAGGACCGCGCGGCACGCCCTGGAAGTCCGCAACACCGCCTTTTTTTTCTTTTTCAGCCCGAGAAATCTTTTTCCCGCCCAGCCGCAGCGGCGGCGCAGCACCAGTGCCTTCGTTCAGAGAAGGCGCGCAGCTCCACGCAGGGCGGGGCGGGGCGGGGCGGGGCGGGGCGGGGCGGGGCGGGGCGGGGCGCCTCTCTTCTCCTGCCGATGACGGCCAGGGTATTGGTCTCCCGCCGCCTGACACCGAGTCTCTGTGAGAGCGAGCAGCGCTCGGGCGGGGGGCCGGGCCGGGCCGGGCGGGGCCGCCGGGCGCCTCTGTGTCGCGCTGTGGAGCCAGCATGATACGCGTCGCGTATCCTCCTCCGCCCACGTCGCGTGTATTTCAGTCGAGATTGGATTCCAGCGACTGTGAAAGACGCGCGCGCGGGGAAAACGTGTAAGAGACATGCCGCGCGCCATGAGGGCGACATGGTCAACGCGCGTCTCCGCCGCAGTGAGAGGCCACGGCCTCTGTGAACGGGCGGGCCGCGGGAGGGGGGAGCGAGGGTTACGGTGACGGGCCGGGTAGGGCAAAAGTCCGCACTGCCCCCGCCGAGACGTGACAGGACCGGGCGCCTGGGAGATAGGCAACACAATACGCGGGCGCGCGGCGGGCCTGCCTGGTCGGGACTGGCAGGGGCTGACGCGCGCGGCCACAGGGGCTCACGGGGCTCCGGCGGCGGGGCGGCGCCTCCTGGCCTGCGCCGCCAGCCCCGCGTCCCGGGCGGATAAAGCAGGACTGGATAAAACAATAATCCAGTGCAACAGGTCGCGCTGCTGTCACAGGGCTGACCGCATCGCGCCGCGCGGCTCTATGCCTCCCGCTAACGCCGTTCACACGGGGGTGAAAAAGAATTAGTCCTCAGAACTAACAAATTAGTCAATTTGGAGATAGATAATCCCAAAGTCAGTGTGGCAGCAAATTAGTTGCCATAGTTAGGAGTTAGTTGCCACAGCGAAGCTGCTGCGGCAGGAACGAACCGGTCTGTTATGACAGCGACACACCCAAGTAGTTGTCAGAGCAAACCAGTTGGCTCCAGCAGCGACTGCTTCGCTGTGGCAAGTAACTCTTGACTGTGGCAACCAGCTATTAGCTGCCACAGCAAATTTCTTGTGTATCTCAAAATTTCCTTATTTATTGGTTCTGACAACTATTTTTTTCGTGCTCTTCCCCTCACCACGGCACGAAGGCTTGATGACTTCTTGAGCTGCAGGACAGCATTAATGCTGTAACTTCACCACCATGATAAGTTTATTTTCTGTCTCGTTCTGAATCAGTCACAAATAAACGATATAGTTTCCAGCGGAGTCTCCCGCCTAGTTCATTACGCCTCACAACCAAGGGGAAAACGACTCAAGGTTTCGATGTCAGCCGGATTACCCGGATAGCCCGAATTACCCGCGCGGAATACCCCTCGAATAACTTCAGCTTATCTGAAAATTGCGTAAAATTTGATGAAAAATTTCTCGGATTACCGGATTACCGCTAGTAATCCGATCAATCCTTGTCAGCCGGATTACCCAAGTCGTTTACCCCTCGTGCACAACTGTTTGTAGATGTTTGCAAACATATTTTCTTCCAACAAGTTTTGACAGTAAGACGACTGCTTTAGATAATCAAAAAAATTGATCTTTTTTTTAAAAAAAAATTAAAAACATTACACTTGCTGTCTTCATTTCAAGTCGATAATTATGCCGCCTTGAGGAGGAAATTTGTCCAAGATACGGGACTGCCACTACTCCCCCCCCCCTCCCCCGGCCGGTCGGCTCAGCGGCTGCCCTTATGCCGCGCACAGGCTGCTCTGCTTTTGTGCCGCATTACCCTCCGCCGCGGCTATCGGCGGGGCGATCTCAATAGCGAGAGAGGTAGCTGGGCCTCGAGAGCCGCGCCACACCACGCCACGCCACGCCGCGCCACACAACGCCACGCCACGCCACGCCACCACCCCAGTCCAGGCGTGGTGGTGGTATGCAGGCCTAGCCGTGTTGTTGAAACGGCATCTGGTGGCCAATTAAAAGTTTGAAGCATCGCGATGCCGGTGGAGCACGCCACGCACCCCCTTCCCCACCGCCGGGCCCGGCACTCACCCCAATCAGCCCCATTTACCCCGGGCCGGTGTACCCCACCCTCTGCATCGCCGCCGGCCCCCAACGCTCCTTACCCCGCCTGCGCCCGCTGCTGCAGGGCGCCGTGGTGGGGCTGTACATCGTAAGGGCCTCCGTGGCATCAAAAGGGGGGCGTGCGCGTGAATGGGCAATGCAGCCAGCGGGCACCGCACCCGCGACCCGCAGTGCCCCGCGCGAATTCATCCGCGGACGAATCAATGGCCGAAAAATCTGCGGCCATTTTACTCCTTCCCCCTTTTGGACAAAAACACATCGCGTGGCGCCAATAGAAAAATACATTTTATACTTGCTGCTTCAGAGAATTCCACCCGCGCTCCGGAGAGATATCTCTGCGGCGGGCAAGGTCGTCGCCGTCACGGGGGCCAAATGCTGACAAATGGAGGAAAAATCTCCTGGACGCACAGCGGCCACCTCCCGCCCTTTGCTGACGAGTCGAGCCGTCGGACGAGAGTCCTCACTCCCTGACCAATGAAGCGAGCGGAGGCGGAGGGACGGGACACGCCCGCCACGGGCCGGTATGACAAATTCGGGCGCTTTGAAACAAGCAGAAAGAAACGAGGCGCGCTGTTGGCGCGGGTCAGCAGGGCCTTTTGTCTGGGCCTGATGGCCCGCACGCGAGCGTTATAGGGGCGCGGTGGTGGCCCAGGTGGCCCTGGTGGCCTTGAGGGGTGGCCCGCCCGCCCCCCGCCCCGCCCTGCCCGGCCCGGCCAGGCCCGGCTCCCGCCTCGGGTGGTATACACGCGGGCGTTGGTTAGCCTTAGGCGGCCCGAGTGAGTACACCTGATTACCCTCACAGGAGGGCACAGCCAAGGCGGAGAGTGGAGGACGCTTCAAAGTAGATTAGCGCTGATGCGCTTCCATCCACCCACCTACTACCAGCGCTCGCCGCGCCCGCAGCCCGCTCCGCCCCGCTACCTGCTCCACTCCGGAATACAACCGACGCGACAGCTCTCAGACATCACTGCAAAAAATCTCAGGATGAAACCCTACTTGTTTCATAATGATCAATCCCCACACTGAAATCGAAAGTGTTCAACTGACAAATCCTTTCATCTGTTAAAGAAAGTGGTGAACACTTTTAGTTGCTTAGTTAAAGTATTTCATTGGGGACAAGAGTGTTCAAAACTTTACTTGGATACATCCTGCTGGGCAAAATAACGATCTTACCTCACAAAAATGCATGGGCTTTTCAAGCAAGCTTCAAAAAGTGTTGAACACTGCGTTCAACATTTTCGACTGTGTGTCAGTTGCACATTTTTCAACTCAGATCACTCTTGTCCCGAAACGACACTTACGCGGCCTTCCCTTATTTTGGTGCACCTTCTTACTTCTAGGACGAAAATGCACGTTGCCTTGTTTGACCCCAGGGTTTTCCCCGACCCATCCCGAAGGCTAACGTAAAGTTTGAAGAACAACATATATCCTCTGACCAAGCACAGCATGATAATCCAGTAACCTCACCCCTCCACACCCTCTTAAATGTTGACTTAGCGATTCGGTATTTCAATTCAGTTTCCCCTTTTGCTTCCAAACATGTCTCGGTCCCACCCTCTCCGCTCGGGCTGTTCCCCAGAGAGCGCTTCCCCCGTCCCGCCGTGGCGAGGCGAGGCGGGGCGGGACCAGGGAGGGACCTGCACTGGGGCCGCCGCAAATTGCTTGAATATTTAGGGATCGTATACAGACGTAGAGTGAGGCGAAATTCGGGGAAAAGTTCGGGCAAGCAAGTGGCGACCTAAAGTCTCGCCTAAAGTGCTTCATGACGCTGAAAATATTGTCACTTTCTAGCCGGTTTTTCAAAGGAAGCGGATTTTCTTTTCACTTTCGGCATCAGCGTTGAGACCCATTTCACGAGGGCACTCGTGGCACTACATTTCCCCGCCGGAATATCGGAGAGAGTCGGGCACACAAAACGTCGCAAAAAGTACCGAATCGTGGCTTTGGCATGGAGAGCCTAGAGCTCTGGCCTCTCGGCCACCGTAAAGGCGCGTCGTATAGGGCGTGGCCTGGAGTAGTGCCCCTCGTATGCTAAGTCGACCGCGGGTCAGACCAGAGCAGACCGTCCTTGGACTGCAGCAGGCCAGCCGTCTGATTCCAAAGATCGCTCTCGCGCTTCTGTCCTCGTCGCACTTATAGGGCCCTGCCATCCCCCACATTGGGCACCACCATAGGTGCGACAAGGACGGAGACACGAGAGCGATCTTCGGAATCAGCCTGCAGGCCAGCCCAGTCCTCGCACCGAGTTGCCAATATATGGCGACCGAAACATACTGTGACACGCTCTCTTGAACTCCGGCCGCCCTCACTTTCCCCCCCGAACAAGGCTTGCTGTGGGGCGGGGGGCCGGCCCAGCCCAACCCAGCCAGCCCCTCCAGTTTGCAAGTCTATGGCCTGTGACGGCCCGGGCACACACATACATGCACAGGCAGACAGTTTTCGCAAGTCCGCTCGCCGGCGACTCCTCGGGACGACTACAGCAGTAATGAGTTAGCGCGCACACCGCCCTCCGACACGACCATTCCTCTTCCCGCGCGGCAATGATTACTTCTATCCGCGGGAATTGGCAATGAATGATTGATGACCGCAAAGGGGAAAAGAGAGATAGAAGAAAAGAAAAGCTATTCAGATAGTTGTGGGAAAAGACGCGAGTTCCTCGGTTCCTCGCACTCGCGCGCCCTTCCGAAATGACGCGACCGAAAAGGAAGCTGTCAGTAGCGACTTCTTCCCGTCCCGACTCTTCGCACCCTATCCTTTCCGCCATCTGTCTCTTTCGCTCCTCTGCAATGCAGATTTTTAAGTGTTGCCGACCAGCCATCAATCGCCTCGACGCCGCTTTCAAAATCCCGCCTGCGTTGACACTTTCTCCCAACCGGCCTAAGGGAAATGATTGACCTGAGCGAGAAAGAAGGCGGAGGAAAAAGTGGCAGGAGGGAGGGAGAGAGAGCGAGCGGGGTAGGGGGAGCACAGACCACCGCGGAGACAAACAATATCTCGGGGAAATAATAGAATGTCCCCGCTCCCCTTGTGGGAGTTGATATTCGCATCCGATTGGCTCTCCGCGCTACGCTCCTCTCCGCAGGCTGCTGCTCATGCCGCGGCCCAGGCCCAGCAGCCGCCCCTCATTCACCAAGGGAATGCCATGCCCACTGCCCACCACAAATACCAAGCATAACAAATACTACGGGACCTGACGACACTGTGCTGTCACAGTACGAGCAGTGTGTTTCCACACGCACTGTTGAAAGAAAAATGACGATTTATTCTCTCTCTATTTTTTTTAAAAGAATTTTTCAGACACGCTGAGGCCTAGTGTAGAGTGCGATCCTGGAAGCTCACACACTTTCGGTCCAGTGTGGTCACTTTTACGATGCGCCCCCGCTATACGCCGCGGAAATCGGGGACGCATTAGGAAAGAGCAACACTAAATCTCGACCACTTAGTCCCATTACTCAAGTAACCGGACGAGACGGGAGCCGGACATAGACGGATAGCGGACATGGCGTGACGCGCGGCGCGAAGAGAGCCGGAGCCGGACCGGGCCGGGAGGCGGGACTAGTCCGAGTGTATGGTTACGATGGCGAGGAGCATGGATGAGGGTGGGGGTGGGTGGGGGAGGGGGGTCAGAGGGGAGGCCGCAGTGCGGCGCCGGTCACGACGTATCGGGGCTGCGGGATGGGCCAGGACCAGATTGGGACGAGCGTTGCCAGATGCCAGCAAGCTCGCTCTTTGCTTGCGCCCTCTCCCCTTTGGCATCTCTCTCTCTATCTCTCTCTCTCCCACTCACCCTCTCCCTCTAGCTCTCTCTCCTTTGCTACTGTGTGTGTTGTGGACCTTGTACCTCGTACACACGCCGACGCCGCCGCCGCCGCAGCGACCCGCCGCCTGTCTTGTTTGGTCGGAGGGATGTTCTCCTTTTCTTCGGGCCGAGACGCACCCGACCCGCCGCGGCGCACACCGCCCCACACACGTGTCGCACTGCATTCTGCTCGCTCAACTCGACCGCGCCGCACAGCGAATTGGAACCAGAGGTCATAAGTTCTTCCTTCCATGAGTATTTGAAAACTGATATTCTCATTGGCTGAGGCGGTCTAATTCTATACATTGTTTTATATGGATCCATCCATCTATTCTGTCTGATGTTCCTCCTCCATAGGGGCTCGCTCAAGGGTGTTACATTTTTGCAGGAATAACGAATAAGAGTCACCTAGAAGAAATCCAGTTAGAAGTGAGGTCCGATATATAGTGAGGTCTTGCCTTTCGCTAGTGTAGCGATAAGTCTGTCTGCCGCTCACAGCGCCAGCGTTATTGTTCTAGTGACGTGCCAGTACGCAAGTTTGTCGCTACTTCCAGCCGCAGAACATCCATTATTCGCAGGTCACTGCCAGAGGTATTATGTTTTTCACCCGCCAGGCGGGGCGGGCTGAGGGAGAGAGGGCGCGTGCGCCGCCACGCCGCCGGGTGCTTTCTGCAAAAGTTGTGTTGTTCTCGCGCGCCGAATATACTACTTCAAGCTCCGATGGACACGAAAAGTTGAACCGGTCGGCATTGTGCGTGTAATTAGCCACCTCTTGGCGCGCGGGGCGGAGCCGGGGCGGCCGGCGAAAGCCATGAATAAGTTAAGGTGCAGTAGTGCGAACGGGGCGCGACAAACGGAGAGCGAAAACGTGAAGAGCTGTCGTGGCGCGGGAAATGAAAATAAAAGGAAAATATCCATTCATCGCGATAGTCTTTCGCGAGAAATTCCCCAGCGCTGGGCGGGGCAGTGTCGTCTCTTTGGGCAGCGCAGATGCGGGGCAGGGCAGGGCGTGGGGCAGGGAAGGGCAGGGAAGGGCAGGGTGGGGCGGGGCAGGCAAGACGGGGTAGCCCCGTGAGCGCGCACCCGGCCTGGACCCAGGCCGAAGCCCCAATATTCCCCCTCTGCGGATGGCCCTTCATTACTGGTGACAATATCCTAATGCAGAACGCCACAGTCCCACTGGAGTCGTAAATGCCCTCGCCTTTTTAATTATTCGTCCAGAGAGACGCCCGTCTGGGTGAGCAGCAGGCGGAGCTGGGGGGAGAGGGGCGCGCCGGCACGCTGCACGGGAGCGGGGGACTTTGATTGCAGCACGGCCGGCATGGTGGCAGCAGCAGCAGCAGCAGGAGCGGCCCGGAGTCACGCAGTGCCACGCCACGCTGCGACACCAGCCTCGGGTCGTGCGAACTTCACACCTGCCCCCCTCAAGTTTTGCCTTATTTCGCAAAACCGAGAACACTTGGGCCGCTGGAGACGACCCTCTGGAGCGCGCGGCGGGGCAGGGCCGGCGGGTCGCGGCAGGGCGGGGCGAGGAAGGGGTGCTGCGTGGGGAACTGTAATATTCAAACGAGGCGCTTTGCGACCTCACCCGCGGCCGCAACGCAGCAACCTGTGCCTCGCGAGCGAGCAGGCGATAAGTCGACACCTGAAACTGAAAGTCACCCAGATCAGCCGCGCGTTTAGATATCCTACCAACAGAAGCAATTGCAATTAATTGCATGTGTCTGAAACATGGTATGTTTCCTTTTAGGGACTTCCGCCGCACCCCCTGCATGTTGCTCCTTCAGAAGAATGGACAACTTGCCCAGAGTGGCGGCGCGTAGTGGGAACCAAAACAAAGCACCATAACCTACGTAAAGAACTGGTTTAAATCTTGGTTTAGATTCAATTCTAGTGTAACTGAGGTCAAAAACATGTGTCTGTTAGGGCTCGACATTCATTAGGATCACTTAAAATAATGTTTTACGCTCGTAGTGTGAATTATTTAGACAGTGCTTTCTGCTTTGTTTTGGTTCCCACTACGCGCCGCCACTCTGGGCAAGTTGTCCATTAGAAGCCCGAACTAATCCTGCAAGACATGCAGGAGCACTCAAGCGGGAGTACATTGCCAACCTCTTATCCCCATAATTAAGGTGCACTTGGGAAGCGACATTTTAAAAAAGATATTAGAAAGTTAAAATTCATTAGATTTAGCTATTTCAAAGTCAACATTCATTAGATCTAGCCATTACAAAGTCAAAACTCATTAGACGTGGCTCTGACAAAGTTAAAATTTATTAGATTAGAATAGCACAAGGCAAACATTTCTTCGTTAGATTTGGCTGTGATAAAGTCAAAATTCATTACAGGGTGGCCACGCGATCGACTTTTCCCTGACTTTTCCCTGACTTTCTGTCGCCGACGAACCTGTACCGGTGGCATCATCAGTACGCCTGCTCTCCTTGCTAAGACAGCCCAGCCGCGTGGCGACTTTGGTATCCACATCGGCACCGTTAGGAGTACTGGGTAGGCACAGATTCTAATACCGATTACTATTTTTTTTTTCGAAGTAGCTTTGTCTTTTTCAGTTGCCCGAGGCACAAGAACAGTAGATAAAAAGGATAAAGTAGGTAAAAAATAAATCCAGGGTGGCCACGCGATCGGAATTTTCGATTTCCCTGACTTCTCCCTGACTTTTCCCTGCCTTTCTTGCAAATTTCCCTGACTTTTTTTACCGTGCTAGCCAGTAAATTTTACCGTATTTTAGGCACATCAAAAACATTTTCGTACTTTTGAATTCGAGAAAATTATGCAAGCAAATAGAAAATAAGTGCCACGTTTGTTGCTACCGTCCCGGGGGGAAAACAAGCGTGAGATTTGAAACGATCTGGGACTTCGCACGGATTTCCCTGACCGCCCGTCCATTTCCCTGACTTTTCCCTGACTTCCCTGACCACTTTTTATTTCCCTGACTTTTCCCTGACTTCCCTGACTTCCAGGTTGCGTGGCCACCCTAGATTAGAATAATACAAGATAAAAACTTGTTGAATAGATTTGTCTATGACAAAGTCAAAATTAATTAGATTAGAAAAATTCATTTATCTTTCATCATCATCATCATCATCATCAGAAGAAGAAGAAGAAGAAGATTTGTAATGAAGTACTCTCTTCAAAATTTTATTTTTCTCTACAAGAGCTTTTGCTATTTCTTGAATACCTGCTGGCTCCTCTTTCTCTTCAGGCTTGACTAAAGGCGCCTCCTCTTGACCTCCAATATGAGGGACCTTCTCCAAAACTTGAGACTACAGAATTGGTGGATCCTACGGATGCAGAGATCAGTGGTGTGCTTGACACATCGAGCTGCATGAATTCTTCCACGCACTCCCAATGTGGCCACTCATTGAAGAATATCTTACAAGTTTGAAGGCACAAGGAGGAATATTTTTTATTATGACACATCTGCTCTTATAATCCTTCTTATTCATGGCGGCCAGTTCTTCCAGCTCATGTATCAGTTCAAGCGGGTAGATTAGGTATTGGAGTGAGGGAATGTTCGAAAATTGTCTGGCATATTCACTTTTGGAAAACTGCAAACAATCGAATTAGTCAAATTAGTTATTTAATGTATAGTAAAGTATTGTTGTCAGAGGATTTTATGTGTTTTACCCCAACTTTGATGCTGTCATCTTGTTGTATTCAAATATATTCCGAACAGCTTCTACCCCCTCTTCACCAATGAAGTTATCACGAATTGCTTCTTTCAGGAAAATTCTGAAAAACTCCTGAAACAGACAAACAGTAATTTCAAGTAAATAATGAAGAATATCTTACATGTTTGAAGGCACATGGAGGAATATTTTTTATAATGACACATATGCTGTTATCATCCGCATCAATCATGGCTTCTAAGGGTTTTTCCTTGTCTGCTCCAAATAAATTTTCGGAAGGTGGTGAATCAGGCTGTTCTGTTGTTTCCTCTGCTGGATCCTGAGAAGCCCCTAAAATTTAAGGTTGATTTCTAGTCATTAACTCCACAACATTCTCAGAAGAGCGCATTTGGTAATGCGTGGAACAACTATATTGCAAAATGTGAAATGTGCTCCACACGACTTAGATGAGATTTCAACGCACTTGCAAAGTTAATCTAATTTTTATTAGATAAGATTTGCGTTGATGTAATACCTGCTCCAGCGTGGAAGAACTTTCCGTAGTTGAAAACTCTGGAAACGCAAGTGTGTACTTGAATGCAGTATTTCCTGCATACCTACATGTATTCAGGAAATAATGTGTACTTAGTCAAGTATGCAGGAAATAATGTGTACCTGGTCAGGTATGCAGGAAATCCTGTGTACTTGACCAGGTACACACGAAAACCTCCATACATTTATGGGGGAGATTTAGTGTGTACCTGGTCAAGTACACTGGATTTCCTGCATACCTGACCAGGTACACATTATTTCCTGCATACTTGACTAAGTACACATTATTTCCTGAATACATGTAGGTATGCAGGAAATACTGCATTCAAGTACACACTTGCGTTTCCAGAGAAGACACGTCCACGCCGAGGGGTAAATAACTCCGAATTTTGATGTACACCACTAATTCAAAATTCACACTAATTCATACTAATTCACGCGAATTCAAAACGAATTCACGCGAATTCAGAACGAATTCAAGCGAATTCAAAACGAATTCAAGCGAATTCAAAACGAATTCAAGTAAATTCACATCAAATTCACAATTATTTCAAAAAACTTCGCAATAAATTCAAAAAATTCAAAGCTAATTCAGAACAAATTCAATTTAATTCAGACAAATACAATTCAAATTCACGAAATTTGTACACCGAATTCAGAGTTGTTTACCCCTCGGTCCACGCGCTGTGGAACATTTTTTACTCTTTTTGAAAGTTTTTCGAATTTGAGGTAAAACAAAATTCCGCGGAGGTAGTGGCCCACACCCTTCCCTCTCCTCTCTCGTTCCTTTACCCTTTTCTTTCTCCTTTCCTCTTACCACCCGTTTATAATCCTTGCCTCCCACCCGCGTTTATTTTTACGGTATGGCAATTGCCCTGCCGTGAACATACGATGAACGGCCACTGGTTTGGATACCCACGCAGTTCTTTGCTGAAGACATGTAGGAACTGCGTGGATATCCAAACCAAACGCGAGACTGAACTGGATGTCCCAACGGGGAGCCCAACTGCGTGGATATCCAAACGCGCGGCTGAACTGCGTGCCTTTCAGTTTCAGGTGTCGATATCTACCCCGCGCGCGCGACATGCGCCGCCGCGGTGGAAAGATCCCCCAACGCACGGGGTGTCGTTTGTGCTTTCCCCGCACTCGTTCGTAACCCCTCTAGCGCGCGCAGCCGAGATCGACAGTGGCGATGACCAGGTTCGGTGACGAGCAAGAGGCTCTGGCGGAGGCAGAGGCAGTGGCCGGGGCCGCGGGAGAGAAGGGGGGATGAGCGAGGCCCAAGGAAGAGCGGGGCGGGGAGGGGCGGGGAGGGGCAGGGAAGGGTCCCGGACGCTGCACCCCCGGCTATTGTGTCCAGATTGGACAGCCCCTTTCCCTCCCCCGTCCCGCACCCGACGGGTAACGGCCCTACGGCCCACAATGCAGCGCGGCCCGGCGCGGCGGGACCGGCGGGACCCGGCCTAGCCAGATTACGTCGCGACCGACCAACTCATTAAGGTGGTGACAGGTACGCCTGCTTTGCGATCTTGCCGAGGCGGGGGCGGGGCGGGGCACCACCTGCTTAAGACTTGTGGCAGCTGGAGGGGAGGAGGGAAGTCCACCCACCCCAGCCCCACCCGTCCCGCACGTGACACGTCGCGCGTCCGGATCATAGAAGTTTGCGAATAAACGGAGACCCCCCGCCTCTCTGCCCCTGCGGCCCGAGCCCACCTCCGCAAGGAGGCCAAGCAGCGCCTGCTGCTGCCACGCGCAGCTCCGCGGCGACGAAACACAGATTCATTGTTTCCGAAAATTTAGTTGGGCAACAATAACTAGCGGAGGCGCGGCGGCGGGGTGGGGCGGGAGCGGCGGGGGCGGGGCGATACAGCTCGCCTACCTGCTGCCACTTTAATGAGTTGCGCGCCACAGCGACAGCAGCAAGGGATCGCAAAAGATTAATTTTAGATTAGATAGACGACGCGCGAGGTTTTAGCCGCCGAGACATCACCTCCGGATTTAGTGAGCGACGCGACGCGAGGCGGAGCGAGGCGCGCCTAGAGCCGAAAGGTGACCGGGAGGCCTTCGCAGCGGGGAGTTACCGCTGAGGGCACCTCGCAGCTCCGTCACCAAACGCGACGAGAAACAGAGAAGAAATGCACGGCAATTAGAGAGTGCGAGAGAGAGAGAACGAGAAGAGAAGGGAGATGGAGAAAGAGAGACGCAGAATGCGACGAGGCGCACGCCGAGGCGGTAGAGCTTGTCTTTAACGCATGATTAATTACCGAGAGAGGGTGGCGCGACGATCCTCACGGGGGAAATTGAGCATCCAGGTGAAATACCACGAGAGAGAGAGAGAGAGAGAGAGAGAGAGAGAGAGAGAGGGAGGGAGGGAGGGAGGGAGGGAGGGAGGGAGGGAGGGAGGGAGGGAGGGCGAGCATGTGAGTGGGGTTGTACGTACCGTACAGGCACGCGAAAACTAGGCCGCGCCGCGTGCCGTCAAAGCACCGGCACGCATCGCATCGGGGGCTTTGCTTTTGCTTTGCTGCCTTGCGATGTTTCCTTCCACAATAATGCCACAGGGCCCGGTTCCGGTAGGTCCCCCGGCCCACCCTACTGCAGTGCGGAAGGAGAATATAAGATTAGTAACGCGAGTGAGGGAGATAGCGACTTCAACGGGGCCGCGTGCCGGGCCGGGCCGGACCGTCCATTAGAAGTGGGAAGAACGGCACCTGTGCTTGTTAAGGACCCCTTCTTCCCCCCCCCCCCCTTTCCCTCCCCTTCCCCCGCTTGCCGAACTGCGCAGGCATTTTGATTTGAGACGCGCGACAGAGCGGGAGTTCCACCCCACCCCACGATGGACTAGGGATCCGATGGGTCCGTTGCCCCGCGGGGGAGTCTCAAGTTGCATGGAAAACATGAAAATTAAAACAGCGCAACTCTCTAAACGCGAGGGGCGGAGCAGACAGATAAACGTATACACTAAATGGAAAGGGACAATTTTTGTCCCAAGAAATGTTGCGTTTTTGTACACACCAATTCCTTTTGACAAATTTGTATAATAATTTGGGACGATTTGTAATATTTCGGATGCAAATTGTCTCAATTTAGTGGGACAATTTGTCCCAAGAAAATGATGTGTACAAAAACGCAACATTTTCTGGGACAAAATTGTCCTTTTTCATTTTTTAGAGTGTGGTAAATACCCTTTTCGACAAATTCAGAATGGCGATTTTACGGACTCTTTCTACGATTTACTTTCATAAAACAACAACAACATTGCGGATATCTGAGGTGGAATGGTAAGCGAGTAGGGAGGGCATAGCTGAGCTGGGCGAGTTGCGCAATGGGTGCACAGCTAACGTGGTGCTGTAAGGTAAAAGAAAGAGGTTCAGAGTGAAAGCGCCGAGGGAGATAGGGAGGTCCCCCGCTGTCACCGATTAAAATGAAATGTGTGCATGGCAAGTTTACGGCGATATCCTCAAACAATTCCAGCTCTCTCTCTCTCTCTCTCTCTCTCTCTCTCTCTCTCTCTCTCTCTCTCTCTCTCTCTCTCTCTCTCTCTCTCTCTCTCTCTCCTTCCCTCGGCGAGAGGAATGGTTTAGAGAGTTGAGAGAGACGTCGGTGAGGAAGACTAAAGGGAGAACAAGATATTGGCACACGGCAGAGGAATAATAGATTGGAGACGGACGGAGGGCAGCGCCGGGCGCCACCGCGCTGGGCGCCGCAACCCGCAGCCCACACACAGCGCCCCGCCCCGCCACGCCCCGCCGCGCCCCGCCCGCGTCGCTGCCTGGTTCTTTCTGCTGGCAGCCTGTGGAATATTGGAATATATTGCCGCCATGACTCCGGCGACATGAGCGCAGGGGAGAGGGTCGGGGGCGTGGTGTGGCCTGTAGGGGCGGGGCGGGGCGGGGCGGCGGCGGGCAGAGACGCACGTTTGATAGCGGGCCCGAGGTCGAGGGAGAAGAGGAGTTGGGGGCTGGGGGAGGAAAAGGCTGTGTTTCGGCCAGCACATCTCTTGTTCCTGCCAAGCAGGAGGAGGTGGTTTCGCTGCCCGGCGGTCCGGTCCCTCTTTGGCCTTCGATCTCCTCCCTTCTGTCGTAGAAGCGGGAAGGGTTCGCGGTAGTGGACTGGACTCGCTGATGGCACACTTTCTTTGCGCGCGTCGGCTGCATTTGGGTCACGGCACTGCGGTAGTGAGAGCAGCAGCGTCCGGGACCGTACCTCACCGAGAGGGGTGGGTCCACCTCCAAGAAGATGCAAGGGCCAGGGCAGGGCCAGGGCAGGGCCAGGGCAGGGCTAGGGCAGGGCCTGGGGAAAGCCCTCGGCAGGTCCTGGCCAAGGCGGTTCATTGGACGCGACGTACAGTGGGCGTAATTAGCGCGGCTGGTGCAGCAGGGAAGCCACCTCTCCATCCCCAACCTACCATCCATCAACCCGTCCCCTGCCCGCCCAGCCTCTTCACTTGTCTTTTCATTTCCCTCCGCATCCTTTTCTGCCTGCTTCGCTTATTTGCGGTCGGGCGGGGCCGGGCGAGGCCGGGCGGGGCCGGGCGGGGCCGGGCGGGGACGGGCGGGGCCTGCGCTAATCTGATACCCTTCCACCACACCACGGCCCGGGCCCGGGCCCGGCCGCCGCTGCACTCACACGGGATGAAATCCGATCGCACCGCGAGGAGTCTGAGCTAGTGCTGTGCGAATCGAGCTTTTGGGTCCGAATCGAATCGAATCCGACCTAATAATTTCGAATCGAATCCAATTTTGACCCCCTACAAATTACATTTACTAAAAAAATTTAAAATTATGTTTTAAAATAAAGTGTAGTTGGTCCCACACATAGGCGCGCCCGTACCCTCTTCTTGTTGAGAAGCATGTTCTTAAACTTTAAGATTTTGTGGCAAATCTTAGCTGATTCGAAATTTCGAACCTTCGATGCCGAATCATAACCGAATCGGAACCGAATTGAATCGAATCCAGGCAGATTCGAGTCAATTCGATTTCGAACCATTGGCACATCACTGGTCTGAGCAAGAGCTGCTACCCATCTGGATCCGGGTTCACTAAAGGCACCTACCGTGCTGTGAAGATGCCCTGCTCGGACCAACTAACTAACCCCGTGCCACCCCTGAGGATGAAACTTCCAACAAACGTACTCAAAACGTACTAAATTGTAGGGTATTGGTACATATCTAAGTTTAGTGTAAACATAATGTTTAATGAAATGTTTAAAATAAGACAAAAGAAACTGTGTAACTCATAGTCTTAGTCTAGACCTTGCGAGCCCATATAACTTTTCCCTTGGCCCCCGGCCGGCCCCACCCCGCCACGCCTCACTGGAGGCACGCGCCTCGCGGCGGCCTTCTCTCTCCGAGCCGGATGAGGGTCCTTGCCGCGCCATTGTCGGAGTCGTAAAATGAGATTGACCCCCGGCTACTCCACGCGCCGCTACGCCGCGCCACGCCGCAGTGAGTGCACGCCTGCTGCTGCCGCCGCCGCCGCGCCGCCCGCCCCAAATGGACATCATTGAAAAGGCATTTCGCGGACTGCACGTCACAAGAGATGAATGGGCGGCGGGCGGGCGCTGAAACGAGTGGGAGTGATTAGGGGCGGGGCCCGGCCGGGTGGTCCGCGCCGCCACCCGCCATGGCGCGCCAACGAGGACCATATTGCTATAGTCCATCTAGCTGATTGTTAATGGCGGGAGATCTGTCGAATAGACTCCCCGAGCCGGGCCGGGAGTGGGTTAGCGGGGCCATGGCTTCGGGAGGAATCACCCCGGCGGACTACTCTGCTAATTCCCCTTATAAATTTATTACCCGAGTAAAGGAGCTATAATAACACGCAAAAACAAGGGCCGAACAGAACACAAAATGAATTTTGTAAGAAGTATGGAACTCTGGAACTCTTTCTTTACATAACTATGTGCTACAGAGGTAGAAGTGTAAAACGTGATGTGAGTCGAGTGAGTGAGTCCATTTTCATCTCAGATTGCGTTAGTGTGTGTAGGAAAAGTATCATGCCTGTAGGTAATGTGAGATGTGAAATGAAAGTGGAATCAGTTAAGGGTTACACTCGACTGAGAACAAAATTCGCGTTTTTTCACCACTCAGGAGAAAGGTGGTGGTAAAGAACAAGTAAACATCGCTCAGCTAAAATCAAGGGGCGGCCAACTCATGTATTTCTGTGTACAGTTGCCTCGTATTTCTTGTATTTCTCATGTATTTTTCGGTATTTTTCTCTATTTTTGTTGAGTATTTCTATGTATTTCTGTGAATTGTAGAGTATTTCCTTGTATTTTTAGTGTATTTCTAGAAATACACAGGTATTTCTGTGTACACGTTTTTTTCGAATTGGCCAACCCTCAGCTAAAATTATATTTTAAAAATAAGCACTATGGCTAAACACTTAAACGCGCGGAAAAATAGATAGAATTGCAAGAAAATTAGCACCGTAGCTTAAAAATTAGCACTATAGCTTCAAAATTAGCTGCGCCTATACAGCGAAAAAATTAGTACACCTGCTTATATTTTTCTCGGACGCGAGTTAATTTTTTGAGTGAAGTTCTTAGAAGCTAGTCGACCTTTTGCTGGCTAATAATTCCGTCAATCGGCCGGCCACCGCCGGCCACTCCAACTGTCTCCGCGGGACAGACAGACGAGGGGTCTGGGGTCTCCCCTGACCCGGCCCGTCCAGAGGCCCCGCGCGCAGGACCCGGTCCAGGACCCTGTCGGCCCACACGAGGATTTCAATAAAAGTCGTACCGAGTCCCTTGTCGGGTCCGACGGCGACGTGTCCTCGAGGTGAAGGCAAGGCTTGGCCGCGGACCGCCGTAACTCTGTGGAGAGACGCCGCGAGATGCGGGGGTCCGCTCCGCGTCACGCACGCACGCACGCAGCGCTCGCGCGACACTCGTTTGCCCTGCTTGGGCCGGACCCCTTCCTTGGCCTCGCGCGGGCCCGCCCCGCCAGCACGCTCCCTTTGCGCGTTTTCCAGACCAGCGCATCACAAAGGTTCGGGTGATCCTGTCCGTGCCGCAGTGTCCTGCCTGCCTGCCTGCCTGCCTGCCTGACAAGTCGTAGGCGTGCCAACGTGCGGGCGCGTCTGACTGCAACGCCGGGTCCCACGGAGGGGGCGGCCGCATCACATAAACCCATGTGTGTGAACCAACCAATGCTGTTACAGATGTGTGAATTGCCATTCGTACACTCGCGTCTCTTCATGTATAAAATTACTAAGAAAAATTCACACCTTAATTTGTTTATAAATTAACAATACAGTAAAATGCCTTAATTTTGGGCTCATGACCTGATAGCGGTTTTTTAGGCATACCTGGTAGAGCCCTCTCAGGAGGGTGAGCGGGTCTCTCGAGCCGTTTCAAACTGCGGGGACACTGAACGGGTCTTGCAATGAGGTATCGTTACTCACTTAAAAATACATAAGCTTTTAGTGTGGCATGTGTGATGTGTTTTCCCCTGAAATGAAATATCACAACACAGGCAATTTTTCAGCTTGCACTCTCATTTGCTTACGGATGTGCAGCTCTATCAGTCCCAACAAATTTTTAATATTTCATCATGCCTAGACGTAACAAAGGAAAACCCACTCAATTTAGGGCACTACAGACTGCTCTTTACTTTCCGGAGCAGCTGTTTCTCAAAGTTCAGTTTTCATATTTTTATAAGCGAAGCAAAGCAAGCTTGACTTGATTAAAAAAACACGAAACCGCTGCTTGTAAATGTGAGCGAGTCAAATTATTTGCCCTCACGCGAGCAGGTGTGTCTCGAAAGCGCTTGCAATGTTTCACGCTTGCCTCGCCCAGCAGTTAGCGGAATGTCACGCTGTCATATGTCACTCACGCGCAAAACACATACAAGTCGTGCGAGGAAACTCTGTATCTTTAGCGCCTCGAAAGTGAGGGCTGCCTCCCAGAGAATACGCTCGCATTAGCGCCCCGCAGCGCTGGCCCAGGCGTGGCAGGTCGAGTGTGAAGGCGCGCTAGTCCCAAAACACATTAAGGGAGACCGGCCGGGATTGTGAGTGTCACCTGCTAGACCGTTCGTAGAATTACGAAACGCGTCTGACACTGCAGGACCCAGGCCCCATAAAAGCACCCACTGTCAAAGACGCTCCCGCGAGCGCACCCTGGCACATTCATTTCAGGAAACACGAAACGCCCGGTAGGTACGATTGAAGTTTATATAATGTTAGTCAACGTTGCGCAAAATACACAAAATACCCGGAGCACACGCGTGCACGGTAAAAGCAATGTCTGATTTTTTTTTAGGAAAAAGGGAAAACTTTGTGGAACTTCCGTAATTTGAGGGAAACCCCACAGATATTGAGGAAGGCTCCTCAAAAAATAAGGGAAATCTCCAGAAATTTTGAGGACACTTCCTCAAAATCTAAAGAGTTTTCCTCAAAGTGTCCACGGTCCTCAAAGTTTTCCCTTTTCCCCTTCAAAAAAGCAGACATCTGCTTTTACCGTGTGAACGTGTGCGCCACGCGGGGAAGTCCTCGCCGGCGCGGCGCTGCGCCAGCCCAGCCCAGCCCAGCCCAGCCCCTCTCTCAGGCCAGATGGCTGGCGCCATCGCTCGGCCGCGCCGCGAAGCTCAAGGGACCCGAGCGGCCGCGAGCCCGCTGGAGCCCGCCCACCGCCTGCTATTCGCAACTTCCAGACCCAACTCCAGGCGGGTTTGGGTTCCAGGCTGGAGCGCACGAGCCACTCCTGCGTCGTGGCCTGCGCCGTGCGGAGGGTGTCGGTGCAGACGGCGGCCAGCCTCCGGCCGACGAGGTCGCTATTCTGCGAGTTTTCGATTGTTTCACCGCCTTTTCATGCGATGGTTCTGTCAATTTATTTTGAATAACAGCGAATAGTATTCCACAGTATTTCCATTTCAAATTGTGGGTTATAATTTTTTCTTAAAATTAAAAAATTAAATAAAAACGATAAACGAACCCGGGAAACTATCTTCCACTTGCTACAAGCACCATTTTTTTTTCTGCGTGCTATTAGCTTCTACCTATTTTTATTATTTTTTTTTCTTTTTCGTTTATCTCTTCTCTACGCTATGACCCAATATTCCCCGCTGTCCTCACTTGACCTTTGGAATGACATTTAAGCCAAGCACCGCGGCGTCGCGTCGCACGTCCCCGACAAGACATGTTCCCGCCGCACCGGAGCCCTGGGCAGTACACATCCGCCCCGCCCCACCCCGCCAGCGCTGCCAGAAAAGTAGGCTAGCCCTTCCAACACACAGCTCTGTGGAACGGGCGGTATTCGCGCCCACCTACTGGGCAACAACTATACATCTGTGCAGAGCAATGGCCACGTAGGCAGGCGTAAATCCGATTGGGGGTGGGGGGGTGGGGGGGGGGTTGCCTACTTTAATGGCAACACTCACTGCGCCCCGCCCTACACTCAGGTAAAACAAACGTAGGATATCCAACCTTTAAAAGCCACGAGAGCCCCAAATGCATTTCAGTTTATGATTTTTTGATGTATTTTTTTTTTCTGCGGAATAAAATTGACTTTTAAGACTTATTTCCGTAAATTCCGCTTCAAACGAGCCCACTTATGCTTGTGATGGAGTTCTCTTGAAAACTGGCAGTAATTAATTTCACTAGTTGTACTTCTTAGGCACAAAGTAGCCTTATGGTTTGGTCGGCGGATCCGATTTTTTTACTTGCTATTCATTTTATGAACGCGCATCCGAGGTGTCGTCAACTACCTGTAGCCGTGTACGGAGGAATATTGGTATTATCAGTAATATCAGAGTAATACTAGGGTAATATTGTAATATTGTACGTAATATGGGTAATATTGATGTAATATTGATGTAATATTGGCAAAAATATGGGTAATATTGATGTAATATGAAGTTAATATCGGTAATATTGAAGTAATATCGGAGTAATATCAGTTTCGTGTACGGCCCCTAATAGAAAAGAAACTCCCTTTTTAATCCCAAAGTCCAAATCCCTTACGAGTCCCAAATTCCAAATGCCAGATTTGTTCCAAAACGGGTCAAAACTGGGACTTGGGATTCTGGCAGGTAAACGCCCAAATCCCGGTAGAATCCGAACTGGAGTCCCATACATGTTTCGGCAGTGGCAACTGATAGGGCCTAGCTTCAAGTTCCTATGCGATGACGCACCTTCCTACATGGTACTCTTCTACAGGGTACTTCCCGACCATGTGATGACGCCTGACATGTTAAAAATTGTCTAGGAAGCTTCCTTCGCCATTTTTGGAACATGCCCTAAAAATGCACGTGAGAGCAAAAAGGGACTTCGGAGGGATTCCAAAAAAGTGGGACTAAAAGGGGATTTTGCAAAATCCCGAATCCTATTTAAGTCCCTCAAAAGGCAAGGGACAATTTTGGAACTAAACTGGGACCGATTTGGGAGTTTCGCTTCTATTAGGGGGAGGAATATCAGAGTTGACGACCCCCTGCGCGCATCAGAACCCTATCACATAAAGGCTCGTTTGACGCGGAATTTTGCGAGGAATGCGATAGTATATCCTAAAAATGCAATTGGCTTGCTCTCAAAAAGAAAATATTTTGACTTACGTTTGTTTTTCCAGTGTACCCCGCTTCCTCACACAATCAAAGAACCCTGTTGGTTTTTTTTATTATTTAGCTGGCATAACATTTGTTGTCAATTTACTGCTGCATCCGTATAATAAAGAATAATTAAAAACGGTGCGTAAGTTGTGCGGGGAAGTTTGAGGATTCGGAACGAAACATTCCCGCTCCCCGCAACACATAGCCTCTCACACACAGTCGTCCTACGTAGTATATATGGCTGAAGGCACCTGACGTGTTTGAGATAACAGCATGACAGTCGCACAGGCGGGGGCGCGCCACCGCGGCCCGCTGCCAGGGATTTCCGGGACTGGCAGCCGCGTTCCAACGCACCCCCAGCCCCAACCCCCAACGCCCGCCCCAAACTCCCACACCCACCTCGATATGCGTTGTCGGGGCGGATAAGACACAATTGGCGCAGTCATTCGGCGTGGCGCCTTTGTCCGAGGTTAGTTAGGCCCTGTCAGCTTGTCGGAGAAGGGCATCAGACATCAGCACCTGTGGAGCAGCAAAATCAGCGTGAGAATACGAAAAGAGAAAAAAAATAAGGTTCATTCTCTCTAAACTACTTTTCATGTATTTCGCTAACATAACGGGTAAAACACGATTAAGAATTCAGTATTCATAAAAAAGAAAGAAAAATCTATATGGTCTCGAAACGTGAGGATGCAATTGATCCAATACCATACCATACCATATATCAGACATTGAAAACAAAAATAAACTATTAATATAGATACAAAAGGAAAAGCCGAATTTCGATGCCAATTTTACTTTCGACTAATTCAGCGAAAGTAAACTTAGCATCTAGATTCGGCTTTTATAGTCAGTATTTTAAATGGCCTTTTCCCTGAAGGGATAAAAACGTTGAGGGATTTCGTTTCGGATCAGAACGTATCAAAATGACTGATAACCTGAAACCAGAAGTTTTCTTAGCCCTTTACATTTGCAGCCATTTACAAAGTGCTGTACACAAAACAGGAGCGTCGAAAAGTGGCTTCCGCTTTTACAGAGCACCAGCCGTCTCAACATTAGCCACCGACGGGGTGGGCGGTGAGATACGCGGCTAATCACCTCCCCTCTGGGGCCAGTCTTCTTCCCCCCGGGTCTCAACTACCTGGATGCGATGTCCGTCTTCGCCCGGCCGTGCCCCGGCCTCGTTGGTGCCCCACCACGTGGTGGTCTTGCGCTCGGTAGACGCTCGCCTTCTGTCTCCACCGTACGTATTTGTTACTTCGTCCCTACCCCCTCTCCTACCCCCCCACCTCCAAAGCCGCCACGTAATCTCCAAGTGGCGCCCCCACTCATTATCAAGTACCCGGCTCTTAATGCCGGCGGGACCCTCTCGGCGCTGCGGGGCGCGGTGGCGGGGCGCGGTGGCGGGGCGCGGCGGCGGGGCGCGGCGGGGGCCTCCAAGGGCTCCGAGTGAGGCGTATCATTTGCAGCCCTCCCGATAGCGCGCGCGCGGACCCTACCCTACCCTACCCCAGCCTGCCCTCCGCTCCCCGCCGCTGCTCCCCCACCCTGGCCCTGGCGCGCGCGGCGCGGCGGTGGCGGTGCGGCCGCTCGCCTCAGTCGGGATGCGTCCTCCCCCATGGACACAGCCAGGCGCCACCCCCGGCGCAGCCCCCGGCGCGGCCCGGCCGCCGATGCACGGACGACGCCGCCGACGCCGGCGCCGGGACCAGGACGGCGACGTCCCCCCGACGGCAGGCTCCTGCTGCTGTCGCTGCTCCTGCTGCCGCTCCTGCCGCCCTCCGTGCTGGCCCTCGCCCTGGCCGACACGGCGCAAGGTGAGCAGCAACCAGGCGCGATGACGCGGGGAAGTCCCACAAACCGCGCGCCGCGCGCCGTGCCAGCGTGGTAGAGGGGGTGGGTGGGGGTGCGGGGGTGTGATTCGGTTGTCTTTTGCACAAATGTTTGCCGCAGAGTTTGTAGTTCTGCGCTGCTCCAGACCACTGTCGTTATCTGTCGTGAGACCGCGGGATGGCCCGGCGGCGTTGGCGCCCCTTGTCTCCTCCCAGGGGACGGGGGGAAAAGAGGGGGAGGGGTAAGGGGGCGCGCGAGAAAGAGTTGAGGAATTCAACATTACCTTGTCTAGCCTTCGACTTTTAATTAACAAAGTTAATTATACACCGACTGTGGAAGTTGTGTTTCGTTTTGTTGGTTTTGCAGCGGGAGGGGCAAAGTCGTTACCGTAAACACAAGTCGAAGCGCTGCCCAAAGTTGTTCCCGACTTGTCGCCCGAAACCGCCTCCTTAGCATTAGCACCGTCTAGTCTGTTGCGGGCCGGGACAGAAGGGGGAGTGAGAGAGAGAAAAGAGAAGCAGAGTGGGAGGCACACCAGGTGCTGGAGCAGGACGGTCAGCGCTGGCGTCCTCGTGCCCCAAACAGACAGCGAGTAGCAGCTGTCAATGAGACCTGTTACAATATTTACCAAGTTATTTCTCGCAGATGATATACCCCGTATCGTTCTTTTTAACGGACGATACCTCGTATTGATCAGCTAGCCTAAACTCTCGACTGCGGCTTCGAGCAGCTTACAGTACCCGCTGCTGAGGGGGGACGATGGCCATGGTGTCGTTATCGTCGCGCCAAATAAACGCGCAAAATGCGCATCTCGATGGGTCCTAGGAATAAAGGTCGATGTTCCGCGCGTCTAAAACAAAAAGGTTGATCTCACGCGCTTTCAAAACATAAAGGTCGATCTCATGCGCGTCCAAAACAAAAAGGTCGAAGTCCCGCACTGCATATTAAGATGGTTCGATCTCCTGCGCTGCATATTAAGACGGTCCGATCTCACTTTTTGACCTTTTCGAGATTTTTACATTTTCTGGTAGATAAAAATGTGATCTTTCTTTTTGGTCTTGGGTGTTTTTATTGTATTGTGAACCGTTTACGCGTAAATCACTGAAAACTAAAGGTTCGATCTCCGGAACGCGCTCGGTACTCCAGCGAACAAGGTTCGATGTCGGTCGGGCGAGCTGAGCGCCGCTCGGTGTGGTGCGCTAGGCGTGTAAAGTTAGGCACGCGTGAGCGTTTTACGTGAGGTGAACGTTCAAGTGAGTTAAAAAAAGAGATGGAACTAGACAAACCCATATATTTTTTGAAAGGAGAGAGTGCGGAGATTGTAATTCTGCAAAAATATTGGCCAGTTTGCTTAGTATAAGGCGACACGCATCTCTCACGTGAGCGCTCACCTCACGTCACCTCCCAACAAGAGTGGCTCCAGGTTGCCTACAAACAGGGGTATTGTAACACAATCTGCCTACCTTTCAGGCGGTTGTCCAGGGACCATAAGGGGAGGTGTCGCCCCCACCTCCACCCCCTCCATACGCTCCTGGCTCGCTCTTGGTACGGATCGCGGCCCTCGTCGCCAGCAATCTACTGCTGGCGGAGGCAATAATAATGTTGTTGAGAAATCTTTGTCGAAAAAGCCTGGCATTCACAGTGTGTGCGATAATTTACTAGCGCAACCGTCGAACACCTATTATAATGCATTTCCTCTATAGATGCTTCATATTGACGCAAATGGCCATAATATACATATTTTTTTTTACATGTACGGGTTCACCAAAGTGAACTGAACATAGTGGCATCATTACTTTTTGTAAAACTATCATGTCTGAATTGTGAAGCGCGTTCAAACTTTCTTTCCGCTCTCCTGAGAAATCTTTAAAAGTGAGATCGAACCATCTTAATATGCAGCGCGGGACTTCGAACTTTTTGTTTTGGAAGCGCGTGAGATCAACCTTTCTGTTTTGGACGCGCGTGAGATCGACCTTTATGTTTTGAAAGCGCGTGAGATCAACCTTTTTGTTTTAGACGCGCGGAACATCGACCTTTATTCCTAGGACCCATCGATCTGCTTTCACGCTCGGCCCTTGAGTGAGCTTTAAACTTTTCGATCCGTCCGATTAGTTTGTCTCTAACGAGAAAGATTGTTTGAATTTCGCGATTCACATCATGTTTGGCATGAATGGGCTGACAAAGTTCACTGTGAAGTTAAAAGACCCAGGCAGGTTTTTTGCTTAAAAGTGGTGCACGCTGCTTGAAAAAAAAAATTACAAAAGGGTTTTTTTTTTGAAGCCTGATCTCTTTTACCTAATGTCCACTGTAAATACCAGGGCGATGATTCTCGCCCTCAGGAGAGCAAAATTCGATGTGAATTTTCACGCCCCCCTGAGGGCGAGGTTTAGTTTAATCGCTCGAGTAGACAAATAATTTCCAAAGCATCAATCTATTTTAGTGATGACTGGTAAACCTTGCCCATTTTGAGTGAGGATTCATATCCTTGATCTAACTTAATTGGAGTGATGTTTTACATCCTTTCTCATTTAGAGCGAGGTTTCTAAACTATCATATAAATAGAGTAAGAGAAAAAAAATATCGCTCGTTTTCGAGTAGACATCTGACTCTATAGCATTTGCAGTAACTGCTTTGCCCGAACCTCTGAGTATGATATGCAAGTTGGAGCGAGAAAAAAAATACTCCAACTGTGGCCAAAAAGAAATTACGTTTTGATTTCAAATCTCTCGAATGTTTAGTTTGTTCTAGAGAGTTGTATAACTGCCCTCAAATTGTCACTCGTATGGTAACGAGAGTTGTGACTCGTAGATTTTCAGTGTTGAAATTGGTCATAGGAGCCTAGGTCTGAAAAAAATACGTCCGTCAACACTGTAAAAAAACATTTCGTAAATTAACAGGAAATATCTGTGAATTTTGTTAAACGACCTGACTGGTGAGTTTACTTTTATTCAGGGGTCTTCAACTCGGGCCCGGCGGGCCATCTGGCCCGGCTGGGCCCGCGGGCCCGGGCCCGGGCCAGCGCTACTGCTACTGCTGCCTACTCCGCCGCCGCTACCGCACTTCCCCCACTACCAGTCCCCAGTCCCCACCCTTCCTCTCCCGTCCCCCGGCCGGCGGCCGCTCGCCGCTCGTCAGTACCCCCACTCCGCTACCCACTCCCTGTCTCTCTCTCGCTCCCCCCACCAGCGGGCCAGACCGTGCCCGGCTTGGCCCGCCTGGCCCGCGGGCCAGCGGCGGGCCAACGAGTTGAAGACCCCTGCTTTTATTCGTGTTCATTTACAAAAGAACTCTTTAACTCTACAAAAATATTCCGTAACTTTCCAAAAGAATTCCGTAACTTGACCAATTTTATCTGTTGTTTCGCGATTTTTCTTGTTGATCTACAAAAAGTTTCATCAAACTACAGGAAAAACATGTTTACCGATTTAACAGCGGAACCTGTAAAGTTGTTTCTCTACAAAAAAACTTTTACAGTGTAGATTTTTTACGTGATGCAGCAAGTTTAACTGTGTAAATCGATAAACGAGCATACAATGAAAATTTCGGGGCGGGGGAGAATGTAGCGGGAAAAACTAAGCGCAACAGGTTGCAAGATTATTTTCTTTCATATCGTGTGATAGAATTAAAGCTACCAGTATTGGCCAATCGACAGCGCTGCGGGGACAGTGTCGGGTCGGGTCGGGCGCACGCTGCAGGCTTAGCACGCGCAGCCAGCCGAGCCCGCGACTCGCCCCCTGATGAGGCTGGCCTCCCGGATCAGACGGCCTCTGCAGAGGAAGGGATTGAAAAAGGATGAGAGGGACCGTGGTGACAGAGTAGGGGGGCAGGTGGAGGAAAGGGGGTGGCGGTCGCGCACAAGCGCGCTGACAGTTTTTAAAAACCTCGACCCCGAAGGCTTTGATGGTGCCGTCCGCTAACCCCTTGAATATTTCATGTCGCGGTGTGTGGGGCCGCGCCGGGCCGCGCCGGGTCCGGGTAGGGCGAATGGCTTCGCCGGGGCGGCGGCTAGGGCTTGGCGTTGAGCGCCTGATCGGAGGGGAAGGGTAGTGCGGGGCGGCCCGGGCGGCTCACCCCTTAACGCCATGTCGTCGAGCGCGTCCCTCACGCGCGCCCCGCCGCGCCCCGCCACTGCAGCACCAAAGCCGCCGTCACCGCGACACTGTACACACAGGCGTGCGTCCAATACCTCAGGGGACGCACAAAGACCAAAGTCCTCGAAGGGGGGAAAAAAAAAGGTGGCGAACCGAACGGCTTTTCTTTTTTAAAAGTACTCACCGCCACCACCTGCCCATGAGCGCTGCCAGTCCCGCACCGCGCCGCCCCCGCGCCGCCCCCGGCAGACAGACACGCAGCGATCCATTCTCTCCGCGGCGGGAGCTCTTTCCATATTCCGAGTAAGATGGAACCACAGCTTACGATTTAGCTCGCGGAGAGTAGTCGTAATGATGGCGCGTCACGCGAGTGAGGGGGTGCGGACCCGGCGCACCCCCCGGAACATCCGGGAGTGTGGGTGGCGGAGCGGGTGGGAGGGGAGGGGAAGGGACCGAATCCCCCGAAAAGATCAGTCGTGTCGCAAACAAAAGGCCTTGGCCGCACGTCACAGTGCACAGGCCTAATACAAAAATGGGCTGGGGGTAATCGGCGTGGTGACGGCCGGGATGGAACCGCCCCCGCACGCCGCCCCCGCACGCCGCCCCCGCGGCTATGAGCGCTGACTTCCGCTCCCACCTGCACCGCTTCCTTATTTCAGCGTCACCGGAAGAGGGCGCTCCGTCCAGACGTCAGCCCGACACACGGCTGTGATCAAAAAATCCAACCATCTGCGAGCTCGAGAAAAGTTGTACTGGTGCAGGGCGGTGGGGCCAGGCGGGGCCGGTCAGGGGCAGAGCACGCAGAGCGACCCGACAAGGTGCCGTGCTGGACCCTCCGCCCCGTAGCGACCGGACAGGGCAGACTCAGGTCCTCGACAGGGTCGGAGCCAGCCTTGACCGCCCGTCCCAACCACTCCAGAGGACTAAAGACCCAGGACCAGTAGTCACCGCAAAAGGAGCAGCGGGAGGATAAGGAGGAGGAGGGAGAAGATGCGGAGAACGCAGAGGGGGTCGAGGAGGGTGGTCAAAAGACACCGGAAGCCCGCCGCCGAACACCAACACGCCGCCCCGCCGGAAAGCCGGTAGAGAGCCAACCACTGTCGGGTCAGGTCGGGTCTGGTCCCCGCACGGTTGGACTGTCGTGCTGGCCGCCTGCTCCCACTGAGCCGAGTGGCGAACGCGCTGCTGCTGCAGGTGATGGAGGCCGTTTTGCTCGTGCCGGGCCGGAACGAACAGCAGCCGCTCTCAAACGGCAGGGCCTTGTTTGCCAGCGGCAGCGGCACACTATCCCTGCATATATTGATTCCGTTTGTCAGCCCAGCGCCCCGTGCCCCAGCACAATGCCCTGCGCCCTGCGCTCTGCGCCCTGCGCCTGCAGCAGAGCAGTCACCATCACGCTGATGCTCCGTCTCGCGCTTCCGTCGGGCATTTCTACACGTCACCAACACTCGCCTTACCATCCGGCCCGCGCGCGCGCTCACAAACACACACACACACATGCCCCTTACACTTCTTATTCACCCTCCGCCGGTTATGGCGACGGCGGGGGAGGAGGGACGGCGGCGGCCTGTATAAGGGATCGCGGCGAATGTCAACACAAGAGGGCCGCCCCGCCCCGCCCCGCCCCGCCCCACCCCGCCCCACCCCGCCCCGCCCGGCGCGTCACTGCGCCACACGTCCCTTAGTGCGCTCAAGATAGCCGTTGCTCGTCCAGCGAGCCAAGCAGCCATTCGGGCCATATTCTATTCCAAATGAGGCCGATCATATGAGAGCATGAAGGCCGTGTCCGAACCCAGAGGAGACGCATACGTTGGCAAGAGTCGTTCTCTCCCCCGCCCGCCCCCTTCCCTTCCCTGCTTTTCCCTTTCCCCCAAGCGATGACGAGTCGTGTTGCTAACTCAGTGTTTACCGCGGGTCATAATATGCGTGGCAGCGGGGCAGCTGCAGCTCATCACGTACTCTGTAGTGGAGGAGGAGGAGGAGGAGGAGGAGGAGGAGGAGGAGGAGGAGGAGGAGGAGGAGGTACCCGTAAAACCATGCAAGCAGTACCGCGGAAGGACGAGCGTTACGAGTTATTGAGTCTGGCCGGACCGCGGCGCGGTCGCTGACTTCTCCTTCCTCGCCCGCGCCTTGCGTTTTGTATATATGGCTTATACATTCCTGGTGCTCGCGGGCCGGGCTGAGCCGGGCGGTGAGCCACAGAGGCGAGTCATCTTGCTCATCGGCGCAGCAGAGAACCGCCGGCTGAGACGCGCAGACACTGTGGTGATAGCTGCGATCATAAACCCGCAAGGGATGATGAGGGGGTTGTTGTGAGAGGCGGGGGAGGGATCGGCCGGAGTGACGCCGGCGCCGCGAGTCGCCCGCGAATGCCGAACCTATAAACCGGGGCTGGTTACCACGCGCACAATAAATCCGGGATAATAATAATGGCGAAACAAAAAGCGGCGATTCCCTGTCGCGCTCTACTTGGCGGGCTCAGCCCCGCGGGGCTTACGCTGAGCAGCACGGGGGTCGCGGATCGTCTCCCTGTATACCTGCCGGCTGGGGAGAGAGCGTTATGCTGCTCGGTATCGTCGTGTCGAGGGGGGAAAAATCGGGAAAGAGGAGAGTAAGGGTTGAGTGAGACTGAGTAACCGAGTAAGAGGGTGAGTTTCACAGCAATAGAGTGAGTGAGAGAGAGAGACAGACCCTCTCTAAAAGGAAGAAGTCAATTTCGTCGTAGACTTTTGTCCGGGGGATGACCGTCTCTACGGCATTCCCTGCGCATGGGGACGGGGCGGGGCGGGGCGGAGCAAAGCGGAGCACGCGTATAACCTTCGACACTATGGCGCGGCCAGGCATTCCCGATAAACTCGGATTGCCACCCTCTCAGGACCATAACGCCCTCTCCTCGCAAAACTGCCGAAATGTCAAAACTCGTTACGATCGCGTTACTGTTGCTCCAACGACGCAATGAAGGGGATCATGTGGGAGGAGCGGAGCGACCCTCCTCGCCCCGGCGCGGGGCCGGCACGGCTCAGTGTTTCCTCCAGGAAGTTCTTTCTCCGCCCCGCGCGCGCGCGCGTGTGTGTGTGTGTGTGTGTGTGAGAGAGAGAGAGAGAGAGAGAGAGAGAGAGAGAGAGAGAGAGAGAGAGAGAGAGAGAGAGAGAGGAGAGAGAGAGAGAGAGAGAGAGAGAGAGAGAGAGAGTGTGTGTGTGCTTGTATTCCTTCCCTCTGCTCGCCCCGCGCACACCCTCACACCGATTCACAAGCCCCACCGGATCAAAATTGGCAATCCTCTTCCTAAAAGCAGCAGCACCGTCAGAGAGCATTTCGAAGAACCGGGGCGATCGCGTCGGCTGTTCGTTTGTGAGAGACGCAGTGTGTATCGGCTAGCGGTGGCACAACGCGTTCACTTACAGCATTCCGTCGATGTTCGTATAAAACAAAAATTTTAACAAAATCATGTTGTTGTTTTTTTTAATTTATTTTTGTCATGCGTTCCTCGGGCTTTGTATGTCACAGTGCACTTAAAGTTGATTCTTGCATAATGTCACGACCCCAAGATTTGCGGAAACGGCCATTGGTCCTGAGCCAGACGGTGCTGGTACCTGTCGCGCGCGGCCCTGGCCCCAGCCCCGGCCCCGGCCCCGGCCCCCGGCCCCGGCACCGGCGC
This sequence comes from Frankliniella fusca, assembly GCA_029379305.1. Classification (NCBI taxonomy): domain Eukaryota; kingdom Metazoa; phylum Arthropoda; class Insecta; order Thysanoptera; family Thripidae; genus Frankliniella; species Frankliniella fusca. The sequence continues at coordinate 156,741 of JAHWGI010000647.1, read as the reverse complement.
GCCCCGCGGCGCCCAGCTTGCACCGGCCGGCTCCCGTGTCACGCACAGGTCCGCCGCGCACCGCTGGGCCCGGCCTCGGCCGCTCCGTTACACCGCAATACGCCCAACATGAAACGGGCAATGGAAAAACTGCGCGCGCGCCGGTCCTGGGGCACGGCGATAAGGGCGGCCCCGCCCCGCCTTGCAGCCCCAGTACGATCCAATAGCGATGCAAATTTTAGGTATTGTGCCTCCGAGAGATCACATATTGTCCCTTTGGAACTCTTAGAGTGCGGGCGGTCCCGGACCGGGGGACGGCACAGCGCGTAGTGGATTTAACGGCGGGGTACTTTGGACCAGGGGCCGCCCGGGGGGCGCGTTCGCGCAGCTCAAAGGATCCAAATACATAGCATGCATATGGATTCCCGACATTCTTCTCCACGTTTTATTCATCGGAATGTATTGAGTGGAGAGATGAACGAACACTGAAAATATTTCTCTGAATCGTCGACAAAAATACATAACACTCTGTTAGAAGGCTGTCGCTTATTGAAAAAGTGCCTTAACAGGAAGTGTCTCAGTGCAAAAGAAGTGAGTTGGAGTCAGACGCAGCTGAACACTACAGTCTCAGGCTGCAAACTTTAAAAACATCGTTGCAGAGGGGAAACAGAGAACCCCTTCTTGGCAGAATCAAATTATCATAATTGAGGGAGCGAGTGACATGCCCCGGTGTCAAGTCCATGTGCTCCGCGCCAGCACTCCCACCTCCCCCTGGCGCCGTCACCACCTGCGCGCTAGCGCCGCGTGAAATGAAGGCAAGACCGCCGCCACTACACTGTACGGAAGCCGCAAACAAAGTGCGACAATTTATTCACGCACCTCAAGCGACTCGAAACAAAATAACAACCCGCGCAGCAGTAAAGGGAGATACAAAAATAAAAATTGATTTCGGATTAGGAACAATCAATAACCAACTATACATTGAATAATTTACTGCACGCATTATTTCAAACAAAAAACTCTCTAGACTCATTTTTTTCCTTTTCGAGAAGTTGACGGTTGATTCCGTAAACCGTATCCTGGGAGCTATTTTCTGCAGCTGCTTTTTAGGTAGTGTTTAATTTTCAGATAAGACACGGCTCGTGGGGATATAATGATGGTGAACAGAGCGAAAAAAAAAAGCTACACAGAAACCACCTTTACTTTTATCTGCCGGGCGCGCAGAACATGTCAAAACTATTTTTTAAAAACATTGGAATGAGTCGGATTCTGCTTATGGGTCACACAAGACAATAAAACAACCGGGCACTTCATGGAAAACTGTTGGCTCACATACACATGCGAGTATAGTGAGTGGCTATTCTTTTTTATATTATTATTATATTTTGAAAAATATATTATGTGCCTGCGACGCTTAATAAATCTGCATCGCTGCCGACTCATCCCCGCGTGTGCCACGCCAGGGAATTCTCACTCCCGCGCTGAATTACTCCTAGGGTCCCGGGCCGCGCTGCCCTTCGGGCCCTTTGCGCCGCACCAACCGGCCGGCCCCCCGCGGCCCAAAGTTGGAATCCAGCCGCCGCTGCTCTCTCTCCCCCTGTCTCTCTCTGTCTCTCCCCGCACCATAAGCTGTCCCCGAGGATTAGCTGACACGGATCCTCCTCAAAAGAGGGCCACTTTGCGGAATCCTCTCCATCGGCCGCACCGCCCCGCTACGCCACGCCACACCTACCTCCGGAAGGGCTTGCACCACGACGACTAAAATGGCTAGGCCTGTTATTTCTCCCTTTCTCTCTCACTCGCACGCTCCTTGCGGTCTATTTAACGTCTCAGCGCGCGCCGCCTCCCCCACCTACCTACCTTCCGCTCCCAACCTCTATCTCTCTCCCTCTATCTTCACCTTCACCCGCGCGGCACTCTTTCTCATTTGCGTTATGATTTGTGGCTGGCCCGGCCGGCCCCGTCCGCCTGTCCGCCGCGCACTACTCTCAATTAGAGGTCCGCCTCAAACACAGCTGACAACGGCCATGATTTGTGCGCCCCGCCCCGCCCCGCCCCGCCACACCGCCGCCGCTATGCGCCTTTGCAGACCACCAGCGGAACAAAGAGTGCGAATAATTGGGGCCGCACTGGGCCCCGCTTGGAGAAGGGTGGGGGTGGGGGTAGGGGTAAGGTCCGTGGGGGCTATAGGGTGCGGGGGATCTTTTGGGGGGCAGTTCCCGCCCGCTGCTCTACCCCCCCCCCTCACCCTAACCCCCGACAAGCGGGCGCAGATTTCCCGCTCCTGTAATCTGCTCCGCACTCTGCCGCGCCGCTGCTGCTTGTCCAGAGAGTCCAGAGAGGCGCCGCCTGCTGCCGCTGCCTGCTCAAGCGCCCAGGACGGCTCTTGCACCCCACCCACCTCCAACCCCTCCTCGGGGGCGCCCCCACCTGCCCCTCCCCCTTGCACCCCCACCCCTCCAACCTCTCCCCGGAACGCCCCGCCACCTGCACCGCTACCTCCCCCTCCCTCGCAGACACTATTACCTCCTCCACCGCTGAGGCGGCGGTCGTAATGGACGGAGTAGCAGATTAAAAGATCAGAGTCATTAGAACCAATCACTCTAGCGCTCGCAGCTACTAAATCGAATTACGTCTCCATCCATATCGCCACCCGCGCCGCACCGCCCACCTCCAGCAGGAGGAGGCTCTTTTCCGGATCTCTCTCTCTCTCTCTCTCTCTCTCTCTCTCTCCTCTCTCTCTCTCTCTCGGCCGGGCCGACGCGACGCGAGAAGTGCGGCCGAGAGGAATAAGAGCCGGGCGGATAAAAAAGACGGGATGGAATAAAGTTTGGCGACGGTTGCGCGCCTGACAAGCAGAAGCCCCTCTCGGCTCCACACTCGAGGCGGCCTGGCGCGGCCGCGAGACGGATGGGTGTTTGGCGTCTGCCTGTTAAGCAGCAGCAGCAGGCCTGGGCAGCAGGGGGAGCGGGCAGCTCACCTCGCAGGCGAACCTCGCGCCCGGGATTACGGATGATCTCGCCCTCCCAGGAGGGAGGGGGGGGAGGGAGGGCACACAGACTGCACGGCGGACTGCCTGCCTCCCGCACCAGCCATACCTAATTAGTCACGAATATAAGTATATGAAGAATCGTCGCAAACAAACCCGCAACAGAAAAAAATAAAAAAAAATAAAAATAGGAAAGTTGTCGCGACTCGACCGTCTCCTCGCTTTTTATCACTGCAGTTTCGCCATGCAGTCGCGGTGCGCAGCCGCGCGGGCTCGGGCGCCCAGAGAGAGGAGTGTTGTGATTCTGCTGTTGTACGTACGTGTCCGAAAACTCTCGCACGTAACCGCATAGTGTTTCCATCCATCTCCGTCTCCGCGTGTCGGCAGGGGAGTTGGGCCGGCGGCGGCGGGCGGCGGGCCTCTGCGGTGCCGTATATACCTGGCGCTGGCTGCCGCACAACAGCAACAGCGCGGAATAATCCACAAGATACAATAACAGAAAGCTGTTTAGATTTTTTTCCAAACAAAACAACAACAAAAATTCTATTTAAAAAATATTTAAAAAAATCAGATCTTTGCGCACAGGTGGTTTGCACGGCAGTACACCGGCTCCGCGCGCAGCGGCCTCTACTCCCGCCCGACCCTGGTCCGCAGCGCAGGTCTGCTCTTTTCATCCTCCGTTGCCCACAACGACCGCCGCGGCCTCGGCTCGGGCCTCGGCCTCGGCCTCGGCCCCCATGCATGCTCCGCGGGAGCGCCCGCCAGGGCCTCGGCACCGACCGCACTTATCCCTGCTGGCGGCTCAGGCAGCAGGAGCAGCAGGAGCAGCAGGAGGAGCAGCAGGGGGCTCCGCGCCAGTGGGATCCCAGAGAAATGTCGACCACCGCGCAGCGAGAGGGAGAGGAGTGGACGAGGGTCAAGGAGGCGGGGCGGGGCGGGGCGGGGCGGGGCGGGGCGGGGCGGGCCCCAACGGGATCGCCTTAATAGGGGCTATCCCATCCCCGCCCCGCGCACCCGCGCACCGCTCGGTACACCGCGACCTGCCTCCTGCTGCCGGACCAGCGCACCCCTCGCCCATCTCTCTCTCTCTCTCTCTCTCTCTCTCTCTCTCTCTCTCTCTCTCTCTCTCTCTCTCTCTCTCTCTCTCTCTCTCTCCTCTCTCCTCTCTCTCTCTCCCACACTCTTTCTCTTTCGTGTTCCTGTACTCCCCCTATTCGATTCACTCTCACTCTTTCTCTCCCTTCCTCCCTCTCCCGCCTACTCTCCCCTCCCTCACCCCCTCTCGCCTCTCATGTGCGCATTCGCTGGCCTAATGACCCCATTGGACGCCCCGGCGGCCCGGCTGCGCCGCCGCGCCACGCCCGGCCACTCTGTCCTGAGTGATGAGTTTCCCCCGCAGTGTGGCCTGCAAGGTGCAGAATATGTTTGTATTTACGGCCTTCAGACGACACATAAAACACTTTTTAGAAATGCAGAGGCTGCGGCTATGCGGGCCGCTGCTGGCAGTCTCGGTGCGGCCCTCCGCTTCTCCCCACCCCAGCCCGCCGTCGTTGCGGACGCCCCATCCCAACCTCCCCTCCCTTCTCCCTTGCCGCGATAGCCTTTTATATCCACTAGACGAGCGGAGGCTCCCAGAGAACGAGATAGTTTTACAAATCAAGGTGAGATTGGTGAAATCCAAGTTTTTCATCCCCCAAAAAATTTTAAAAGAAACAGTAATGATAAAAAAACATATCCGCCTGAAAACAGACCGGAACAGGGATGAAATCTCGCTACGTCACATCACTCAAGATCCATTCAATTCTCCGCAACAAAAATTCGGAGGAGTGTTTTGACAAGCCCTTACACACTCCGCCCCACCACCCTCTGCCTCCGTATAGTAGGCCTTTATTTTCCTCGCGTCATGCTGCCGGACTGGCCCGCTGGTCATCCTACCCACTTCACCACATCCATCCCCCTCCCGCTCCCCGCCCTGCTGTGTCGCCGCACACACACACACGCACGCACACACGCACAGTCAGTCCCCTCCAGGCCATGCATCGTTTGTCACGTGATTGACTGGTGACCAGGGCGCGTCGCTGCCCACAGAAATGTCCGCCGCGCACAGGCCCGGCTCCACTCCCCCGCTATGGCGCGCCACCACAGACCGGAGGCTCGCCGCACCCACTCGACAACTTCCGAAATTTCAAAAACATAATATAACTGCGATTTAGAAGAAGAAAATGTATAAATAGATGGAGCTTAAGGGGAAATTTTCCACGAAGTGGAGGCCTACAATTACACCTACAAATAGTAAAATTACATGCAAAACCACGCTATTACATGCAACGCCTCACCCAGAAAAATGAATTCTTGATTGCAGCCAATAAACTTCTCCTAGTTTTCGCTATTCTTGGTTTTTTGAAGTCTGTTTTCTTGAATCAAGAAAAAAAAATCTTCGAATAAAGGAAAAGAAAAGAATTGCCTGAAGAAAATGAGCTTGATAAAAACAAGCCAAGAATACTGTTTTCTTGGTGCTGTCTCCTTGGAATTCAATTTCGATTGTCGTAAATTTACCAGTAACTTACATATTTCTTAAATCACCAAGTACAAAATATACCGTAAATCTTCCCAAGATATATTTCAAAGTGCTACGCTGTCCTTTCTATGCGGGGAGAGGGGATGATCCCGATTTTTCGCGCTCAAATTTTCGCGGACTAGGTGCGAGACAGCGAGCGATACGCGGAATCAGTCAGCAGCACGCGACATACTTCCCTCCCAGCCTCACACTTGCACTCAGGCGCAGCAGGCCCGACGCACCCATCCCCTGTGGGCTGGGCTGCTGTGCAGTGTGCGTGTGTGTATGAAAAGTAAACCGCCGCTTATCTGCGCAGGCAATCAATTGATTTGGCGCGGGCCCAAGCTGTATGTCTGCGAGTGTGGGGCCGCGGAGGCGCGCAGACACACAGAAGGGGCAAGGATTGATGCGTCGTTATCCATCGCCACGCCGGCAGCAGCAGCAGCGCGCTGTACCGACTGCTGTGCCGTGTTTAGCGGGGGGCTATGCCGGGGAGATAGCGCCGCAGAGCGCGCCAGAGGGGAGGGATATCAGGCCTCCCTCCTCTCTCTCTCTCTCTCTCTCTCTCTCTCTCTCTCTCTCTCTCTCTCTCTCTCTCTCTCTCTCTCTCTCTCGCCCGTCTGGCTGCTGCCTCCGCCTGCTGCGCCCTGTGGCTTATGCAGGACGGGTCGAGGATTCAGATGTCTTAGGCGGGGCAGAAGCGAGCGGGGGTGGGGGTGGGGGGGGGTGGGGGGGTAGGGCGCGGGCGCAGCCCCTGTGTCGGGGGTGCGGCGGTGCACGCGAGCGATGTTCTCGTCGTTGTTTGGGACCGGGTTATAATGCCGCGGATACTCGACAGAGGTGGTCTGTGTTTGCCTAGAGCTGGCTTATACAGTTAGGTTAGGTTTCCGCATAATTATCACGTTTAAAAAAATAAGGCACCCGCATTGTACAGTGGAGAAAAAAATTCAAGGGTGGTCGGTTTTCATAGCACAACAACGACGGCGTTATCATTGGGGCCGCAGGAGGGCCTTCCTCCTGCTCCTCATACTGCTGCCCCGCCGCCCCGCCGCCTCGATACCAAATCCCATTTCTGCAACGCTGGACCCGAGTGGGACCGTTTCCAGTGCGTGCACAGGAGGACCCGGGGCAGGGAGAGGGGAGGGGGCAAGGTAGCGAGGGGCAGGCAGCAGGGGCGGCAGGGCCTCGGGGCCGGGCCGGCAGGCGTGTTCGTGGGCGCTAAACCTTATAACCTTTTTCTGCTGACCCGGTAAGCTGATGATGGTCTCACCCTCCCACCTCCCCCTCCCCCTCCCCCACCTGCCCTGCCCTCCTGCCCCCCCCCCCCTCCCCCTCCTTTTCCGCTGCGACCCGCTGGCGCTCACATCCTGGTCAGGCCGCACCACCGGTCCGGGCGGGGCGCGGGCGGGGCGGCCATGCGACTTTGGCGACACTTCCGGAAGCAGAGCTGCTAAGCCCTCCCCCCCCCCTCCTCCCCCCCCCTCCTCCCCCCATCCTCTGTTTCCTACTCCTCACCCCCTACGAGTCATTGCTCCAGTGATTAATCTCTGCGCGGACATGCTGGAAAATCGCGGACTCATCAGGAAATTAAATCATTCTGCTAACCCCCTGCCTGCTACCCACCCAATGGTCACACGCACACGTGCGCGCGCGCACACGCACACACTCACCCAAGCAGACACACGCACACACACACACACACACACACACGCGCGCGCGCGCGCGCGCACGAACGTTATGTCGCACCACAACCGGCAGCAAAAGCTTTCCCCAGCGCGAGAAAAAAAAAGTTACGGCCTTGCTGGTACTGGGCTCGTGAAATGCTGCTGCTGTTGCGGTGGGAACAATGGGACACGCGGGAGGTAGGACGGGCCAGCAGGCGCCCGGCCAGGTAGGCCAGCCCGCCCGACAGCCGTGCGCGCCGGGCCTGCCTACCTGCAGGCGCTCCCCGCATGCGAGACCCCGCCGCCAGCGCCAGCCCCGCGCACGTTGTGCTACGTGCAAGACAACAGATAAAAGATTATTTTTTTTCTCACTGCGGGAAAGCTATACGATGAACTCAGCCACAAATTCACAGAGCGTCGATACAAAACGCGCCGTTGCGGACGTTTTGCTTTTCGTTTCTTTTCCGCGGCGGGTAATAGCAATTGGCCTCGCGGGCGTCCCTTTAACAGTGGCGCTGCGGCTGGCCTGGCCTGGCCTGCTCGGCCCACCCTGCCCTGCGGTGGTGTCTGGTGTCGGCTCCTTGGGGCCCGCCCCGACCCGACCCGCGGACCCGGCCCCCCTCTGCCTCGTACTGCTTGGTATTCACAACCCGGCCCACCGTGCTTAAACGTCCGCGAGAGGTCCCTGCTGTGGGCGGCGCGGCGTGGCGCTCTGCCGGGATTGAGAGAGAGGCAGTACCCACGTCCCCTCGCCAGGCTGAGCTGTTCGCGCAGCCAAAGTGCCGCAGGCCGCTGCACTTTAGTTTTGCTGCCCACTCCGCCAGCGCCGGGCACCGTTCCCCACGCTGTTCTCAGAGGAAGAAAAAAAAATGGGCCCGCATGTAAACATTTATAAATAAAAAGAGAAAAACACAACTTAATATGCAATTTTTTTTCAAATCACTGTTTCGGAAGTACATTACACTAAGAACGGCGCCCGAGTTGCCTCCTCTATCCGTCAGGGCGACACTGTGCAACAACTGCCTGCTCTCCAGCCACGAGTACACGACGACGACGACGGCAAGTTGAGAGAGGAGACTCTCAAACTTGTCGAAGTGATCCGCCGGCCTGGATGACGAGGCCGGTAGGTGGCGGGGCGCGGGGCGGGGAGCAGGCCGTAACTCAGCCACTTTTTAATAAGCGAACAACGGTCTCTGCTCGGCGTCCTGATGACCGACCTGGAGAAGCCTCGGCAGCGCGGCGACGACGCCGGCGAACGCGGCGATACATTTTTTACCACTTGTGCACCAAAGTTTCGAAACTCATCCCGGTCGCAGAGTCGCAGTAGGGCAGCAGCTCTTCACCACCCTTACACCTCTCCCACCGCCCATCCTTTATATCTGTTTGCCGTGTTTTGTGTGAATAAAAATTTACTTAGATTTTTTTCTTTTTTTTTCCGGAAGACGCGGCTGCGCGTCGCGGTGTGGTGCGGTGCGGGGCAGGGTGGCGTGGCACTCTCGGGGCGGTCGTGATATTTGCCACGTAAAAGGCTGCTCTGCTCGGCTCACTCGCGCGGGCGCGGGTCGGCACGAAACGAACAATAAAACATGAGGGGTGTAGAGATAAGAGTGTGTTTATTTTTTATTTTTTGCTTCAGTCCCTCCTGCGCTGAAAGATCACATGGAGCAAATCCGATTCCGGCAGGCAGGGCAGCACTGCGCTCACCTAAGCGTTCGCGTGGGATAAAGGGTGATATTTCCCTCAATCGTTGTCGCATTGTATGCGAATGACATTCTCGCAAAGCCTTTGCGCCACACGCGCGCATGGACCCGGCCCGGCCGGGCTCCAGCCACAATAGCGGTGCAGCGCGCTGGCTGGCTGGCAGCCGCAGCCTCCTCTGTCGCCAAGTTGGCATATTGATCCGGCGAGAGTTTATGTTTTCTATCTGGCCCGCGCTTTATTCCTCTATACATTTTCGCTTTGCTTCTCTTCTTTTTTTTGTGTGTCCCAGGGATTCTCCTCGCACTGGCGCCCTTCTCCGCAAAGTTCTCCGTCGCGCGCTTTGCCCCGCATTCATGCGTCTTATTCCGCATGTAAAAGAGAAACTGGAGCTAAGTTGAGCCAATTCGCGCAGCGATTTTTTTCTTTCTTTGCAAATTTCATCACGACGCTGAGATTCCTATTTTTATTCACGACTCCCTAACCGTATAATCAGTCGGACACTCTGTATTCTTTCGCTCCCCGACATACAAAATAGTCACACTCACACAGACACACGCCATAACATTATGAGAGGGGAACTTTCGCGCCCGCGCCCCGCCACTGCGCCGGTGACATAAATTAATTTCCACTATTTTCGCGCAGCGCGCGCTACGCTTTTGTCCGACCCGCTCGCAAATACGGAAGAGTCAACAGCGGCCGGGCACAGCGGCAACATGGCTGTAATTATCACGTCGCCTGCGCTCATGTAAGTTGTAAGGTGGTCGCGCAGCAGCCCCCGCGCACAGAGCGCTCATTATCGCACGCGGCAAGTTATTGAGTTTGTTTGTTTCTTTTCTTTTTTTTTCTTTTTCACAAACAAATTGCGGTAAAAAGCAGGGAGTTGTTGCGGTGCACCATCATGATCAATGCTGCCGGCCGCGCGTCGGTCTGTGTTGTGTATGCGTGGCGTGGCGAGAGGTCGCGGAGGATTCCCTATCCGTCCTGGGTGCCCCCGCGTGCTCCGGCCCGCCCCCGGCCCGCCCCCGGCCCGCCCCCGCCCGCCCCCGCCCGCCCCCGGCCCGCCCCCCGGCCCGCCCCCGGCCCGCCCCCGGCCAGCCCACGGGTCACACTGTGTACGGACCCTCGGGACGGCCCGCTCGCCTACTTTGCATGTCACAGGGTGGGACTCTAGGCCACGCCACGCACCCCTGGGTCCCCGGGCCCCCGCGACCCCGCCGCGCTAAACCACGCGTCGGATTGTCAACAACTACCACTCCGAGCCTGGCCCGCCGGCCCGGCCCGGCCTCACTCACAGACCTGTTTTCCCTCATCCCCTCCCTTATCGCCGGCGGCGGCTTTCACACCCGCTTTCAGACGGCTCACGCATTCAGCAGCTACTTGCAAGAGGAGGAGGACCCACGAGGACCCGCCGTGCGCGCCTAGTCGCCAGCCAGTGTGACATTTATCAAAGGCGACACCCCCACTCAAACCTTCGGAACATGGAATTTCAAGCTGATTTTAACTCCAAATTTTCCTTAATTGCAAATCGCATCCTTGGCAGTGTGGAAAATTAGAAAGAAAATCGTTTAAAAAAATGTTGTTCAACAGACAATACGAGATTCTAGGTCTTCCAATATTGTGAAATACTTTGGCGTGCCCCTCCTCATGTTGTGCCCCGGCCCGCCACCTGTGTCGAAGACCGCCCCACGTCGCCCCTTCCACCATCGCGCTCCCATTGAAACACGTGTCTGTCGGGGCGGAGCAGGGCGGGGCGGGGCGGGGCGGGGCGGGGCGGGGCGGGGCGGGGCGGGGCGGGGCGCGGATACAGTCTCGCAAGCCTCATGATCTTGCAATCTGCCTGTGCGCACCCCACCCCACTGCCGTCGTTCCCTCTTTTCTCCCCTGCCATCTCTTTCAGCCCGACCAGCATTGCATTCTGACGCGACGCCGGTGGTAGTGGCGGGGTATGCGGGCCTGAGGGGAAAGGAGGGGGGGGGGCAGGTCGTCGCATTTAGCTCACCTGCTGCACATCTTTCGAATATCAGTGGCGCGGGATGGGGAACAGCGCGGCAAAGCAGCAAGGGGGGAAATCTCGTAAGGAAACTTTCTATGATAATCCGCTATTTCATTTTTTGGCGGGGAGGTGCACTGCTGCGCGACCCCGTTTTGCAGGAAGGAATTTTTACATAAATTGTTAAAAATCTTATTATTTTTTTTTCAAATAAAAGATAAAAGTCATGGGGCAGCTATAAACCACAATTATTCCGGTAGAAGGTTGAAGGCAGAGTGAGGCGGGGTGGGGGGAGAGCCCTGCCCTGCCCTGCCCTGCCCTGCCCTGCCCTGCCCTGCCCTGCCCTGCCCTGCCCTGCCCTGCCCTGCCCTGCCCTGCCCTGCCCTGCCCGTCCCCGTCCCGGTCCGTCCGGTCGCACCCCTTCCCCTGCGGGACGCGGCCCGGCCCGGCCGTTCTGTTTCTGCTGTTTGCGATCTGCTTAGGACCGACCCGCCTCTTTTGGTCCACTTTATTCATGGAATTATTTATTTCCACGGTCTTATCTGCAGTTACACAAATGACTTTTCGCAGAGAGCGGTAGCGCGCGGCAGCACGCGGCGCGCGGATGCGAGGGATGCTAAACGACCGCCGTCCTCTTTGTGGCGTCGAAATTTAAGCTTCCCCACCCCCACGCAGAAAAAAAAAAAATTGTTCAAAGGCGAAGCACAGGAGGGCTACTAATATGGAAACGTGAACAATAAGTAAATCAGAGAGAAAAGTAGGAAAACGCAAAAGCTTACGTCGAGGGAGCCACCCCACCTCTACCGTTTTCCTTCAGGTCATTAGCGAAAGTGACACACAGCGCAACATTTCGGGCTCCGCAACACGCCGGCCGACCCCGGCCTCCCCCTCCCCGGCTCACCGCGTAGAAAGCTCATTTGCATAAAATAAGGTTAAAATTTGCAGCTCATTTCCTTACTCACCGCGCGCGCGGCGAGCCGCACCCGCTCCGGCGATGCGTTTCGGCCTCCGCCCCACCCGGCGCAGACACTTCTGCGGGGCTGCTGTCGTCTCCATCTCAGTCTCTCCTGGACGCACGTGTAAAAAATACATAAAATTAAAACTAAAAATACACCGTCAAATGACAAAATACTGTCAGAAAAATTATGCCAAAGCACACTGAAGGTACGATTATTCACTGTTCATGTCCCACTGGTCAAAGTCACACTAAAGGTGGTTATACATTAAATTCTGCATACTCTTATGGTTGCTTCTGATACTGCATGCTTATGCACAACAAAATGCATAAGGATTTAGTGCGTACCACGTTATGGTTACCAAACGTCGTACCTTAAATGGCCGTCCTAGCCAAAGGACACTCACAGCAGGCAAGGACATGAACAGAAAATCATCGTACCTTTAGCGTACTTCTTTTTCCCGACAGTGAACCCTGCGTGACTATTAAGAACTGAGTCAAAATATTCGTCGTAGAGAATTCAAGTTCGGCACGCGGGGCGTGAGTCTGGAACATCGGCAATCTGTTTGTGAAGCGCCCCGCCCCGCTCCGCGTTATCCACCCCGACACCTTTTTGCGGCCCCTTCAGCCACCCCCGCTCGGGGACAGGCGAGGCGCTTGACGCGGCGGCGGTCTTCAAGTTTTCCCCGGACGTCTGACTGAGCCGACCGCTCTGCGGCAGAGCCCCCCCCACCCCGCCCGCCTGCCCCCACCCCAATCCGCCCCCCGCAGTCTGGCGGCCGTCCCGCGGGCCGACAACCCCCCCCCCCCCTCCCACCCACCCACCCCCCCGCTCGCCCTCCCCGCCGCACCACCCTTCGCTGCGGTAATTAGATACTCCAATAAGTTGACTTGGCCCCCGGCCGGCGCGCCTGCCCAACCCTGCCTGATATCACGGTGAATCTACCCTCACCTGACATGGTCCCCTAGCTTTTTATTTATCACCACCGAATTACTTGGTGCAAAATCATACCTTTCGCTGCGCGTCTCATTTATGCGTGGTAATTACAACTGCCAAAACAGCAGCGATTTCTTTGGTTAGAAGGGGTGGGTCTATACGTAATAAAGGAGGGAAACCATCAACATCGCTCGGGTAAGCCCACAGCACCACCGCGGCCCCGCCGCTCGCCCTGGAGTGCCCACCATCCCGAGGATTTTCTCGCGCGATCTCCTTCTCCAAGTGTGAAAGCAAGAGGAAAATGGCCCGACCCGGGCCTTAAACGAAAAACGATTTATGACACCGTGTACTTTCTTCACCGCCCCACCCCCTCCCCCTCCCCTCACCACATCCTGCGAAAGTATCCTGCGTTTGGAGCACCTCGGGCGGGGCTGCGCCGGGCTGCGCCGGGCTGCGCGGCTGAGCTGGACGGCGGCAGGGCAGGGCAGGGCAGGGCAGGGCAGGGCAGGGCAGGCCCTTTGCCCCCCTTGCTCGGGGCAGATGGGCTCCGGAAGGGCGCGTCCAAGTGGGGGGCCGGGCCCGGCGGGCAGTGCGGCTCCTTGGCGCCTCTGGGCCCCTCCGGGAGTCGAGAGAGAGAGAGAGAGAGAGAGAGAGAGAGAGAGAGAGAGAGAGAGAGAGAGAGAGAGAGAGAGAGAGAGGCGGGTGGGGGGCAGCACGAGAGGAGAGAGGAGAAATGAAGACACTGGTCCCGCCCAGCTGTAACCGTCACAGGTGGCAATAGGAAACACATAAAAGACCGCACACTGCGCGCCCCGCCCGCGACCATGCCATGCCCACCCCCCACCCCCTTCGCTCCTGCTCCCCTCCTAACCCCCAAAACTCGCGGGGGCCGCAGTACAATGTTTGCTAGTTGGCTAGCTCCTGGGCTACTCGCCGCGCTAGTCCCCCCGGGGCGGACCGGTACCTGCAGCCGATGCCCTGTTACCGATAGCTACTTTGTTAGCTCATTTGGCGGGGTGGTGATGACGGCGCCGTCAGCGCGCGGGATATACGCCCCCCTGAGGGCGGAGCCGAGAGAGAGAGAGAGAGAGAGAGAGAGAGAGAGAGAGAGAGAGAGAGAGAGAGAGAGAGAGAGAGAGAGAGAGAGAGAGAGAGAGAGAGAGAGAGAGAGAGAGAGAGAGAGACTGCGACTCCTCCAACCCGCCCCGCCCGAACCAGCCTTGTCTCTGACACGTTCTTGTTTTACGAGACTATACGCCCTGCGGGACTGGGCGGGACTGGGCGGGACTGGGCGGGGCGGGGCGGGTCAAGGGGCATCCAAGCCCGGCCGGCCCGGCCCGCGCGCCGTGGAAACACGGCTCGTAAAGGAACTCGCAGCTCGGCCCGCCTCGCCTCGCCCTCCGGGTCGCGCCGCGCCGCGCCGACCTTTTCCAGCTCTGCTCAGTCCGGCGAATCGAATGTAAATAATCTGCTTTTCCTCACTCGCCTACCACTCTCTCTCTCTCTCTTTCTCTCGTCGGTGGAGCGGTGAAAGCGAGGCCCAATTACAGCGCGGAGAGAGAGCTGGCTTTTCGCCGCCGAAAGCGGAAAGAAAAGTCAAACAGGAGTAGGACTCAAGGCACAAGCTAGGAAAACAGAAACTAAACCGACATAAATTTTTTACGGCATTAAAAAAAAAAGAAGGAAAAAAAAACATGGATTATTCCTTCATCCAACCTTGGAAAAACGGCAGTGAATTCTGAGGATGGGTGACCACGTCGTAAGAGAGCTGGGCGCTGACTGGACGTAAAAGTGTTGGAGGATGATTGTGGAGAAGGGTTGATGGGAGTGAGTGAGTCAGAGAGAGAGAGGAGCGTACATGTCCTGCTCGCACCCTCAGAGTGCGCCTCGACTCGTGTGACCCCATTATAAAGCAAACAGTATAAAATGCCATACGCGCGGCCGTTCGCGGACGCGCTAGAGATTGATCAAGGCTTTAGCCAAGGGGTCGTCAACTTCGGAATTCCTTCGGCGTACACAGGAGGATAAATAACTAAAATATTACCTGAATATTACATGGATTACTGGTAACATAACATTGATTTTACACCTTTTTCTTGATTCACTCTTTCAATACAATGCCATTGGCTTGAACATTATGTGGCATTACCAGTAAAGTTTCATATTCCTCCGTACACGGTGGAAACGACTTGACGACCCCTTATGGTGTTTGCATCTCACACCAACTAACCGATGCTCTGGAATGGGACGCGTGTGGTGACGCGCTGCCGGGCCGGGCCGCGGCGGGCCGCAGTCTGAGAGCGTTTAGTTGTCAAACTTGGCGGACGGGCCGGGGTATGCGCCGCAGCGGCAGCCCCTGTGCGGCAGCCGGCCTGTGTATCTCATCGTCTCGTCCCGAGCCTCTTACACGCAACCTCCATCATCCTATGCATAGCATTTCCTCTTTGCATAACGATGATTCCGCTCACACCCAATGAATGCACGACGCGACGTCTCTGCAGCCGTGGGCAGGAGGCAGGGGGGCCATAGCCGCAGCTGATTAAGCCTTGAGAAGGATTTGGCGAAAGGAATTCGTTTCGTAATTACGACGAAGCAGCCACAACTGTTTGCAAGGTAAAAAAGAGTGCGCCGGGCACCTCAAAAACACCTTCCCGAAAAGTACAAGAACTCTGCGCATGCAACTTTAGATCAAGTCAGATAATGACGGTTGCGCGGGGCGGGGCGCCGCCGCGGTGGGGTGGATAACGAGCCGCGTGCGCGATGAAAGTGCGGGGGCGCACTGCTGATGCGCCGCTCCACCAGCGGAGCGGTTCGGCCGTTGTCAGTGTGAGCTTTGCTGCTGGCCAGTGGACCATGTCAGCAGGGTGGACACTGGGTGTTCCGGAGGGGAGAGCGAGGGGGGGGGGGGAGGTGGTTGATGCCACACAGGTTGAGGTATGCGGTGGGAGGGAGGGAGATGGGAGGTTTAACCGCGGAGGACGGATATAAAGCCGTCTCGCCAGCGAGAGAATAAATCGTATTGCGATTTATATACCGGGCATTGTGAGATTTTATTAAAATTACCGCGCGCAGCAGCCACCGCAAAGTCTGAATTTCATTCCGCACGTTCATTCGTTCATTTTTTTTTATTTTTTTTTCCTCACCCACCGCCCTCGCCCCTTCTCCGCTCCCCCCTCCTTTTTTTTTGTATATTTTTACATACCATGATCGTCCAGGGATTGGTGGTGTGGGCCCCGAAATTAAGAGCACAGTGCGGACTTGGCGGGGAGTGTTTTGCACGCTGCGAAAGAAGATAAATGTCCACTCCCCACTGCAGTCCCCAGCCTGGGCGCAGACGGTGAAGAGAAGGGGTGAGGATAGGGGTTGGGGAAGGGAACGCGAGAGGAGGCGGATTTTCTGTTGTGGTCCACCCCGCTTGGCCGCAGCAAGGGCCGCAGAATTTTTCAATGAACTCACTCATACCTCTCCCGCCGGGCTGACCGGGGCCAGCGCGCCAAAGCTGAAATTGGCACAAACGGTCAGGCGAGGGGATGAAAGGGTCGAAGCGCGTCGGGGGGAGGGGGCGCTGGAGTGTGGGGGACAACCGCAGAAGCGCGCTTGTGTGTGTGTGTGTGTGTGTGTGTGTGTGTGTGTGAGGGAGAGAGAGAGAGGGGGGGGGATGGTGAATTTATCAGAAATGAATCGACATGCAAGGATTTCGCTTCTAAAAGAAAGAGGGCAATAACAAAACATGGAAACACAAGGGTAAAAACGCATCCTACATTTCCATAAGGTGCACAGGTGCATGCACATCATCAGTCGGGAGCAATTTTTTTTTTTTTGTCGGACTTATCGTATCTCTTTGATCCGACTCATTAAAAAAAAATTGGCATAAAATCTAAGTTTCCTGTTTTCTGTTTTTTCTTTCCCTGCTTTCCCGATTTTCCTGTCGCCTGACGTCTCACAGTCAGTTCAACAGGACGATCTTCCGCTTTTCTCGGAACAGGTTAACCACACAGAAGGGACCGGGTGACAGAGGTAAGGTAACGGGTAATCGCAGTGTAGCGCTGCTGCCCGCCTGACGGCTGCGGCGCCGTGCGGAGCGGTGACAGCGGAGGAGGAGGATAGCGATGCCTCCTGTCATCGCGCGGGGAGGAGGATGGGGCTGCTCGCGCCTGCAGCGCCGAGGCGTTCCACTCGTTCCACACGAGAACTGGAGCGGTGCACAAGCAAGGCTTAAGCCACGACGATTCGTCTGTATCGTGGGATGTAGGTACAGAACGAGGTAGACGCACGTTAAAACCGCGTCAAGCTGGCCTTAAATATGGGCCTGCGGCGCGCCAAATAGATGGTCGTTAAATGAAAGAGGGGAAAAAAAAACAAGAAAAAATCTGGAACTTGAAATTTTACTATCCTTTTCCTTTGTAATCATCAAACCTTGTTTCATATTTTGTGATTGTGTATTCTGTTTTCGCATTGTTGGTTAGCTAGAGCATTTGAAGGTCTCATTACATTTCAATATTTTATCTCAGCCCCCCCCCCTTTTCCTTAAAAAAATCACTTATTCAGAAAAAATTGTACTTATGGCAATAATACAAGAAAAACTTGACAGGAGTGAACAAACGCAAGCGGAAAAAGATGGCCTTGCTGCGATTTCCGCATCGGTTTGCGTATCAAAATATTGCGAGCGAAGCGAGCAAAGAAATTTTCTTGGGCCTTTAGGGCGCTAAAATACCTTTTAGGGCGCCAAAACGTGCCTCCAATAACCCCAAAATACGGCCAGGGCGCACTTTACCGCCTCATTTTGACAGGTTTGCGGGCCGAATTTGGCGGAGCACTGCCCCCCCCCCCCTTGCCCTCCCCCGTTCCTACGCCCCTGATCACGTCGTACTTCACACATACGGGTTCCCAAAATGACGACACTGTCACCATGGCATGGACGGTCACGCAGCCGTGCCGCGCAAGAGAGTGTGGCAAGTGCTGAAAGCCTTCTTTATTCAGGGGATCCCAAAGAGGGGAGAAAAAAAAATTAAGGTCATAGGGTGGAGGGTGGCGGAGGGGCAGGCTAACTGCCCGTCCCGTCGGCCCGAGGACCCGCGGCAGAGGACCTGCTCGCGGACAGGGCAGGGCAGGGCCGGGCGGGGCCGCAGGGGACAGATTGGCCGCGGGCACGCGATGGGTGGGGCGGGGCGGGGCGGGGCGGGGCGTTCGCACGCCGTCGCGCCCACCGTCACGCTAGCAGAGCCACACGACGGCTAACCGAGGATTGTCTCGTTTGACGCCGCGGAGTCACGCCTCGCACTGGTTAGGTTGAGTGTGTGTGTGTGTGAGAGAGAGAGAGAGAGAGAGAGAGAGAGAGAGAGAGAGAGAGAGAGAGAGAGAGAGAGAGAGAGAGAGAGTGAGAGAGAGAGAGGGGGAGAGGGGGGGGGGAGAGAAGGAGAGAGAGAGACAAGAGAGAGAGCAGAGAACAGAGAACGGAAGTCATGGATTCAGGAAAATATCAAAGGTTTACAAAAACTCAGAGAAATTTGGAAAAAAAACAGCATAGCGCAAGTAAAAGAGATCGGAAACATTCAAGAAAATTTAAAGCGGAAAATGAAAAAAGGAAATAAAAATCAATATGACTTTACAAAAATATAAAAATAAAAATAAAAATACAGAAAATTTCCGACATTTGCACAGCACACATCGCACGAAGGGGTAACTTTTTTTTTATAGAAAAGAAACACTTTCCGTCCTCCCGTAATAACTACGACGGGGGAAAAAAATTGAAGTGCGAGTGTGCAATGCTGCTCCGCGGTTCGTCGTGCCCGCCCGTCCCCGCCCCGCGCCCCGCACGTGGAGCCGCGCGCACTGACTGTTCTGAAGGGAACACTCTCCGGACGAGTGCCGCACAAACGACAAGAAGAGAACGATCCTCTCTGGACAGCGAGAGGTGAGGCGTGCGCCACAATGCATCAACGAGCAGGGGAGGGTAGGCGAGGGCGGGGCGCGCAGTCATTGTGCACCTACCCCGCTGAATGACTGACGTCCCCGCGCCCGTACCTTCATCCGGCCGAGGAGGGAAACAGCGCCGCGTCGCCATTCAGCGGAACGAGAGGGGAACCGGGTGGGCTCGTCTTTCTAAAACCAAGGAGAGTGAAGCGAGAGGAGAAGGTGGTCGGGGGCGGGGTGAGGGAGGCCGCGTCAAGAGGTACAAGAATTATTACTGCGGCCTGTCCTCACAACGCTGCCGACTTTTGACGCATTCGTGTAAAAAATATAGTTTAATTCTATTTTTGTTACTTTCTATTTCCACGCCTTTTTCTTCCAGGTCACGCAAGGGGTGGGGAAATCAATTTTTGCGAAAGGGAGACTGGCCGGTTGCATTTCGCAGGCGAGCGTGTGCACCCGGCCCTCGCCTCACTTCCCTTCCCCTAACACGCATCATCGCCCCGGCTCTTCATTTTGACACAGCACCCCTCCTCCTCTCCCCCGGCCAAAAAGGAGGCACGACTCCCCTAGGAGCCGGGGCGGGGCAGAGCAGCGCAGGGCGGGGCAGGGCAGGGGTAGGGCAGGACGGGGCAGGGCAGGGCAGGGCAGGGCAGGGCAGGGCAGGGCAGGGCAGGCAGGCAGGGCAGGGCAGGGCAGGGCAGGGCAGGGCAGGGCAGGGCGGGGCGGGGCGGGGCAGGGCAGGGGCAGGGAGCAGGGCAGGGCGGGGCAGGGCAGGGCAGGGCAGGGCAGGGCAGGGCAGGGCAGGGCAGAGAGGGGCAGGGCGGGACGCGGCGCGGCAGCAGCGGAGGGGAAGGCAGAAGGCAGGGAGGAGCGGCCCGGCCCGAAGCGGACCGGGACCGGCATTCACGTCCGCTGATCTGCCAATCTTGGGGCCCCCATAGCTGTGCCGCTGGCCTGGCGGCCCCGCTCCGCCCCGCCCCGCCGGGGGCCACTCCCGCACCGAGGATGCGCGCGGCGCGTAGCTCGCGTAGCGCGCGTACCAGCGGCGTCAAAAGGCCTTTGAGCGATCGCATCGCCCCGGCCGCGCGCCGTCCCGCACCGGCCGTGCCGTACCGCTCCACATAAATATATTAGAGGCGCGCCAACAGGACCCCAAAACAATAACCCTGCCCTGCTTCGCCGCGCCGCCAGTAGCGCCCGAGGAGGAGCAGGATGAAATCGCGGGGCTGGCGTTTTGTTTCGTGTTCGCTAATCGCTGAGAGGCAAGGAAATCACTTATGCTTGAGAGATTTGGCCGGTCGGACGGCCCACACGGCCCACTCATGGTCGCTCCGCATCGTCCTGCGAGCGCCGCTGCGCCGCCGTGGCTGCGGTGCGGCTAATGCTTGCTGTACTTCCCCCCCCCCCAACGCAGCAGCTGCAGCGCGGCCGCCCGCCCCGCCGTTTAACTGCTGCATTAGGTGAATAAAGGGTGTTTGCGTAAGCCCGAGTGAGTGGCTGCGCACCAGCACGCCCAGCAGCGCTCACACCGCCGCACCGCGCCGTACCGTGCGGAAAGATCCTCTCATATTTTGCCTCGTGAGTGTATGATTTTTTTTTTGTCCTTGTTGTTTGTTTCGGCGCTTTTGTGCTTGTTTATGTGGGCAGAGCACTGCCCGTGCCCGTGTGTGTGTGTGTGTGTGTGTGTGTGTGTGTGTGTGTGTTGAGGGAGGGGCGGTGCCCGCGGTCGGCCCAGGTCCGCTCCGCCACCCTCATGAAGACACACGCCACCCGCGGGACGGGAGCTCGCACGGCTATCATCTTCCTCTGCTGACGCTCAGCCTTTTTTCTCTCTGCCCTCTTTTTAAACAAGTTTTGTTGCGCGTGTGTTTGGTTCTGACCTCCCCTGCGCTCTGCTTGACTCGGCGTGCAGGTCGGGTCGGGAGGACGCCGCGCCCGCCGCCACCCCTCTCGGTCGGTCGGTACCGTCGGGCGGCGGCGAGAGGCGGGGGCGGGCCACACCCTGCGCTGCGCCCCCACTCCTTGTTTTGTTTCCCTATTTTCACTGGTTGCGTTTCCTCCAGAGCAAATAGCAAGTGACTCGAGCAAATGTTTGCCGAGACAGCACAAGGAGGGTCGCGTCCCGCGGGGGGGGCTGGGGGGGGGGAGGGGGAGGGGGAACCCGACCCGACGACGCCACACGAGCACCGTGATCGGCTCAGAGTGCTGCTACTCCTTCACTCTCCTTTATCCAGCGAAGAGCATCAGGCATCGAGTGAAATAGTATACAAAGGATTGGGATATTATACGTTTAGACTTCTAGAGAAAAGAAAAAAACTGACGTTTTCGTATTCTCGATATTTCGAACACTTTTCGTCACATGCAGAATACGAACTGTCCGTGAGAAGACTGACGTTTTCACAACAGGCTTATGATGGTAATGTGATGTTGTTTTTTTTTTTCTTCGTTTCAGGAGAGCTGCCGAGGTTCGTGGGCTCCCTGAAGAACGTGACGGTGGCCGTGGGTCGCGAGGCGCTGCTCACGTGCGTCGTCGAGAACCTCTCCACCTTTAAGGTACTGACAACGCCACGTTAAATTTCCATTTAAAAACTTTAACAAGAAAATTCGAAAATTTTCTAAGGAGTTTTGCTCACTCTCAGGGACAGGTGCGCCAATGAAAATTCACGCTCCCCAGAAGTGTGGTTTCCCCTCCGCAAACTCAAGTGTCGTGCAGTAGTACTGACAAGGGAACACCGCCAAGTGTAAATTCCCGATTTTGATGAAACTTTGGGAAGTTGAAGGCCTTTATGTGTCTACCTCAGCTACATCAAAACTTCCTGCTCAATTTCTTATCTAGGGGGTTTTCATGCTATAAAAGCAATAAAATCGACTTCCTGATTACTGGTAAATTCATATGGGGAGTCGTCACTAAGGGTTACTCGGCGAGTTGCGACCCTTTGGACAAAAATTTCGTCCGTTTTGACGTATCTTGCACCGCTTGGGCGCTAGAGTGGATTTTTGAAATAAATGGACAAATTCTTTATCTCACCCCGGCCCGTACCGTATGTGGGGTAAAATTAAATGTGAAATTGAGCAGCAAATTTTGATGCAGCCGAATCAGACACAATGAGGTGTACGATTTTCCAAAGTCTTATCGAAATCTGGAATTTACACTTGGCGGCGTTCCCTTGTGAGTACTGCACCAATAAGAGCAGGACCAAAAATGGTCCCACGCTAAAAACCTGGGAGCCAAGTTTTACCGTATTCCTTTATCTATTATCTTTTATCGCTTTTTTATTTATTTTTTTGACCTATTGTGAAAATGCTTCAAGGGTGGTTACAATCAAATTCCCGTGGAAACAAACTTCTCCCCCTGAGGTAGTGACGCTGCAGCGGCCGCCGCCGGCGCCGCGGCGTCGTGATGGATCGAGGAGCGTCCACACACCGCGGGCCGGGCGGGGCCGGGCGGGGCCGGGCGGGGCCGGGCGGGGCCGGGCGGGGCCGGGCGGGGCCGGGCGGGGCCGGGCGGGGCCGGGCGGGGCCGGGCGGGCCGGGCGGGGCCGGGCCCCAGTTGTATTATGGATCTCACAGGGGAAAGGCGCGCGCGCCACTCGATACACCGCGGTGCGAGGCGAGGCGGCGGGGTGAGGGGGTCCTTTATAAACAGTTCATGTACCGCGGCAACGCAAGGGTAGGGGAAGGGTCTAAAAGGGGAAAAAAGAGAGAGAGGGGGCCTTCTCAGGTGAATAGCGTGACAGCACACCAAAACGTCATGTTGTCAGTTCCGTGTGACAAAGACGAAGCACTGCAAAGGCTATTACGGGCCGCGCGCCAAGACGGCTAGCTTAATCAAAGAAGGTTACGAGCGCGGACGAGAAGGTCAGGGGCGCGACAGTTTCTCCTGTCTCTCTATACACGCCACCCGCTAACTCCTCACACTTAAAACTTTCTAGGATTGTGAATGTAGCATTTATGGTTTCCCAGTGCCCAGTGTATGTATTTCTCCTCTGCGCACCCTCAGACTTTCCGTGTTGCAGGTGGCGTGGCTACAGGTGGACACGCAGACCATCCTCACCATCCACGGCAACGTCATCACCAAGAACCACCGCATCAAGGTGACGGAGACGGACCAGCGCACGTGGCAGCTGCACATCAAGGACGTGCGCGAGACGGACCGCGGCTGGTACATGTGCCAGCTCAACACGGACCCCATGAAGAGCCAGCAGGGCTACCTGGACGTCGTGGGTACGCTGCTTTTTTTTTCGCTCATAACATCCTAAAACCCTCACAGCGAATTGAGCTGTATTCCCAGAAACCTGCGGAAGTGCAGCATTCTGAGAATTTTCACCGAAGGTTACGGTGATTGTCGGCGATTTTCCCGTAAGCTACAGTGTTGCGGGGTTCACTGTCAGTAGATTTCGTCACTTTTCAATAAAATTTCTCACGGACAGTTCATATTCTGCATGTGACGAAAAGTATTCGAAATATCGAGAGTACGAACTGCTCGTACGTATTAAACAAACGGTTCGTAATATTACGAATGAGTTAATATGAGAGTTGCATGATTTGTGTTAAAAAGGACAAAGAGTGATCGTATGAGACAGCAAATTTATGTGAATATTTTTGAATATGACGAGCCTGCAAAGGAATTGAAATTTGAGGGGAATTTTCATCAACCTAAACTTTAGCCCTGAAATGCACACCTGTTACTTAGTTACTAAATGTTTACAGGTGTGCACGATGACGAGGGAAATTTACAGATCTGGAGAAGGGGACGTACTGTTCGTCAGTTTACATGTGTTTGTTTTATGAGCAATAACGAATAATGAGAGAATAAAATGTAACAGGTTAATTTACGATGCAATCTCTTACGGTGTTCACTGAATAAAGTGACACTAACCGTAAGCTCGTGTGAGCGAAGAATTTAACTAAAGGTAAGGTAGCACGCTCTAAGTTGTCTCTAATACCTTTTGGTCAGTGCCTCCCAACATCCTGGATGACTTCCACACGAGCACGGACATGGTGGAGCGCGAGGGGCACAACGTCTCCATGCGCTGCGAGGCGACGGGCTCGCCGCAGCCGATCATCACGTGGCGGAGGGAGGACGGCAAGAACATCAAGCTGGGCAACGGCGTCGAGGGTACGCAGTACGCACCTGCAAATGCAGGCCTTGCGGTCAAATGGGAGCATAGCTCTTTATGGAGCTGCTGACAAGGACCTTATCGAAACATTGTGATTTGCAGAGCAAAGTATAGAAGGACCCATCCTGACCATACATCGAGTGGACCGCCTGTCGATGGCCGCATACCTCTGCATAGCGTCCAACGGAGTGCCGCCTTCGGTCAGCAAGCGCCTCAAACTCATCGTGCATTGTAAGATTTCTGATTCACGCCATATCGTGTTTTGTTTTTGAGAGAGTGTGTTTTGCTTTGTCCCGACACATTAATTATTACGATTATTTTCCAGTCCCACCAATGATAACAATTCCCAACCAGCTTGTTGGTGCGGTAGCAGGGCAAAATCTGACCCTAGAATGCCTATCGGAGGCATTCCCTAAATCAATCAACTACTGGACCAGGAATGGAGAGATTGTGACCGCAGGGCCACGGCACGAACCATCGGTATACGACAAAGACTACACAATAACAATGAGACTTCACATAAGAAACGTCCAGAAGGTAGATTTTACCTCCTACAAATGCGTCTCGAAAAACAATTTGGGGGAAACAGATGGCCTAATACAAGTAGAGGGTGAGTTTCTACAGACCAATGTTATCTTCAATGGCGAAAGGAGAATTAATTACAATTGACAATCTTGTATCGCAGAAATACTACAGGCATCGACTCCGTTATCAACGGCAAAACCAGCGCATTCCACTCACAGAAAAGGTAAAATTTGCCCCGTATCACAGATGAGACCATATCAAAAGAGTGTACTTTTTCGAAAAAGAGCCAAATTTTACTTTTCGTATTGCAGGGAAGAAAGGATCAAGGAAAGAAAACAGGCATGATAACGAAGTCCACCCCTCTGGCTCCGGCAACGCCCACGATAAATACCGAGAAACAGGCAAGTAAAAATAATTACAAATGATAGGAACGTATGTTGTTAATAATACGATGGTGAAATTGTGGCGAATTTCCTGTAACAGATTTAAAACAATACGACGCCGATCAGCTAGCACGAGGGCAGGCAAAGGCGGCCTTCTCATCAGGAACGTCCCCAAACACACGAGTGGTGAATCGACTGATGTCTTGCATATCCTCGGGAATGTTGATGGTTGTGTTCAGGTGCTTCCTTAGGTTTTAAAATTAATTTCATACACAATTCTAAAGTGTCATGATATGCTTCACTTTGCTTGAAGATGCTGAACGCGTAAAAGCGTTCAGTTGGAAACACATGTGATTGAAATCAGGTTATTAAGAATATCGCAAGTTATATCAAAATGTCATCGTGTTATTTATGAAACACTTTCGCATAATACTTTCTTTACAGTTGTAAATGAAAAGAATACTAGCAGCAAATTTTGGGGCTACAGGCAAACTTTTGTGACAAGACACTGTCTATAATTAACTTTAACCAGGATTTTTCTATGTAAATGAGGACTAGCCCTGCAATGCTTGCAACCTTCTTTGTAACTTTGTAAAAACCATCTAAAATGTACATGAACAGTACAATAAAAACAATAAAAAAATCTTCCTCGAAACACAACACGGATTGACTACTGTAATACAGAAGCATTCGGCTGACTAGATATAGATATAACACTTGATAACGATTTTGTACTATTGTTTCAATAGTAAACCCAAAATCGAAATTAAAACAACTTACTTCGTTTCGGTGTGTCAACAGCGATACGGAAATGGGAACATCGTTTGCTGTTAAATGTCTAAAACGCAATCAAAGATATTACGCTTCAATAGCAACCCTTATTTAAAACTCTGTTCAAAATTGACAATGTATTTGAAATATGTTGTATATAAAATAAGCATACATAATTGAGGCGTGGGAGAGGGAGAGGCCAGATCCTGGTGGATTGGCTGATATGTTGACTAGTCTTTTCTTTTCATTCTTTAAAACTCGAAGGCTAAAGAGTTATTGCAACATTTAGGGTCACGTCACAACGAAATGAATAGGCTTGCTGCCCCTCGTTGCACTTAAACCAAACTTAAATTTATCCGATTAGAAAGATCAGAGACGAAAACCCACGGCCGCGAAGCCAGTAGTAGCAGGCCAAGAGCAGGCTAATGTGGACTCGCGGGATATCGCCAGAACTTAAGACAGAAAAGTAAGTATATCGAGGGGGCTACCACTCCTCACCCTAGTGTACATACGATTCCTACTGATATGAGATTTCTGTAGATTGCGTTAGATTTTACCGAAATTCTAAGATTGCGCCTGGGAAGATTTCACAAACTTTTTCACCAAATTTCACAGAATTCTGGAGGATTTGACAAGGTTTCAGGGGGGTCCCACGAGGTTTCATGTGATTGTTAAAAAATCTGTTTAGAGATATTTTTATGATATTTCATACGATTTCTAGCTTAGATGGATTGCCGATAATTTCATCGAGATTTCCGAAGATTTAATCGAGATTTCCCCGGGTTTGCACACAGGATTTCACGAGTAGTTGCCCCCTCGCAATATGTTGATTGCACATCATTTAAGAGCACCCAGCGACCTAGTAAACTATTAATACGCATCTCGTTGAACACATTACTAAAAAAATCACAATTAGGACATGATCTAAAGGTATCTACGCGATGATTGCCTTGATAGCAGGTTCATAGTAATAAGTACAAATAATATCCCATCCCTGGTAAAACAACGTTCGCTGCAAAGGTAGGATATTCAACCTTTAAAGGCACTAACGCACCAAAGGCATTACAGTTTATGTTTTTTCAAAATATTTCCGTCCTATAAAATAAAAATGAAGTTGAAGACTTACTTCCGTAATCAACGCATCAACGCAAAATTCCGCAAAAACGAGACTACTAGTGATGGGGTTCTGTTCAAAACCGGCATGTATTAATAACACTTTTTGTACTTTTTTACTTGCTTTTCATTTGATTACTGCTTATCAGAACCCTAGGACATGGAGGCTCGTTTGACGCGGAATTTTGCGACGAGTGCGATTGTATATCCTAAAATTTCATCGGTTCGCTCATAAAGAAAATATTTTGAGAAAAATGAAAATGTACACTTTAGCACCCCTAAAACGGGTTTAGCTCCCCTGGAAAGGTAGAACATCGCACCGTTATTTTTCCAGTGATGTTACGATACTCTTATTCATTTTTCTACGTCATTAACGTCCACTTTTACATATTTCGCATTCTCTCACCGTGAGTACAGTAATCTTTTTGAACGAGAAAGGCATGATCACCTTAAACTGGTCAATGAGGGGAAATATTAAATACTTAACGTCGTCTCCTACGCTCTGAGCAATAGCATGATAAGTAATCATCGTTTGCATACTATCATTCAAACAGTATTTACAAAATCTTTACCATTCAGAAGTACTTTATACATTTTGTTAGCAAAAAAAAACCTTGCACACTCTAAAATAAATATGCTATATTATTGTAGCATTTCCTCTTTTAAAATAATTACGATGATTATTGATATCAAAGTCATCGATGGACTTCCAATGTGATTTAGAAACGAAGAAAAAAAAAATCCCTTCCCTAACAGAGGCCGATAAAACTCTCACTGACGGAAATTCGAAATCGTTTCGAAATAAAAACACATACGTAAATCTTTTAAAATTGGGAAAAAAAAAAAGAAAAAACACGCGATACACAGCTCTCAGCCTCGAGGGCACTTAAAGTACAGTGTATTTACAATCAGTGCTACGGCTCCAGCTGGAACCTCACATTACAAATCGCCACAAATTACAGTATTGTTCGACTGATATGGCTCAGCGCGCCGATCAGTGTCGCGACGGCTAGGAAGACATTGGCAGTGGCAGACGAAGCGGGCGACGAGGCGGAGGTGGACTCCTCCGCGTCCGGTATTTCGATGCTGTTCTCGCTCACCGGCCTCCCCAGATATTTCCCTGCAGGGAACGAAGTGGCGGTTCATTGTTATGCGCGATGAATGGGGACGCCGGATATACTCCGCCTCGCGAGGGTCATTGGCGCGAGGGGGCGGCAGCGGGTTACAGGGCGGCCGAGCCGTGCTTGCGCACGGGGTATCGCCACCCACGGCATAATCAGGATGCCGGACACTTTTGTTCGCCCTCGCCCATGAAAACTCGGATCGCATTGTAATTACGGCAACAGCACGGGGTATTGCCAGGAAATAAGTGGCAAGATATATTTCGTTATGGGTCCAACTTAAGCTTACCTTTTGAGTGTTTAGGAAGCTTTGTTGCGGCTGGGCCCCATCCGGAGTCTTGGGATTTTACATCTACAAATGAAAAAAAAATAACATAAACACGAGAAATTGTATCATTTGTTATCAGGGGTTATGGGCAACACTTACGTTCTACTTTGATGGTCTGCTCCGTCTCTCCGAGGTAGTTCTTGCTCACGCACTTGTATTCCCCAAAGTCGTAGTGCGTCACGCTCTCGATGGTGAGCCGCATGCTTATGGAGTACGACGTCTCCACCATCTCCGTCTCGTACCCGGGTCCTGTAACCAGATACGGGGATCGCATCACTCCAGGTTCACGAAGACTTCGTCCCCCTCCCCCACGGATACCTTGGCCCGGTCGCGGGCGCACAGGTCTCGAGCAGCACGGCGGCCATCCTGTATGCGAAATAAGGGGCTCCGGCCCGCCCTATGAATTTTTCAAACAAGCAGGCGGTTTGCCTCTTCAAATTCAACTTTTTTATGATCACCGGATCTATTCGTACCACCGCCACCGCCTACACCAACTACTCCGAGGAGGCCACGCGGCCCAAATAAACACGAGGGGAAAAAAATCTACCCCGGACGGTGGGAGTGAGCAGGAGCAGGGTGTGGGGGAGGGCGAGGCAGAAGGGGTGTCGACACGGCGGCCGGGTCGTGGTGGAAGCAGTAAGGGCCAAACTCCCCGGCAGCGCCGCGCCGAGCCGAGCGACGCCCTCGACAACGGGAAGCACTTGTAGCACTTGTGTATCACAACACAGCAATCGCATGTATCCTCTCCGGCCGGGCCCCTCGTCATGGTTTCATTACGAACACATATTCTTCCCACCCACTTCTTTCTCTCTTCCTCCCCCTCCTCTCTTGTACCCTGCCCCTGCCGTTACCGCAAACACACAGGCGACCCCCACCATTGTATCATGGCATTTACTTACTTTCTATTCCGGCGCACTTCCCGTGCGCGCGGCCCGGCGTGACACTGCGGCCCACACCGTTGACTACCTGCTCGCGGAGGACCCGGGCCGTACGGCACACGGTCCCTGCCGAGCCCTCCGGAGCCCTAGCCGAGCCCTGCCCACTCGGTAAAAAGGTCCCTTTGGATCTCACTGAGGAGTCGTGAGGCCTCACTGTCTGCCGCCATCATCATACGTCATGCGGACAGAGGGGGCGCCCTGGGGGAAGCCCGCCCAGCCCGCGACGAGCAGGGGAGCCCCCCGGGGGAAATGGGAGGGGGGGGGGAGAACGAGAATAGGCGACGGAGGAGAAGGGAGACGAGGAGAAACGTGAAGAGGCAAAGAGACGCGACGCTGCGGTCTGATTCCGAAGATCGCTCTCGTACCTCCGTCCTTGTCGCACCTATGGCGGTGCCCTATCTTGGGAATGGCACGGTCCCATAAGTGCGACAGGGAGGGAGGCGCGAGAGCGATCTTCGGAATCAGACTTCTGCCGTTGTCATTGCGCGGCGAGAGGCGCGCGGCAGGCAGGAGGCCCGCGGGGGAGGGGGGGGGACGAGGCAGAAGGGCAGAGAGTATGCGGGGGAAGCTGGGTTCGGCCCGGCAGGAGCGGCGACCATGTGAGGGAGGAAGAGGAATTGTTATTCGTGTCGCGGTCGGCACAAAACGCTTGCTTCGAGAAGCCGTTCTGATTGAAGCTATTGTCGAGTGGCGCCCCCATGTAGCCCAGCGCCACGGCCCGCGCCCCTTACTCGCACACACACACACACACACACACACACACACACACACACACACACACACACACACACACACACACACACACACTACTCGCTCGTGCCTCTCCGCACCACTGGCGGGGCGGGGCGGGGCGGGGCGGGGCGGGGCGGGGCGGGACGGGGCGGGGCGGGGCGGACTCGGGGGGCGTCATCGCTCACCTTGCACGAGCATGTTGTCCGCGCGGACCCAGTAGTTGTGCGACTTGGGGAAGGCCTGCGACGTGCACTGCAGGACCAGCGGCCGGCCCAGTCGCGCGCCCACCAGCTGCTTGGGCACCTCGATCGCCGGCGGAACTGCAAGTCAGAGCAAGGGCAGAGTGTTATAGTTTTTCTGCATATTTAAAAAGGAAATGAGAAACTTTTACACACGTACAAGTAGGCGACATTCACACACTTCCAGCAAAAAGACAAACAGACAAAGGCGAGTGTAAGCCCGCGCCACCCGCAGCACCGCCGCGACGTCAGTCGGGGCGTCGAGACTGTCTGCTCCAAATCATGACAAAGAGCCCTATCCGTCTCGGGTCTGTTTCAGCCGACTTTAGTGCTCCAGACGAGCCGCGTAGTACTGCGAGGTGAAGCAGAAAGACTCCCCCCCCCCCCCACCCGCCCCACACCTTACTCCTGTACTGCAACCCCCTGCCCGTTTCACCTGTCTGCGTACCTCCAGATAACCATTTTACGCCGATCCTCCCAGACATGGCAATCGATGACGCTGCGTGTCTCTCGCTCTCAAGGTCATAACGTTGAGAGGAAAATTGCCCAAGACGCGGAGGAGGGGCGGGAATTAAGAAGAAAAGCACGCCGCTGATGCCGCGCGCGAGAAGAAAGCCGACTTCGTCATCACTCAAAAACCATTGTGCCGACTGCTTGCTTATGCCATTCTCCGCGTATTGTCTCTCACGACCGCAGGCCCCGGCCCGGCAGGCCCTCGGCGCCGCGCTCAAGCTCCCCTCCTCATTTCGCGGTGTCGGTTTAGACGCGCGCGCGCGCGCGCTCACACACACAGCAAGAGCGCTGCGGCTTTCCCTCTCACTTCCAACAAAAGATCAAAGCGGGGGACTTGTAGTAGGTCCGAGGAGCTCTCGGCGCGGGCCGGCGAGGGCCGTCATCCCTGCCCTGCACTGCCGCGTCGCCACCGCCGCTGTTCTCCCCCTGCCCAGCCCCTGCCCAGCCCCTGCCCTGCCCCCAGCTGACATTCCAGCTCCTCCCCCAATCTGGGCGAGGTGTAACATTCCCCCCACCCCTCCCTATTCCAACCTCCTCCTCCTCCTCCTCCCCTCCCGCGCCGCGCGGAATGAACATTCAACGGCGTGCCCGCTATTATCAAAAAGTGGCGCGCAAACAAGGGACGCGCCAGGCCAGGCGGGCCAGACGGCGGAGGGTGGGTTGAAGAGGGGCAGTCATCACCGCAGGCCGTGGCGTGGCGTGGCGTGGCTGGCGGGGAAGGACCCCGGTCCCCGGCCCGTAGCCGTCTGATTCCGAAGATCGCTCTTGCGCCTCCGTCTTTGTCGCACTCATGAGGCCCCCCTGCCAACCCCAACGTACGGCACCGCCATGGGTGCGACAAGGACGGAGGTACGAGAGCGCGATCTTCGGAATCATACGGCAAGCCCGCGGCGGTCGGCCGGCCGGCCTGGGCGCCGCTACCCGCGCCGGCGAGAGAATCTAGAGAGGCCAAAGGGGAGGAGGAGAAAGGGGAGGGGGTTGTGAGGAGGAGGAGGATGGCCCGATCGCGTGGCCAATCGCCAAGGACATCCTCTTCCCCCTCCCCCTCTCCTCTCCTCTCCGCTGTGGTTCTTTCCGATCCAACGGCCTGATGCTCTCCGTCCACCCCCCAGGACCTATCAGCAGTTTATGTCGGTGAAATTATTCCAATACCCAGCAGCATGCGGGAGGGAAGGAAGGCGGAAGAGCGGGCGGTCCCGTCGTCTCGTAGAGCGGATAGGAGGGAGAGGTGGAACATTCGCCCGGCCCGGGGGCGACTCACCGCAGCGACTTGGCTGCGCCATGAGACTAGTACGTAACGTAGTAAAGTTAACGTACTAGTCTCATGGCTGCGCAGTTTACTTCACACTTACATTCCACGGTGAGACCGATGCGCTTGCTGATGGACGGCGGTACCCCGTTCGAGGCGATGCAGAGGTACGCGCCCATGTGCTCCCGGGTCACCCTCGCGATCGTGTAGTTCTCGCCCTCGGCCGTCAACGCTGTAGACAAGCATATGGGAAACATTAGCATCAGGCTCAGACCAAACCATCGACGCGGAGCGGGTATAAAGCTGGCCGCTGTGCGATTTTGACAAAAATCGAAATCGACGATGTTTAAAAACATTGAAGAGAAAGTCGATTCGATTATTCGTAATAGCAAATAAAAATAAAATTGAAAAAAGTAATACATGGAAAATAAAAAAATATAGAAAATGGAAAAAATCACAAATCAAAGTCGATTATCGAATTTGATTCCTGATTCTTGATTCCAACAATCAAAAATCAAACTTTATTTTTTATAAAATTCCTGAAAGAATCAAAAATTGAAATTGATATCCGATTTGCGATTTTAGTAACAGGAATCAGGAATCGACTTGTCAAAATAATCGTCGATTACCAAAATAATCGAATCTAGTTTTCAACTAATCGAGAATGAGCACAGACGTAGTATAAAGTGCGCGGTGGTCGCACGGTGCGCGCGGCGGTCCGCCGCCTGTCAGTCTCCGGGTATGCAACCCGCCGCGCACGCCTGCGCACATGCGGCCTGCTTCCTGGCGTTTCGTTTCCGATACGCTCCGCGCCGTTATACCCCTGGTTCATCATTGAATTTAATTCTGCCCGGCGACCTTTCAGGAAGGAGCCGCACTCCTCGACCGCACCAAAATGTCAGCCAACACATGATCCATATGAGGTAGTCATTTTTTTTTCCCTCCTCACGGCGACGGCATTTTGCGGTATAAGAGGGGAGGAGAGGGAGGTCATGCATATGACACTGCGTCACACACACACACACACACACACACACACACACACGAGAATGTCAGCCTTGATAAGAGTAGCCCAAGACATCTATAACCCTTCCACTCCAGGTACGGGAGCTCATCATGAAAAATAAAATGACAGAGGAGGAAAGATTCATGATGAACCCGGTAGTACACGCCCCTCTTCTCTTGCCACTCGTGCAGCGCACTTGTACGAGTCAGCCGCGTCGCGGACACTCACACCTCCTGCCGCACACTCTAAAAAATAATACAGATTTTTGTATCGACTTCGATACAGTTTCCTGTATCAGTCTCTTGAGATGCAAAAATGAATAGCAGCGATACAAAATTTTGGAATTTGTCAAAAATGTTACAAAATTCCGTATCCGTGACAAAAAAAATGTATAGGTTACATACACTCTTCAATTAAGTGTTTTAACTTTCACACTTATAAGTGAGCAATTGTCATTTAAACAGTTGCAAGTGTGCAAATAAGTTTTGTGCACTTGCAAGTGTGCAAACCGACAGTTGTGCACTTGTGTTAAAATCCTCATTAGCACACTTTCTTGGCCTAGGGTGTACAGGGCTGCGGAAGTATGCAATAGAGAATTTTAACACTTACAAGTGCTCAACTATCGATTTGCACACTTGCAAGTGCACAAAACTGAGTTGCACACTTGCAACTGTTTAAATGACAATTTCACACTTTGAAGTGTGAAAGGTTTAAGCACTTAATTATTTAACAGTGTATGAAACGGTGAGAACTGAATACAATAATGCAATTAAATCGTGCCATTTTTGAACAGAGACCGGTGACACGAAGGCTCATTTGAAGCCGAATTTTGCGTACATTAGAAAAGAGGCTTAAAATTCAATTTTATTCGATAGGCAGGATAAGCTTCGACAAATCAAAAACTGTACAGAGCACTTGGTTTTAGGTGCCTTTATTTACACGTTGGATATCCTATGTTTGTTTTACCGGTGATACTTCTGAACGCTCTCCACGTAAGATGAGAGTCCCTTCGGAAGGTAATAAAGGCAAGAGTTGCACCCTCCTTCCAGACTGGAGAGTGACTTTACAAAAAAGTGCTGGAGAAGGAGGTCTGCGGGGAGGTCTCTGTTCAGGCACGTCCTGCGTCGGCCGAGGCCGCACACAACACTGTTGGTGCCTCCTAGTACGTGTTACGATCTTTGTGCATGCCAAACAAAAAAAAAGGAAAGAAAAAGAAAGAGCGCCTCTTTCGCTGCCCGCTGGACCATGACGATATTCCTAACGAAAGGCCAAAGAGGGAGCGGGGGAG
This sequence comes from Frankliniella fusca, assembly GCA_029379305.1. Lineage (NCBI taxonomy): Eukaryota > Metazoa > Arthropoda > Insecta > Thysanoptera > Thripidae > Frankliniella > Frankliniella fusca. Next base: position 122,730 of record JAHWGI010000647.1, on the reverse strand, counting down.
GGAGAAAGATGTGGGTGACGGGAGTAGCGCCGCGTGGCGCCGCGCTGTCACGATGCCATCGCTGTATCGCTGTTTGGAAACAAATTGGGACCCTTCGACCGAGAGTGAGCGGAAGGGAAAAGGGAGGGGGGCTAGGGCGTGTATTCGTGTGTATGTGTTAGAGCCGCAAGCACGCGAAACAGCAAAAATAATTGACTTCGTGCAACGCAACTCGCGGAACAATAAAGCAGTCTGGTGCTGTATATTAGCCAACCTCTTTTTTATGTATTAATTTATTATTTTCTTTCGCTCAGCAAAGAGGAGAACTTCCTTTGTCTTTTGGTCAATCATCACGCATTTCTAACCTGACATTATGATGATGTATGTTAAGTAATCCGTGAAGGGCAATCGCTTCAGTAGTTCACTGTTAAAAATTTTCGTCATTTTACAACATATTTTGTGACAATTAGTTCATGTTGTGTTTATGACAAATGATCTGTCTGTGTAAAAACATACTTGTTGAATTTTTTACTCGTTCTTTACCACCCACCTAACTCTACTAGGTGGTAGGAGAACGAGTATTGTTCTCAGTGCAGTGTAACCCCAAACATGTTGCCATTTGTATCTCAGAACACAGAATACCCACAGTCATAACAGTTATACCATTTGAAACTGGAAATGCTGGTGTTGTTACCAACTATGAACTTTTTTTTGAGTTCCATAGTATTATTTTGAGAACACTTAACAAGTCTCGTCAATTTTTCATTCTAAGTCCCTAACCCTCACTAGTAAATGAACATTTAAATCTCATAAAGTAAAACAGCGGTAAACTTGGAAGTAATGCTGTAATCTAGAAATACTGTCGTGAATCATACCAATCTATCTTTCACACTTTTAATAGTATATTTTAGAGAACTCTTAACAAAATTCTAAGGAGTTTTCATTCTAAGTCCTGCGGTCGGCTCGCGCTCAGTGGGCTCGGGCGGCTCGGGCCCCTCATCGGGTCTCGGGTCCGCTGCCGCGCTCTAACAATCAAACTCGCGCGAGGGGCCCAACCAGGCGCGGATCCAGGGGGAGGGGGGAGGGGCGACAGAGCGCAAATAGTTACAATAAATTGTTTCAGGTATAATCATCCAGTTTCACACTGTATAAGACATAAAGGATCACATTTTAAAACATGAAAAGCTTACACTGGTCATACATTAACGATTATGTCAGAAAACCAGATAGTCTCTTCCTATTAGGAGGAGGGTCGTAAAGAACGAGTTCCCTATTTACCACAAAAGTAATTTTGTGTTTCCTTCTCCCTTGTTTTTGTCTTTACTGTATGACAAGGAAAATTGTCTGCCTATGACTATTTTTTTTTGTCCGATATTTGACAAAACATCTATCTTTAGACAAGAAAATTATCAAAATCGATTGATTTTAGACAAATTTACCGTCATTGGCAAGTGACAAATAGTTTTCAAGCTCATAATGACAATTTATCATGTTCCACTTTTATCCGGACGATAATTGTCAAATGACAGTCAAAAATTTCACGGTGTTTGTGACGTGTTGAGGCCCATGGGCGTGACGAAGATTTTCGTCTTCGCTTCCGGCATTATATTTGCATTATCTGAATGCGACGGCCGCGAGGGCAGCGGGTGGGGGCCAAGATTGCAACTAGAATAAGCGCCACAACACGACCAGAAGACCACTTATTTTCGGATACGGAAAGAAAATAATACGAGAACGTGGCACGCGGTTCGGCGCGCCATCTAGCTGCAGCAGCTCCTGTCGACAGCTTGAGGGGGAGGGGGAAAAAGAGAAGGGAGGGAGCTGCTATTAGCATTTACGCACTAGTCACTTATCGGAGCCTTGTTAGGGGTAGTTACACACCCACTCCCAAGGGGGAGAGAGAGGGGCACTGTATACGACATTGAAAAACTATTCGGAGTTTGTGAAAAAAAATGGCATTTTTCATCTCAAATTCGGTAATAACCATGTCACAGGCTCAGCGATCCTCACCAACCCCCGAAAAAACCACCAACTATTCTGAGAACTTTGCCAATCCCACCGCCGAACTTGATCCCGTAATCTGCAGCACTGCGCCCCGCGCACCCAAACCCCGCCAAACGTCTTCCTTGGCGCGATAGTGAAACTGCCGCTCGTCGCACTTAACGGGCTTCCTGAGCAAAACCCTAAGAGGTTGCAGCCCCCCCAGCACCTCAATAAAACAACAGCAACAAAAAAAATGTGTCATTTTTTTAAAATTATTTTTTATTCCAGTTGAAGGGAGAAAAGAAAACGAAACGAATACAACGAACGCTTATTTTAAACACTTATCGCGGGAGAAACGTCGTCTTAGATTAAGTCCAGGACCGCAGGCAGGACACACAGCGGCCGGTAGAGTCAGCGCGGGAGCAATAGAGATGTGAGGGAGAGGGCGGGCCGCGGGCGCGTGCCGGCGTGGGCTTATCGCCACGGCGCGGCGGGAAATTACGCGGGCGACGCGCTGATGACAGCAAGGAGAGGGAAGAGGGAGAAAGGGGAGGGGGGGAAAGGAGGAGAGCTGAGCTGAGGGGCGCTTACAGCGCGGCGCATGAAGGCGATCGAGGGCGAAAGTACCGCGAGATACAATCGGACCGCGCGGCGACTGCCATACCGCTATTTTGGGGAGTTTGTTGTTGAGAACGGCGGCGGCGGGCAAGGAGGGAAGGGAACTGGGTAATGACGGGTCTGCAGCGCGCGGGGCGGGGCGAGGGCGCGAGTCGAGCCGACCGGCCGCGGTGGGGGGGGGGGGAGCGACGGTAGAGAGTTTGTAAACTACTTAGTCGTGCTCTGTGTGAGATCCACCACAGGGGGCCGCATGTGAGGGTGCGCTGCTGCAGGACGAGGTGGTGATCGTGAGCTTAATCGATAGCAAGCAGACCCCGGAGGGGGCGGACCTGTTGACGTCGGAACAGCTGCTGCTGCTGCTGCTGCTGCTGCTGCTGGATGTCGCACAAGAGGCAGAGAAATGTTGGATAGGCCGCGTGACATTGCATTTAAGTCTCCCACCCCATCAACACGACATTTTATATATATATATATATATATATACCGGGGCCCAGTGACACTGTAAAAAGAAACCACGGTTTTGCAACGGCTACCACAATTTGACAGTTTCATTACCGTTATTTCACACCGCGTACCTTATAAGTTTAAGTCACACTATCCGACAGACTTAACGGTGCCGTACCCGTTCTACAAGTGCCTCACCATTTCTGCCGCACAGTCCCGTGCTGTAAAATCCATACTGTTATCTCGTCCTAAGGAGGACAGTATTTTTTTTTACAGTGGAGAATTTCCATTCGCACTCTGCGTCCGTTCCAAGCGTGTAAAATTTCTGGGAAAATTCTCACGACCTTATTTACAGTAGGACCTTCATATATTTGGGTTTCCACAAAGGGAAGCCTGCGCCACTCTGTGACAGAGAGGAGTAATGTAAATCACGCCGTTGAATAGATTCACGTCGCGGGCCAACATGACAATAATGATGTCCATCTCTGCGATCTGGGCCGCGCGTCAACAGCGCGCACGCGCTTACTCACACACACACACACACACACACACACAGACAGACATACTCGCGCGGCGCGCAGACCAGGACGCGATAGCGTGACCTCGTATTGACCTCTCCTTGCCGCGGTTTCGTGTATGTCACTCTCGGGACGCCTCATACCGACGCGCGTGGTCAAACAGAAAACGTAATCTCGCAGAACAAAACAACCGTCATTTGCACCGCATCGCTTATCGCAGCCGCCGCCGCGCCCTATAGCTCCGCCCCGCCCCACCCCGCCCCGCCCCGCCACCAGCCCGCCCCGCCACCGCCCCGCCCGCGCAGTTATCGACGGCGAACCAACCGGACGTACGGCCGCGGCAGTATAGCAGCAGTGCAAGCTGGCCAACCCCGCCCCGCGCGCCCGGCTTGTAATAACCCCCCGACGTTTCTTTTCCGAATCTTGACTCCCCAAACTGTTTACTTATACAGCACCCCCCTCCCCTGGGCCCGCTGTGCCGCAAGTGCAGGGTGCTCACGGCCCCCACGCCGCGCCGCGCCACGCCACGCCAATGCAGTCAGGTGATGTCGTGCACGTGAGCCCCCCCTCCCCTGACCCCAGACCGTTGCCTCCCCCCCCCCTTTCCCCCTTGATGCCTGAGAGAGCAGCAGGCAAACGGCATTTTTCGGCATACGTCTGTATCAAATAACGGTAACGGGAAAAAAAAAGCCAAATCAAAATGACGGAACAGCACTTTTCCTTTCTACAAATCGGGCACACCTGAGGGGGGGATGGTTTTTGAGACTTTTTTTCTTTTGAGTCACTTTTAGATAAATTTTGATCTTTGGCCCGGATTTCTGTTTTTTTTTAAATTTTACCTGTTTTTTTCTCGAATTTTCGGATTTTTCGTCTTGTTTTTTTCTTTTATAAACTTATTTTTTGAGGGTTGTTCGATGATTTTTCAACGTGACTACTACTCTCGGGCACACCTTTGGAAATCCACAATCCACGCACCTAAGACTATGTGAATGTCTCACACTTGCGTGTGTTATGAATTCCCATCATCAATATGCGGAAGTCCAAGGAAAATTAACGCATACGGTTTGCAGGGCAGAGAGTACAGGCGAAAGATGACGAGTGCAGTGCAGAGCCGAGTGCGCATCGCGCCCCGCCATGGCACCAGGCAGGCTTCGTTAACACGCTGCATCGGTCGCCCCGCCCCGCCCTGCTCCGCAAACAAACGACAAGCAGTCTCGGTGCATCGGGCCGTGCAGTATGGCCGCCCGCCCCGCCCCGCTGTGTGTGTGTGTGTGTATATGTGTGTGTGTGTGTGTGTGTGTGTGAGTGCGGGCACGCGATCGCGTCTGCATGTGTACGTGTCTACTACACACACTACACACATGAGCGTATTTGCTGCCGGACTCGGCCAGCCGTAGCATAACCCCTCGGCGATGAATTAGAAAAGCCGATACTCGCGGAAAGGAAACGCAAATACGCGATTCGCAACACGAAGCATGCAGTCACTTTAACGCATGCGCAGTCATACTTTTAACAGACCCTGGAAAAAGAAGGAAAAAAAGTTCATAAACGAAAAACCAAGTCGAGCATCAGTATAGCAGCTCAAATTTTAATTTAAATTTACGGAAAAGCTGTGGTAAAAAAATTTCAGTGAAACTGAAAACTTGAATTTTAAAAATTACATTCTATCTATGACAACAGTGAGATTTCGTTAGTACGATCCCCGACATGACGAATGACGAATTCTCCGTTCTGGCGTGATTTAACCCGGGCCGACTGGGTTTTTGTAACATTACAAAGATCCGTTATAACGAAACCCCGATTATGACGTAATGCAAGTGCGGCCCTGGCAGGATCGTACTATCGGGAATGAGGCCTGAGCGGGAGCGCTACTTCGCGCTCCGGCCGCTAGGCGGCAGCACACTCCCTGCCCGCTATGAGAAATAAACCGCTACGATGCATGCGTCCACACCCCTCGCCGCCGTCATTCGACTTCAACCTACTCACTCCACATGTGGTTTTTGCTCACGAGATTTTCAACGTTACTTAAATGGTTCACTGAGAGGCACAAAGACAAGACTGAGCAGGTGTGTTCCTCGCAAACGAATGTAAACAAATCAGTCATACGAGAGCACAATTTCTCATAGCGGGCAGGGAGCGTGCTGCCGCCTAGCGGCCGGAGCGCAAAGTAGCGCTCCCGCTCAGGCCTCATTCATGCTATTCTCAAAATTCCTTGGGAATTTTTTTTCCTCCCGTAAGAGGCCATATAAAAACAATTGACATACTTTTTCCAGCGCGATTTTAGAATGCAGCCCCGTTGCTTGGAAAACCCTTTTGGCCCTCTATCTGGAGAGTCACGATCGCGGCCCGCTCCCGCACACCCGCACGCCGTTTTCGGGGTTCCGTCAATAGGCTCCGCTATCGAGACTGCATTGAGTGAAAACGACACTAATTTTCGCCGCGATATCACGCCAACGACTTCCGAAACAGACACGCGTGCGTGCGTCCCCGCGACAGCAGAAGCAAACACACACACACAGTCGTGCCCTGTGACCTCTCTTTGTTGAGTGATTGTGACTGTGTGTTCCTTTATTTATCTTTTCCCCAATCAGATCCCAGCCGGAGATAGAGGCCCGTCCGTGCCGCGTGCGTCCCGCATGACCTGCTGCAGTCAGATCGGCAGAACTGCTCTGCAAAGCTGCGAGCCAAAGCCAAGACACGCGGCGGCGCGTGAATCAGTGTTTTGTAATTTTGTTAGCAGGTCACGAGCCCACACCAAAGTTTTTTACTACCAAATTTGTTTGGTAACTACTAAGCATTTGTGCTGTCATAAGTTTTTAAGAAATTCTTTAGTGTTACTAAACTTTTTTCCTACTATTACAAAACGTTTTTCTAGTAATATGATTACAGAGAAATCAAGTACTACGAAAACTTTTAGTACTACTGGGAAAAAGTTTATGACAGCACAAAACGCTTGGTAGTTACAAAGCAAATTTGGTAGTAAAAACTTTAGAGTGCAAAAAATCATTTAAAAAGTCAACGCAACTATCAGAAACGTCTAAAAAGATAATAAAGGATAAAATATTCGCGTCCGTTGGTCCTCTTCAAGTTTTCTTTCCCTCTCGTCGGCGCGAGCCCGTCGAAGGGCGTATCTTATTGATTGGCAGGGCGGGGTGGCCGCGGCGATGAGGTGCCGAGTGTTCTGCACACCGAGGATAACAATCCATTACCGCCTCACGCGACCCGGGCAGCCCGGAGCACCCCAAGCCCCTCCTGGAGCAGCAGCGAGCTAACCTCCGCAGTGCACCACGACACGCGCTGACGAGCAGACGACAGCCGAGATCCGCGAAAACGAACCGTCAGACCAAAAACAGGGTCACGCTCACGCCCGGCCTCCCTCCCACCGCCGTGTCGTCGCCGCGACTCCTAACTAGTTAGCGTGACATAGTCAACATTTTTTTTTAACCTCTTTAAATTACCTTAAAACTTAAATAAATCGTGTTTGCTAGCCTATTTTCCTCTCCCTTGACGTCCCTGTCCTGTAATCGAGAGATAATCGCTTTCGGTTCGAAAGCGGGCCCGTCGCGGGGCGGAGAGAGACTCCCTCCTCCCCCCCTCCCCCCTCCCTCCCGTTTACTTTTCCTGTCCGCCTTAACCGCACTGCAACGGCTCTTCCAACAGTCATTACCAAAGAGCGGCGCGCCGACCATGCCGCCGGGCAGAACAACCCCCATGCGCCCCCGGGCCCAACCCGCCCCGCCCCGCCCCGCCCCGCCCCGCCCCGCCCCGCCCCGCCCCGCCCCGCCCCGCCCCGCCCCGCCCCGCCCCGAGTGTTGTAACAAGTTGTAGCAACAACTCGGCGGCATGGCACCCGATCGCAAGGACGCGCCGCGCGGGGCCGCGCCGCGGCCGCCACGCCACCCTCATTGCAGTCCGTCACGGAAAGAGAGACTACTTCGGCCCCGCGGCGTCAGTGGCGTAGCAGCAGCGGGGAGAGTGGGGCTGTATGGGGCTCGGCCCGCCCACACATTGGCGGCAAGGCAAGTTAATCAGCTGCTCCAGAGAGAGAATCGCGTTAGACGCCATCAGAAAGTGCTGCGAACGAGGAGGGGGCCTCAACTCCTGAAATCATGTGTACACAATAGCTGATATCTCCGAAATCATTGTCAAAAAATGTGGATCTGTTGTTGAAAAAAAATCAATTTGAGTGCGTATTTTGGGCTCATAAAGCTCAAAATACACTTGAATTTACTGTACGAATTATTTCTTTCAATTATAAGACACTGTGGAAAATTTTTCCGTCGATGCACAATATACTTTGTAATTCAGTATGTACAACATATCTCGTACATAGTACGACTTTACGATTCTCGACTTTGTTTGCTCACCAATCGATTCTAAGTTGATACGTATTGTTATAAAAAATTTACAATATGAATCGTAATTGTACAAAACCTCTCATGGAAAATTTTCCCGTACCCGGTACAAGAATTTCTCACAGTGAGAGGTGTAATCATGTGAAATCATGTGAAATCTTGAAATCATGTGTACAGATTTTGGGTGAGTTGAGGCCCCCTCGGCTGCGAACCAAAGTCTTCTTGAGGCCGTAGACCGCGTGAGGACGGCAACACGCTAAACAAGAATCTCTTAATCAGAGAGCACATCCCAATTTTAAATGGCGCTGTTTTTAGGCACGAAGTAGCCTTATGGTTTCGTCGGAGGATCCGATTTTTTTTTTTTTTTAATCAGTGTGGCCCCTTACCTAATCCAGATTTTTTTTTGTTTTTCTTTTCTTTTTTCTCATATGGGGGTAGAAAAGTACAGCGCATCCAAAACCAACGTGTGCTTTCAGATTCCGAGATTTTCCTTTACCCCACATGTTTGTTTCAAACAGTGCCTTTTTTTAAACAGAAAATGGTAGGTTTTGCGCAATAATGTTTCCTGGAATCATTGCTTAAAATTAGAACTTAAAATTATTGTTCAGTTACACTCACTACGAATCGACTTCGACGACTACGACCAATAGGTGTTTTTTTCTTCTTTTTTTTTCAGCAAGAATATAACACATTCTGCAAACATACGAGGACAATTTTCTTTCCAGTGATTTGAATAAGAAAATGCCCGTTGAATGAATGCATGATCGAACGAACGAACGAACGAATGAATGAATGAATGAATGAATGAATGAATGGATGAATGAATGAATGAACGAACGAACGAACGAACGAACGAACGAATGAATGAATTATACATATTTGAAACGAAGAAAGCGCTGCGCTACTCACCCTCGCGGCCGTCGGGCAGCTGCAGCAGCGCGCCGTACTCGCGGCGCCAGGTGATGTTGGGCCGCGGGGAGCCGTTGGCGGCGCAGCGCAGCGTCACGTTGCTGAACTCGCGGACCACCATGTCCGTGCTGGTGGGGTAGTCCAGGATGTCGGGCGGCACTGCCGGAGGCGAGACATCAGTCACACAGTTCATTTTCAAAAGCAGAAATCGAGGGGTACCTCACTCTTTAAACCGGTGTTCACTGATTGGAGGGTTGTTTTGTGATTGGAAGGAAAATTTGACCAAACTTTAAAGAAATCAAATTTATTTTGGCACCGATTCGATATTTTGCAATTTTAAGGTGCTTTAAGGTGATTTTTGTCGAAAAATTATGTGACTGGATAGTGATTGGAAAATGATTGGAGCTCACTGATTGGAGAAGGTGAGGTACCCCTCGGCAGAAACTCTTCGAGATTTGGAGAGAAAATGTTGAAAGAATGCTGAAAAAATATCAAATTTTTATTTTCCATCACTGCTGCGCGCCAATTGCTACGACACAATATGATGTCTTCTTCAGACGCAAGCGCAGGCGCGCGGCGCACCCCCAGCTAATAAACGCTGATCGCAGTGATACACGGCCCTCTTCGCTTGGCTGCGCTGCCGCCTCCCGCGCCTCAGCATGGGAAGGGAAAATGAGATATATACCGCGCGAGCAGGGAGGAGCTGAGGTGTCGCCTCGTCCCGCCCCGCCCCGCCCCGCCCCGCGCATAGGGGAGGAAGAGCCACGGGCTTAAGCAAACGGAAGCCGAAATCTATCCCCTCAACTCTCTGCGGCTCCCAGCCCAACCGCCACCACTTCCTCCTACAGCCTCGTTACCTAACCCTCCCTCCCCCCAGCCTGCTCCTGCGATGATCGGTTCCTCCGTCTCAAACAATATCCAAACCCTTTCGTTGGGCGCGCGCGCGCGCGCTCTCTCTCTCTCTCTCTCTCTCTCTCTCTCTCTCTCTCTCTCGCCCCCTCCCTCTTCCTCCCTCTCCCTCTTCGTCCTGCCGCTGCCCCGGGGCCAGGAGGGGCGCGCCTCGCCCGCCGGAGCCGTGCTGCTTAAGCCCTGACTGCTCATTTCCATGCTATTACAGTAATCGAGAGTCCCACAGGCCCTATGGTCCACGACGAGGCGGGGCGGGGCGGGGCGGGGCGGGGCGGGGCGGGGCGGGGCGGGGCGGGGCGGGGCGGGGCGGGGCGGGCCGGGGCGGAACCCACCTCTCGCTGCCCGAGGAGGTCTCCCCTGCCCCCTCATACCCCGGCACGCCTCCGCAAATAGAGCCGTGAGCGGTACAGTCCCGGTCAGGCAGGCCTTGCCGGCCCCCCTCCGGCAGATAAGAAGTGTAACGGCACATTATACACGAGCATTCACCTGCAATGCAAATCCAACTTGTCTGATCGCCGCCGCCACGAGTGTCGTATTGTTTCGGCCGGCTGTAATGACGGTTTCAATCCCTGCCTTCAGCAGTCGAAACGAGGCTTATCTATGCGGGCCGCGCTAACCGCTAGGGACCCGCGACGTGTATAACGACTGCACCGCGGGACAGCCTCGGGAATCCATCGCACACGAAACAAGACCGATTAATTTATTGTTTTCTAGAAAAGGAAAAAAAAAGTGGGCTCGCAATTTTCAGGTTTCGGCTAAAAAAGGAATGGGGAAACACGTCAAGGATCGCGGCGACGGAGGCGGCTGCCGCGGAGGGTCATTTCCCAGCCGTACGCCTGCCGCCTTACGGCTAGCAGCCACCTTGCTAGCAGCCCCCCTTCACCCCTCCCCCCCCCCTTCCACCCCCTCAGCGATCCCGCCCGACCTGCACCATCAAGACCACGACAAGCACCCTCACCGCCTGCTCCGCGCGCCCCGCCCTCTACCCCCGCCCTACTCCTCCTCAAATCCTCGGCGGGCCGAGCCGGGTCTGGTTAACCCAGGGCTGCTCTCTAAATTAAACGCCCTGGGCCGCCAAACTACGTAAGTGGTAATATCGTGTAAACAAAGCGGGCGCATCGTCCCCCCCACCCCCCCACACACCGTCCCCGCATCCACCCACCGTCAAGACCGGCGCCGCAAAAGTTACGGCATCGCATCGCTTTGCGGTGTGAGTGATCCCCCCAACCCTGCTCCACGAGAGCAGAATGAGAGAGTGAGAGAGAAGGAAAGAAATTTGTGTGAATAAGATGAGAAAGGAGAAAGGGGATGAGGTGTGCTGAGAAGACGATCAGGAAGGGAGAACATGAAAAAGGAGAGTGGAACAGAGAGAGAGAGAGAGAGAGAGAGAGAGAGAGAGAGAGAGAGAGAGAGAGAGAGAGAGAGAGAGAGAGAGAGAGATAGAGGGCCATACGCGCTGAGCTCACTCTCCACAGGAGAACTGCCCCCCGGGCCAAGGGGTGGGGCAGGGCGCGCCGCCGCCGATCGCACGCGATGGTGCGAGTGATAAATGTGAGCTAGAGATAAACATATCGCAACACGGGGGCCGTCTTTGAGGCCTGCAGGCCGTCCCGCAGCGCGGCGCGTGGCGGGGCGTGGCGGGGCGTGGCGGGGTGCGGTGGGGTGCGGCGGGGTGGGGTAGAGTAGGGTGGGGCGCGGCGGGGCGCCACCCCTCTCTCTCTCTCTCTCTCTCTCTCTCTCTCTCTCTCTCTCTCTCTCTCTCTCTCTCTCTCTCTCTCTCTCTCTCTCTCTCTCTCTCTCAATCCTTTTCCACAGGCGCGCGCCCGGTAGTCCCGCGGAATCCACTAACGAGCCCCTCCTCTTGCCGGGGTATAAATTCTTTGGCCACACTCGCGGTGACACGGGCCTCCCCGGGCGGGCGCACCCCGCCGACGCATCCTCCCCTGCCCTCCCCAGCGCAGACTCCCTCTAAATCCTTTGCACCTACTCTTCCCCTCCTGTGGAATGATCCTGCCGCCCTCCGTTACTGGACATGCAGTTGTTGTTCTTGTTGCTGCATTGTTTCCGCTGAATGACGGCGAGCCCGCCGGGGACGCGCGCCGCGGGGGGAGCCACCCCCGCGCACATCCCCTAAAGCAAAAATACGAAATAAAAAAGAAATTAAACTGCCTTTGTGCGGCGCGCGCGCGCGGGTGGGAGCGAGAGAGAGAGAGAGACTATCGCGTGCAATGGAGCAGGTGGCAGGGGAGAGCGGAAAGCCAAAATGCGACGATATGTGATACAGCAAGGCGGGGGGCAAGGCATGGGGGAACAGAGAGTGAGAGAGTAAAGAAGAAGAATAAGAAGTAAAAGAAGAGGAGTCAAAAAACAAGTGGCACGGGTAGGAGGAGGGGGCTGAGCTCGTCCGTAATGAGGCTAAGTAAGTGAAGGCGAGAATTGTGAGAGCAGCGGAGGAGAGGAGGGTCGGGGTGCGGGGGTGGCGTATAATTAAGCGAGAGAGAAGGGTGGTATTACTCATTGCTGATTGCGGCGCTCCGCTCCGCCCCGCCCCGCCCCGCCCCGCCCCGCCCCGCCCCGCCCCGCCCCGCCCCGCCCCGCCCCGCCCCGCCACGCCACGCCACGCCTCACGTGCTGTCCCGCCACACTCAAAGAGGCAGCGCGGCGCACGCCCGCGGCCCGAGGCAGAAGAATGGCCGAGGTCATAAAATGAAAAATTGCATTTCTTGCCGCGCCAAGCAACGGACCCGGCGAGCCTCAACTAATTTGGCAAAAACACCCTTTGGTGCGAAGCGCACGGGGAAACAGGCGCGACACATTCCCTCTACCGGCAATATTATCGCTAAATCCTGGCACATCTTTGACCTTCCATTCCTCGTCCTATTGACGCAAGGCTTGCGTATATTTACAATCAGGTGATCAGGTAGATGAGATTATACAGTGGCGTATTTTCCTCATGACATACCATGCGCCTCTCTCCCTACAGTAGGACTCCTCCTCCCCTCTCCCCACGCCAAAAAAAAAGAAACCCAACCAACCGTCAGCGTTCCGCCGCCCCACGCACCTTCTCCTCCACCGACCAAACATAAATGGAACACAAAACACAACGCGTTCGGCAAATCGATTCAAATTGCCTGACACTCTGTCCGCCACACCAAATGGGTGTCATTGGCGCGCAGGCGCTCGGCTCGCGTGCAGGCCCTCATTACTTCGAGGGCCTGCCCGGCCCCGCCCCGCCCCGCCCCGCTCCGCCCCGCCCCGCCCCGCCCCGCCCGGCCCCGTACGGCTGCATGCCGAGGCGATGCTATTACCCAACCAGGCCTTAACTTTTGTCCAAATGACACCGCGCGCTCACAGATTTTCGCACACACGCGCGGACCGAAACTTTTGCGGACATGCCAACTTTGGATTAACAAAGGCCAAAAAACAAACAAAGCCAGTGAAACAAGCAAACAAACAAACAAACGATATGAAAATAAGCCGCGATCACGACGACTTCGTGACGCGCGAACGGAGTATAAACGAATGGAGAGTGCATACACCAAATAAGAGCGGAAAGCAAATGGGCGCGCGAGCTAGAAATGAAATGATTGTCGTTACGGCCGCAATGACGCTGCTCGCCATTACTTTTTCGATTATTGTAAGGCCAAGGCGCCTGCAGTAGGGGTAGGGGAGGGGCAGGGCCGGGCGAGAAGGGGCGGGGCGGGGCGGGGCGGGGCGGGGCGCCGCAGCAGGTGTCCTGCTCCCACGCACCAAATAGCCTTGCCTCGCGGTTGCCTGATGCTTCTGCTGACGGCCAGGGTTGCCTCATGGCGTTGCGTCCGAAGCGGCCCCGCCAGGCAGGCTGGCAGGCAGGCAGGCAGGCAGGCAGGCAGGGTAGGGCGAGCCCAGGGGTTGACTGTGCGCCTCTCACGCCACGCTACGCTGCGCTAGGCTGCACCACCACCACTCCCACCGCTCCCGCAGTGCCCTTGCGGGCCGCCCTGTCTACGGCTGCTTTTCACTCGACACATTGGGGAGGACGCCTCGCAACCCCCTGCTAGTCCCACTACACCACCTGCCAGCGACCTATCCTCCTCCCCCGTTCGCCAAGCGCACTTTCTCGCCTAACTCTCTCCCCCCTCTCCCTCTCTCTCTCTCTCTCTCTCTCTCTCTCTCTCTCTCTCTCTCTCTCTCTCTCTCTCTCTCTCTCTCTCTCTCTCAGGCTCATTCTGGATCTCAGGTGCCTTATTATGGAATCAACTGCCGGCCACGGTATTAAGGAGCAATTCTCCTGAGTCGTTTAAACGCAAAGCCTATGTGTACATATTCCAGCACCATTTGCAAATTTAAATAAAATACGTTATGTAAACTTCATGCTACTACCGGTACCAAAACTATTGCTACTGAACTGTAAATACTTAATTTAGATATTGTATGATGTACAAAATAAGACTTATAGTCTTAAGTACTTTTTTCCAATAAAATATCAAATATCTCTCAAATATCTCTCTCTCTCTCTCTCCCCTCTCTCTCCCATTGATCATTTACCTTTATAAAAAGCCACGCGTGCAGTCCGAAATTTACGCTCCCTGGCTTACTGGCTTTATTTTAAGGTATAACTTGGGAAGGAGTTATGGGGTTTGGTCCATATTCTCATCTAGTTTCACCAGCTGAAGTAAAGAGACCGCTCCCGGGCGACGCACGAATGCCGTAATAAAATCGACTTAAACGTGAATGATATCGAGACGACAAAAGGGCGCGGTGGGGTGGCGGCGCGTGGCGGGATGTGCGCTCACCAGCCAAAGAGTGTCTGGCGATGAAGAGGGTGACAAAACGAGTGGGAGACACTTTGCGATGATAGGGATCAGGCGGGGCATCGCGCGGGCCCTGGTGGAAGAGAGAGAGAGAGAGAGAGAGAGAGAGAGAGAGAGAGAGAGAGAGAGAGAGAGAGGGGAGGGGTGTACGGCGGAAGCTCCTTGGGGCGCGCGAGAGAGCGAGGGCGATGGGGGGGGGGGGCGGCGAGGCGGGTGGGATGTACAACGGCGCTCCGGCGGCACGTTTTACGGCCCCACGTTTTAAATGTGAGAGACATGGCGAATAATAAGCGAGAAATTGGAGCTATAAAGGCAAACATGGCAGCCTCCCTCCCCGTTGCCTCTGAGTACCGCCGCGAGGAGGATGGAGGGGGCGTCAGTGTGCCCCGGCGCGGCGGCGGGCTAAGGCCAGGCGGGCTCATGGCTGGTCACTTGGCCACTCCCAGTCCTCTGTTATTACCGCTGACTGGGTCAAGTTCGCCGCCATCCGGCTAGACCTGCGCAGCCACACCAGACGAGACGGCCGAGCCGAGGTCGAACGGGTTCGGAGGGCTGCACGTTAGCATGTTTCGTTATTCGTACTGCGCGCGACAAGGATAGCACTCGCATTGGAAATCAGACTGTCACCCACTTGCAAGCAAAGTTCTCCCCCAATCACAAGTTGAGCGAACGTAAACTGTTCATAAACGTGAAGAGATGCAAGAGTGCGAATCACCACCCACAACCAGTGTCTCCTAAAGGGCAGGCTGTTGCGGGCTAAACGCTCAAGTGCCACGAGCCGGCAGGGTTTTCCAAGTCTACAATTTGTTCATAATTTCCCAGTAAATTGAATTTTTTCTTGATCGATCTTACAAATGGGTTTTTATACTACGATCTATGAAGAAAAAATACGATTTCACGAAATCCTGGTAGGCACGAAGTGAATTAATGTTTTTGTTTCACTAAATTCTTCTGTGGAAGATGGTTTAAGTAGAAATTTCCTTTAAAAATTCTAGCCTTACGGGTCATGTTATTGAATTTGTTTTATTTCAGGGTCACTAGTTCAGCGGGTTACATGCCAAATTTTAGCTTTCTAGCTGAAACGATTTAGAAGTTAGTCTCTCAGTAAAAATTGTCCGATCAGCTTGATTTTTGAACTGTAGGCTCGTTGTGCAATGGGCATTCGAACACTGCTTTTACATTTTTATCCTAACATTTCGTTCGAAATTTTATTTTTTGAACTACTGTGCATGAGTAGAATCAACAAGTCCCCGGCCCCGCCGGTCCTCCTCCCCTGCGCGCCGCGCCGAGGGGTCGAGCGGTCGAGCAGCCGCAACAATGGCGACTCGGCTCGGCTCCCCTTTCCACGCTGTTTTCCCGTGACAAGCCGAGTATTACCATAGAAACAGAGATTTTAGATCGAAATTTCTCAAAATTGGCCACTAAGTTTGGGCTGGCATTTCAGCAGTGAACTAAGGAGATTGAGTTCTACCTCTCTGCCAAGTCTTATGAAAATCGTATAGAAAAATCAGGATTTAGGTAAGGGGCCACACTGATAAAAAAAATAATCGGATCCGCCGACAAAACCATAAGGCTACTTCGTGCCTAAAAAAACCGCAATTTAATTGGAAATTATGTACGAATCGTAAAGACTTGAAGGACCTTGAGGGCTCTTCTTGAGGGCTCGTGCCGGTATGTCCTCATTGGCGCTAGAGCGTTCAACCCGCAACAACCCGCCCTTTTGGAGACACTGCCCACAACCGCACACATTAGAAGTGCACATTTCCACACCAACGGGCGGGAGAGAGTCGCGAGGGACCGGACCGCATCAGGTATATCAGCGGGTAGGGGTGCGGCGCGCGCCAACTAATAGCGAGTCGGAACCGAATGAGATAGGACAGGACAGCTGCCGACGGGCTGCACTTCCTGCAGATTAGTGGCGCAGCGCGCTTGACCAGTGGGCCGCGACCAACGCGAAGACGAACCACGGCGCACTCTGAGAGAATCGTGAGCTCTGCTTTGCGAGACAAGGCCTGGCGGGCCTCGGACACGGCACGAGTTGAACCCATTTCGCTACAAGCTTTGTATACGTTCAACATTTTGAGTCTATAAGGTCTAAATCGCAACCGAGAGGGAAAAAAACTCTGACTTTTTGAGTATGTACATTTTGTATATTTTGATGGTATTAATTTTTCAGAAGCTTTGTAATACTTTATTCCCTTTAAAACATTCTAAATATTTTAACTTTTTAAAAATGTCTGAAGAGTGAGTGGCTCACCCAGAAAAAAAGAGAAAAAATCATTCCAAGTTGTTAACCTATCGGTCTCCAGTCACAGCCTCACTTACCCACGACGTCCAGGTAGCCCTGCTGGCTCTTCATGGGGTCCGTGTTGATCTGGCACATGTACCAGCCGCGGTCTGTCTCGCGCACGTCCTTGATGTGCACCTTCCACGTGCGTTGGTCGGCGTACGACACGCCGATGCGGTGGTTCTTGGTGATGACGTGGTTGGCGATCGTCAGGATGGTCTGCGTGTCGACGCGAAGCCACGCCACCTGCAGCGCAACAGCATGAATATTTAGCTCGAGCAGCAGCAGCAGCACTTTTCCTCGCAAAATGACATATTCAAATGACGCTCGCTCGCCAAGCCGGGCGCAACAGAGAGGCGGCGGCCAGGAAAGAGGGGAGGATCATGAGGGTGAAGAAGAAGGAGGAGGAGGAGGAAACAGCAGCGCGGGGAAGGGTCCACCGGACTGACAAGCGGCGCGGCGGGGCGCGGCGGGGCGCGGCGGGGCGCGGCAGGGCGCGGCAGGGCGCGGCGGGGTCAGGCGGAGAGGAAGAATTGCGGTGTTTCCCGCGTGTACCGCCTGCCTGCCTGCCTGCCTGCCTGCCTGCCTGCCTGCCTGCCTGCCTGCCCGCCTTCCCCCCAGTCAGCCCCGCGCCCCGCCCGCATATCATGAAAGCGTCAAATCGCATTTCACGGCCGCAGTCCACCACTCACTCCTCGCGCTGTCGAGCGCCGCCGAGTCGAGACGCACCGCACCGCGCCGCGCCGCACACCGGGCCCAGCAGACTGATTCAGAAGGGCGCCCTCCTCGCCCTGTCTCTCTCGCACTCATGGGGTCTGCCGCATATAGGTGCGAGAGAGAGAGACAGAGCAAGGAGAGCGCTCTTCTGAATCAGCCGGCAGAGTGACAGCAGGCAGCGCGGCTGAGCGCCGGCTGGCTGCTTCTTGTTTTTGCTGTCAGAGTATTTTAATATCCGCCCCGCCCCGCCCCGCCCCGCCCCGCCCCGCCCCGCCGCGGGCGGCTGGGGGTGTAGGCGAACACAATGAGGTGATCCGCCCGCCCCCGGCCGCCCCCGGCCCCGGCCGGCTCCCCGGTACGCAAGCTCAAGGGCACGGCGGCGACGCGGTGATTGCCCGCCCGCCCGCGCCCGCCCGCGCCCGCCCGCGCCCGCCCACCCGCGCCCGCCGGTCCGCCATCATTAGACGGGCGCAAGTGACGCCGCCGCGCCAACTTTTCGGGCCCAGCAGTTCTCCTGCCGTGAGCTGACACCAGCAGATGGCACCGTTGGAAACGACACTTACTCGCTTGCTGGCAGGTAAGCTTCCCCTCCGGCTCCGCCCCCGCCCCCACAACCGCTCGGTAGGGACCGGGGGGAGGGGGGGGGGGCGAAGGTCGCGCGCCTGATTGAAAACAAGAAGGCCGCTGAGGAGGCGAGGAGCGGCGGTCGGGGGAGGCGTAGGGAGTAGTGACCAGTGGCAGCAGCGCCAGCGGCGGCGGCGCACACCAAAGTAGTCTGCGTCGTTGGATGGAAATTTTACGACTTGGTCTACACCGTCCGATAAAAACCGTAATCTACAGTACGGCAGCGCAGGTGAGGAGGCCCCGGGCCGGGCCGGGCCGTGACGGGCCAGGGTGGCACGGCCTTGTATAATATATTTGCCTGCGCACCGTTACATACTTTTTCTCCGTTGCCGGGCTAGGAGGCCAGGCCAGCAGCTCCGTGCTCCTGGGTGGAAGGGCATCTGCCAACATCGCGACAGAATTTTCCAAGAGGG
Source organism: Frankliniella fusca (assembly GCA_029379305.1). Taxonomy (NCBI): domain Eukaryota; kingdom Metazoa; phylum Arthropoda; class Insecta; order Thysanoptera; family Thripidae; genus Frankliniella; species Frankliniella fusca. The sequence goes on along the minus strand of JAHWGI010000647.1, from coordinate 104,181 downwards.
GTAGAGTTGGGTTGACGTGTGGTAAGCAGGGCAGCACGAAAAAAAAATAGTTGTCAGGACTAATAAATTAGCTAATTTTAGGGATGAACAAGAAATTCGCTGTGGCAGCTAAGAGTTGGCTGCCACAGTCAAGAATTATAGTTGCCACAGCGATGTTGTCGCTCTGCAGGAGCCTACCGGTTTGTTCTTACAACTAAGGGGGTGTTTCGCTGTCAGAACAGACCGGTTGGCTCCTGCACCGACAGCTTCGCTGTGGCAACTAACTCTTGACTGTGCAAACTAGCTCTTGACAGTAGCAACTAACTCTTGACTGTGGCAACTAACTTTTGACTGTGGCAACTAACTCTTGACTGTGGCAACTAACTCTTGACTGTGGCAGCCAACTCGTAGATGCCACAGTCAACTCGGGATTATCTATCCCCAAATCAGCTAATTTGTTGTTCTGAGGACTAATTCTTTTTTTTCGAGAGGAAGCGGTGGTGTGCTCATAGTGATTGGCGAGTCGATGTGCATCGCGACACTGAATTGCCATTCGAGCGGAGCTGGCCGGACAGGGCTAGGCTCAGCAAGGGTTCCCCTGTATTTGCGTCGAGTAAACCTACCTCCCTCCCTCCCTCCCTCTCCTACTCCTCCTTCCTGATGGAGGTGAGTTGCAAAGCCCACACACATACAAACACACACGCACGATCCTTTGCTGTGTTACAGGCTCACGGGCACACGGAAGTATCCCCCTCGCAGATTGCAGCAATTTGCACGGTGCGCCAATAACGGGTACACGAACCCATAGTGAGAAAATTTTGGGGGAGTAGTCATCATAGGCATCAAACTTTTAGTCCTGGGAATGGAACTTTTGCTTATAGCGACTGAATTTGTCCATGCCAATAACTACAAAAGTTTGGACGCTGGGCTTTAAAGATTTGATGCGATTTGATGACTGTAACCAAAACATTTTTCTCAGTGCATCGCCTTGAGTCCCCCACCCACTCCTCACCACCTTCGTCGAGATACTCCCCCTCCCCCCCCCCCCCACCGTTTCCCTCACAAGCGGCCCACGCACATCGCTTGTTCTCAATTACGGCGGCGGTGGCTGCGGTCCGGGGCCGGGCCGGCCGGGGCGCCTGATCCGACCTCACCAGCCCTGCCGGGCCCGGGCCCCGCCGCCATCACCGCCCCGGGATGGGCTGGGGGGAGAGGGATGCATTCATGTTAACCGAAAGATGATCTCGGTCGAAGCCCCTGCTCCCGCTGCGGCGCCCGCCCGCGCCCGCCCCGCTCGCAAATCGTCGCGTTTCGAAGGCCATTGTCTCCCCTGGATATGGAGCCCTGCGCTCGGGGTATATGCCGTGGGATTCGGCGCGTATTTCAGCGTTGAGTCGTATTAACCCTTCTTCGTCTAACTGGCTGCTTTGCAATAAGTACTTTAGAGTAACAAGAGAGAGGATCATATGCAGTTCTGTTTTGTTGTCCGAGAACGGTCCAGAAACACGCTGTTTTCAACCCTTTTATCACCTTTTACATTTAGGTTTGCGATGCACCAGCAAGAAGCACCTCGCTAGGGCCCTGGGCGTGACCTTGCCCCCAGCGCACTGCCGTAGTAGGGGCGCCATTGGGGAGAGGTGGAGGGGCGGGGGGGGGGGAGGGCGCAGGTCCCCTCGGGGCTCATTTCTCCGGGAATGGCCGTCGATTCATCATTGCGCATTGTCCTCATTGTGAGAGGCGGCGGCTCGTCTCCTTACCGGAGGCTGACCCCCAGTGCAATGTTATTAATGAAGACCTAAAAGCTGTCTGTCGCCCGCCTGTCACGCAATCAAATTAAGCCGAGAGAAAAATGACCGACCCACTGCGGCGCACAGCGGTGGGGTGTCGGCTCACCGGTGTTACAGCGGTTTCCTCTCTCTCTCTCTCTCTCTCTCTCTCTCTCTCTCTCTCTCTCTCTCTCTCTCTCTCTCTCTCTCTCTCTCTCTCTCTCACCCACCTTGTAAATGCCCAGGTCGTCCACCAGGCAGGTGAGGATGGCCTCCCTGCCGAGCGGCGCCGTCTCGTTCACGATGGGCGCGTGAAACTTGGGGTTATCTGGAACAGACACAACGAGAGACAAAACATTAAATCAGGCCGGTCGGCTATATACCTCTTTATTATAATATATATTCAATATATCTCCGCCGCAAGGGCGAGACGGGAGCAAATAAAATAAAGAAGGTAACGATAAAAAAAATATAACACAACCGGAGGGACGACAAGGATCCCAATTACCGTCTCCCGCTCGATTTGCGCGAAAAGCCCGACGAAATGAAGCGTTGCTCGGGTCAGGGCCTCCCCCGGGCTAGCGGCAGCGGCGGTATACTGGAGGGGGGTCGGGGTCACCAGGACGAGATGACAGAGTGGCAGCGTGAACGTTGCGAAGTTTAGGGCCGCCACGCTAGTCGGTGAAGGCGGCGCGGGTATAGGAGGGAGCGAGCTGCAGCCAACACACTCCCCGCCCAAGGTAGTACAGTAGGTAGTGTCAGTAGACCCCTCGCGATCTGATTGGTCGTCAGATCATGACGTCACCATCTGTTTTGCCGCCCGAAGTTCAAATGGCGGCTTGTCTACCTGTCGTCATATTCCTTTTCACAACTATCGCCAGACAAGAATATGCATTATATTTGGTCTTTCCAACCTTGATCATCAAGGAATAGCGATAGATTCGCTCAGATGCTGAACTGGTCGAAAGATGCGAACGGATTACGAATAGCCATAACCTCTCAGCCAAGATGGCCGCCCTGCGGCCGCTCAGCTGTACGGCCGGGACCGGGGAGACGGCTGTTCGTAATCCGTCCGCATCTTTTGACCAGAACATAATCTGAGCAAACCTATCGCTATTTGTTGATGTCCAAGGTTGAAAAGATCAAATATAATGCATATTTTTATCCGGCGGTAGTTGTATTAGATAATATGACGACAGAAAGAAAAGACATCATTTGAATATCGGGCGGCAAGGCAGACGGTGACGTCACGATCTGTGAGCCAATCAGATCGCGAGGTGTCTACTGACACTACCTACTGTACTACCTTGCTCCCCGCCTGCCTATCCTCCGCAAACTCACACACACCTGCTCATCCCGCGATCTCCCTCGTCCCCCCCCCTCCTCACTCCGTGGCGTGGCCGCGCGTAGCGCTGCGTGTAGCGTGAGGACCTCCACTAAATCAAAGCCCATCGAACAACAGTAGCGGGCCTCGCTGGGGTTGCGGCGGCGGCGCGGGGCGGCCAGCCTGCCCCCGACCTGCAACCAAACTTGCGCCTGCTGGGCCGGGCCGGCGTGCAGCGCACAAAGGCCGCACGCGCTTAAAATAATTTATTTCGTTCATACACATTCAGCCCCCCCCAAGTGTAAGCGGACTGACGCGTAAAGTGAAAAGCGGCCGGAACAGCGGCGCAGCCATTTACTCTAAACGGCTCGGCTGCGTACATACTCTCGGCCCGCACACTCCCTGCGCGCGCGCGCACACACACACGCACACTCACGCACACACACGCACACTCACACTCACGCACACTCACGCACTGCGGTGGCGCGCAGTGGGGGCAGGCAGAGAGGGGAGGGGGTGGTAAGGGGGGTAGAGAGCCCAGCACAGACCCGCCCGGGGGACTCTTTGATGAGACACGCGGGGTGATATGCTAATAGCGCCTGTCGGGGGATTGGAATGTTTCAGGAGCGCCACAAGGAAGGGTGGGGAGGGAGGTAAGGGGAACAGCCGAAGGATGAGCTTTCGTGCCTCGGGAGATCCCATCACCAACCCAACCTGAGGTGTCACACTCGGTGAGGTGTGAAACCCCGAATGTATTTGTGCGTCAGGACGCTTGTGTGTGTGTGTGTGTGTGTGTGCTCGCGCGCTAGGGGGAAATGTGCAGGCGGGATTGAAGGAGCCCGCCGCACCGCATCAGCTAAACACACCGCGGCGCGGAGGAGTGAGGTATTCCAATTGTCTCTGTCTTGGGAGACGCGCGGCGCAAAATGATATGGCGGTACAGTGGCTTGGATAGCCACCGCCGTGTAGAGGTAGATTAAGACTAAGCAACACAAGTTGGACGTGCATCGTCACCCTCGAATTATAAGTGTAATGTGCCCCGGCTTTCGATCGGGGGGGGGGGGGATCATTTAAAAAAATATGGTCCCAAAAAAATCATTTATAATTAAAAGTAAGACAAAAGATACGGAAAAATTCAAAACCTTATTATCAGAAATGGGGGTTAAAGATCAAAATTTATCTAAAAGTTACAGAAATTTTCCTTGAAAAATCAAAAGAAAATCTCCAGAAAAATCAAAATAATCATTGTACGCATTTTGTAAGAGTGATCCCACCCTCGGCTGCGGTGGGCGAGAGAGACTTAAACAAGACGGCGCGCGCGGTGACAAGCCGCGGCCGCTCGCCGCTCAATCCTCCCCTCCGCTTTGCTTCCTCTTCCGCGCTAGTTTTTCTCTCCCCGGGGCCGATCTATACGCAACGTAACGCCGCAGGTTAGCCGGGCGCGGACTAACGCCCCCAGCGCACGCAACCGCCACGCACCATGCCACGCACCGTCACACGGGCGCATCGGCCGCCTGATTCTGAAGATCGCTCTCGTGCTTCCGTCCTTGTCGCACTCATGGGGCCCTCTGCCATCCCCCACTTAGGGCACCGCTGTGGGTGCGACAAGGACGGAGGTAGCAGGCGGCGTCACGCTCCGCCACGCACGCGGCCTATCGTCCCGCGGGCGCAAACCGCCGAGAAGCGCCGCGCCTCGCTCCGTCGCCCACAAGCGCATCGCCGCGTCACGCCCCGTCACGCTCCGCCACGCACCGCTATACTTGCCATGTGATTCGTGACTGGCGCAGCGCCTTATTCACGCTCCGCCAACCACCTCTGTGTCACGCTTCGTCACGGACTCAGAGGCGTCATTCACCTCTGTGTCACGCTTCGTCACGGACTCATAGGTGACATTCACCTCTGTGTCACACTTCGTCACGGACGCATCGGCGTCATTCAACTCTTTGTCACGCTTTGTCACGAGCGACTCGGCGGCGTCTAGCACCGCAATGTCACGCTTTGACACGGGCTCGTCGGCATCACGCCGCACCGCTATGCAACGCACGGAGAAAAAAAAAATATATACCCGGACTAAAAATTTTGTCAATTTTACAACAAATATGTTTTGTTCCAAAAATATCGACGCTTTAGTGGTCAGAACCATTTTTTTGGCCACTACAACTTCAGTTTCGTCGCTAAAATTAACCAAAAAGGATTTGCTGTCTTAAAATTAACGAAAACTTTAGTTCGGGGAACTAATTCCTTTCCTCCGTGTGCCCCGCCGCTTCGTCAAGTTCCGCCACGCAAGGCTTCGTCTCGTATATGCGTGAATCGCCTTGAAGCTCCGCCAGGCCTTGTCGCACTGGCGCGTCACACAGCCCGCCACGCAACGTCACACCGCCCGTCACGGTTCGCCACGCAACGTCACACCGCCCGTCACGGTACGCCACGCAACGTCACACCGCCCGTCACGGTACGCCACGCAACGTCACACCGCCCGTCACGGTACGCCACTCCTAAATGTGCGAACCTGCTGGGATGCGCAGCGCAGCCTGCGCGTATAGGGGAAGATGAAAAGGAGAGCTCGGTAATGGAGAGGCGAGAGAGAGAGATTACCTTGGTCCGGTCCAGCCCTATGCCCGGCGCGGTTGGAAGGTTGGGCCTGGGCCGGCCTGGGCCCCCCAGGAGGGCTGTGCGGGGCCGGCCCGCCCCGACCACAACCGACAGAGCAAACCACACACACAGCACTGATCCGAAAGAGGGGGCGGCGGCCGGAAAGCCGCCGCTGCTGCTGGTGGGCTCGAGGGCCGCAGCATCCCGCCGGTCCAGCGGCATCCCGCTGCAGCAGCCGCAGCAGCCCTGCTGTCCCCCGCCGCCTACACCTGCCGCCGCCACCACCGCATCACGTTTTGATGAATCAGGCGCGGCTCAAGCCCAATCCGCTTCCTAAGCCCGCCGCCCCCGCGCGCTCCGCACTTTAAAGCTGTTCCGGTGAAGCGCTGATCGGAAACTACTTGGAGCCCATCATCAGCCTCCAGCAGCACGCCCGGCACGGCTCGGCCCACGCACAGCTGCACTTGCCCAGGCTGACTGCTAGGCGCGCACTGCACCGGCGCGGGGCGCGGCGTGGTACAACTTCGACCACTGCAGTGCTGCAAGCTGCCAGAGGAGTAGGCAATAAGCAAGTAGCCCAAACACGAGCGGGGCAGAGTACGCTGTGTTTAGACCTCTGCGATTTTGCGATTAATCGAAATCGCAATTCGTTATCTACACTAGGAACCCAAGTGTGTGAATGTCACACACTTGTAGGTGTACGAGGATTCATTCGTACACTTGGCCACTTAAACGTGTGAATTTTCCTACTAGGATATTCACACGTTTGAGTTGCCAAGTGTACGAATGAATCCTCGCACACCTACAAGTGTGCGACATTCGTACACTTGGATTACCAGAGTATTTTTTTCGTAATCGACGATTCATTTGAGGAGTCGATTTTGTTTATCGTAATCAAATATTAAACAAAAAAAAAAAATAATCGAAAATCGAAAAAATTGAGAAGAATCTTTGATTTTTAACCGAGGGTGTACCACTTCTATAATCCTCGAACACCCCTCAAGATGATTATTGATAATCACGCATAATCATGTAAAATCTCCAAATATTGACAGATTTTTACAAATATGAAGAAAAATTATCAAAATTGCGTGATTACTGGCCAATAATCAGTATATGTGCTAGAGATAAACTCAAATAATCATTGATAACCACCATAATCCACTGTGAAAAATAGTCGTAAGTTTACGGGAAAATTTTCCACGAAGTGCAGTTGTAAAATGACAATTGCAAATCGTAAAATTACAAGCACTACATATCGGCTTGAATTTCATTCACGAGCAAAAAAGGTTCGTCGTAAATTTACAACATATTTCGTAAATCACGATTTACAAAATTTATCGTAAATCTACAAAGATATTTTTCACAGTGTCGGGACTCCCTTACAGAAATGTTTTGTACCGAAATCAGCCCGAAAATCGGGCGATCCTCGGTACAACCCGAAACTACCCGGGTTGTACCGAAAATACATCCGGATTTGCTAAAAATCAGTAAGATTCCGGTACAGCCCGCGGATGAGTTTCGGAGTAGCCCGAACTACGGGTAGCCCGAAATGAATCCGAATGTGAGGCTCGATAATCCCCTCTAATTTTCCGCCCCCCCCTCACCCCCTGCTACCCCAGCTTTCCCCCTCCCCTCCTGCTCCCCGCCTCATAAGGGTGGAAGCCTACAAACTGTAAAAAATCTCCATGGCCGATTTCCTATAAATGTATCTTACTTTTCCACCGCTTTTAACACATACACTTATACAACTAATTAGTTTTTTGGAAAGAAAGGCAAGATCAATAGTTCATGGTTGAACACAACAAAAATATTAGAATATCAGGTACACTGCTTGTGAGTTCATGTCGCGAAGCTCTCCCGCCAGCAAACTTGGGCAGTCCGTCGCGACGTTCTTCCTCTCCCTTATGATTCGAAAGAGTTCCGCAATTGCATCCAGGGCTGCCCGTAAAAGCCCCTTCTGCCCACGGACTGTCCTTTTTCACGACCGGACTGTCCTTTTTCACGACCGGACAGTTCCACTTGGAGTCCATCTCCGGGTTCGGGTAGTCCGCGATTGCATCCTTGGGTCACGGGCTAGTCCGGCACTAACCCGTTAGTCCGATTGGAGTCCTGTACAGCGGACTTGCTTCGGGTTTGCCCGCGGAGGGCTCATTTCGGATTTCTCGCTTGTCCAACATTTTTTTCTATGATCTACTATCAATAACTTCTCAACTGCAACCAAGTGCAGGACGCTGTCAAATATGTAGTTTTTGGAATATCGATCTGAAATTTGGTATGTAGCATCTATGGTGAAATTAAGTAGGGCCATTTTAATTTTATTGAAATCGGAGCATTTTTTCTTGGTATCTTGAAAACGGCTTGAGCTAGCTCCAAACGGACAACAGATTTGGCATCGCCTCGATTCCGACACCCTCAAACATGTTCCGTTCATTCGGTTAAGTCTTGATTATCAAGGCTTTGTCGATTTAAACATTTGAATACCGATAGCTAGTGCACCCATGGCTGCCTAAAGAAGGGGCGGGAAGGGGGAAGGGTATACAGAAGGCACGTTTCCGGAATAGACCGAGCGTTATTTCGGGCCGCGATCCGGGCGTCGCTTCGGACCAGTCCAACCCGACTCCAGCATCGGACTCTATCCAGAATTTCTCGGTTTTGGGGACATTTCGGTTCCTAAAACGGACAGTCCAAAGGGCTGCTGTCGGACTAGGCCGAGTACAGGGACAAGATCCGGGTGTCCTCGGAATCATAAGGGCTGACATGCTACCATCCTGAACCGTGCCAATAATACGAAGTCACACGTCGTCCGCGATAGCTGCAAAAAGTATGTGTGGTGCCGTGTTCTCCTCAGGAGACTCTCCTGCTGTGAACATGTACGTCCGCGCACAACGGCTGTCAGCAGCACACTGGCACTGGCTGCTCCTTGCTCGCCGAGCACCACCAGGTAGCCGGAAGCCTACGACTCCTGGTCCAAAGGGAAGGGGGCACCAGGAATTACCCCAAAGCTTAAGGCTACCCTCCGCTTCCCACCTCCACCCAGCGCGCCGGCCGATGCAATTCCTGGAAGGAAAATACCCCGCCGAATCCTGTGCGAGGCAGCGGGGCGGTGGAACAGCCCGAAAACAGCCCTAAATTCTTTCTCTCGGATTGTTGCCGGGCTGTCCGGTAACACCGGGCATATTCCGGACTGCCCTGAGTGCTGCAAGCACGGGCTCGGGCTAATTCCGGGCTGCCCTGGAACATATCTGGTACTGTCCGAACGATTCGGGCCGGTTCCGGTGCTGCCCAGGGCAAGTTTCGGTATGGTTTCTTTTTGTAAGGGCTGATTATAATCCTCGTACGACATTTTTCAAAGTGGTAGACCCTTGTTTTTAACATGAGACGATTTTTTCTCGATTTCGATTTTATATTCGGTTTTAATGTTGATGCGGTTTTGGTTTCCTTTCCGTGTTTTTTTTTTCCCCCTCTAGATAATTTTTGAAATAAAGTTGTTGCACATAGCGGTACCGTACCGATACGACCAAGAAGAGCGCTACGCTGCTTAGCAAGGGCCGACTCTGCACACAGCAGCAGAACGATGATGTACAGAACATTGATAAGCCTACTTCACATAAACATAAATCGAGATAAATGGTACCCAGTCAACCTGTTATTTGCGGAAAGATCAAATCGAGTGCCATTTTGATTTTTCAATGAATCGTCGATTGCGATTAATTTTCTTAATCTCTTAGGCCTAGCAGTGCAGTGCATGCATCTGCCTTACTACTGCGCAAACATCCACCCAGTGCGCCCATGCTGAGGTGTTGCCTTAGTAGGCCTGTAGTAGGCAGCTCGGTTCACTCCGCAGTGTTTAGGTACACTGGAAACCGCTATAAACCCAAGTGTGTGAATGTCACACACTTGTAGGAGTGCGAGGATTCATTCGTACACTGAGCCGCTTAAACGTGTGAATTTTCCTAGGATATTCACACGATTGAAAGGCCAAGTGTACGAATGAATCCTCGCACACCTACAAGTGTGCGACATTCACACACTTGGATTACCAGAGTATATTGCCTCCCTTCCTGGCAACACTGATATCCCAAAGTAAAGATGTCAGAAAAATCGTACCAAAGTGCAAAGGTACGATAATTTACTGGTCAAGTGCTTGCCTGCTCTGAGTGTACTTGGCTAGTACGGTCTTTTGGGGTACGAAGTATACCAGATTTATCTTATGATTACTGTTCTTCGTACCTCATAAAAGACCGTACTGGCCCAAGTACACTCAGAGCAGGCAAGGATTTGACCAGTAAATGATTGTACATTAACGTGCTTTTTTCTGACAGTGATGCGATCAGCCGGGAGGAGGGAGAGATTGATAGCTGCATGAAGAGCACTCCCTTGCTACATAATGCGCCACGCGTCGTGCGTACATGACACAACGCCAGCAGCGCTCGCTCCCGCGGCATGCCGCGCGCGGAGGGGACTGCTAGCGCAACACGGTCCGGACGCACGGAGCTGTATGCATTTACGGAGAAATCTCCCCAGACCAGACCACCACGTTAGGATCAACTACATGGAACCAACACACACGACAAGGCGACTTTTCAACAATTTCTATAATTTTTTCTCACTTCCCCGCGTCTGCGCAACTCATGCGTACGTACATGCCGCGGTAACGGATAGGCCGAAATAGATAAACGAATAAGCTGCTGGTAAAAGGCCGCGGGGCTGCTGGTGGGCGGGCCGGGCAGGCAGGCAGGCAGTGCCACAACATGCAGCGCATTCATATTGCAGCCGCGTTGCTCCGTCCGGTCAGCCCGGCCGGAAGACCAGGTTGCTCGGCGCGCCATGCCAGTCACCAGACCCTCCCCCCCCTGCCCCCCCCCCTGCCCCCCCCCGTCCATCCCCCCTCGCTCCCCCATATCCCGCTCTGTTGATCCCGTACTCCGCATCGCGCGGGGCGCGCAATTTCTACGTCATATACTCATATTCAGATTTCTTACATGTACCTTATTTCTATCCATAGCCCGGCCAGTTAAATACAAAATTCCAACTGAGAACTCCACTTGCCTGTCGTACTTACATTAACTTCGGCGTCTCCCCACATCTCTCGCCCTCCCCAACCGATTGCATCTGCACAAGGGTCTACCACCTCCAACCTCCATAACCCTCGTACACCCCTCTAGATGATTATTGATAATCACATTATCATAATCATCTGCAATTTAAAAATATTGACAAATTTTGAAAAATTATGACAAATTTATCAAATTTTACCAAAAATTGCGTGATTACTGGCCAATAATCAGTAAATAACTTCAAGATAATCTTAAATAATCATTGATAATCACCATAATCATGACTGATTATAATCCTCGTAAGCAAATTTTCAAAGTGGTAGACCCTTGCATCTCCATTTGCCACGACCCCCTTCCCCCATCGCCCCAATGAGCATCAACTTCAGCTTCCCCTGCCGTTGTGTGTATATTTAATCGCATCCTCTTTGGCTCTTGTCGCTCCATACAGGGCAGCTATTCCCTCCACGCCACTTTCATAATTCAGCCTCATTTCCGTCATTTGCGCTCCTCTCCCTCTTTCTCTCTCTCGCCAGCAGCCGCTGGCATATACCGGCGAACCACCGTGCGTATGGGGATAGGGCGCCTGCCCAACGACCTGCCTTACCGCTGTATAAGCCATATATATATATATATATATATATATATATATATATATATATATATATATATATATATATATAAATTTTCAGATTACTGCAGACCTACCGAAAGGTTTCCAATGCGTTCGCCGCTTGGAGCTCAGCGCGCCGAGTCCAACACCCTATGCGGCCGCTACACAGGGCCTGACATTTGCTACGGACCCGCTGCTGCTGCTGCTTGACATTTCGTGCAAACGATCGCATTTTCATGCTCTCGTGTCGCAGTACGTCAAGCGTTGGACGGCCCGCGAGTGACGACAGCAATTTAAACAGAGGATGGGAATGCCTTTGCCACAACTTTGCACGCGGAGCTCAAGTTCGACACAACAGCTTTTCTTTTCCCCCTGCTTATTCCTCCCTGCTGAGAGCACTACATGCGAGAGGTAAAGCTATCCATTTTTCGTAAGCCGCATCGCGCAACTAAGAACAGTAATCAGGAACATTCAGAGAGAAAACGCGAGGGGGAAACAGCTCTGAAATTTTGTACAACTTGGAATTCAAATAAATTCCAAACCATAGAGAAATAGACCATATCGGTAAACCGAAAAGAACGATAAACAGAAAGAAGAAGCAAAGACGAGTATGAGAAGTATAGAATGCGGCGTCAGTTCCACCGTCGTATTTAGACGATTAACGAGACTCCACAAAATGTTAAAAGATGACTCAACCGTCTAGTGTGTTAGTTTCATGTCAAAAGCGCTGCAAGATATTGTTTTTTAAACTGCTGAATTGAAAGAGACGGCACATCATAAATTTGCCATACTCCGCTTTGCTTCTTCTTTCTGTTCTTCGTTCTTTTCGGTTTACCGATATGGTCTATTCAGGAAAATTCAGAAAAATTCACGAAAATTCACAAAAATTCACGAAAATTCACAGAAATTCCAGAAAAAAAATTCGAAAAAATAAATAAAAATTCGCAAAAATTTACAAAAATTCACAACATTTGCACACCAAATTTCAGAGTTGTTTCCACCTGGGAAAAACGTCATCTGTACAGCCCGAATTGCTTCCCCCTCGACACCATGCTGACAGTGAACCTGCCGACATGCACCACACGAGGGACTGCTGCAGCGCGCAAATTGGTTCCGAGAGAGGGCGGCCGGCGCGTCGCGTCGCCGCAGACTTGACAGCCGAGCCGGCCGAGCAGCACGGCCTAATGCAAAGCACTTTGCACAATCTGTGTCACTTTCGTTTCACGCACATGTCATGAGAGGGAGAAAGTGTGTGTGTGTGGGGGGGAGGGGGGAGCATGCCGGCATGTAACGACGTAGTTTCAATGGTGCGCGACAAACATGCTCTCCAAACTCTATAGTGAGCATTGCACTGTTAGGAAAGAGTGACCATTCACTCTTACTGAAGCGTGCATCCCCAGCTTTCAAGCGTGCACGACATGCTTATGCTCATACTTGAGCTTGAGCGTGCAATGCTCACGGTTGAGCTCTCGGGGTGGAACGCGAACGCGATCATGCAAGAGAGTGAATTTTCCCCAGTCATTTCACACACCACATACGAACAGAAATTCAGCCACTTAGGTTTCCAGTGCATTCGCTATATATCTGCAAGTCATGTACCTCCGGATCGTTCCACGCTGTGACTGGGGCGGCCTTCCCTCCCGTCGGGGGGCGAGGGCGCGCTGCGCTGTCACGACACGAGCCCAGATGGCATTTTACGCGAGTGTAATTAAAAACTTTGGGCTCGGCGTAGTACATGCACGGCGAGCGCGCACAAACTGAATGGCCTCCAGTAGTTCATTAAAACTCAGCATATCGAAACCCTTGCAGAGAACGACATTAACGTTTTTCTTTCTTATTTGTTGTCGTGGCTTGTTTTATTGATGTAGGCGTGATGCGCGAGTAAATGCTGATACCTAATCTATAGCAAAGAAATGAGGAACACTAAATTGCACGCGGAAAAAAAGAAATGATTGGGCTGATCGTCTGATACATGCATTCCACCAACGCAATACTTTATTTTCCCGCCAAGAATTTTACGGCTATTGTAAACATTAAATGTGTAGGTCAAGCATACTAACCTCAATGCAAGCATCCTACCCACACTGTAAAAATTTTTGTTGTTGATTTACAGCAAAAGTGCTGTTAACTTTTTAAACAACATATGTTGTTAACAAACAAACTTTTTGTCACAGGTCAAGAGCTCAAAAAAATTATTTCATTCAAAAAAAAGGGTTTCTGTCTTGTTACTGCGTAGAAAGGTTATTAATTACAAACGTCGCTGTTCTCCGACAAAATGTGTTAGTTAAAAAGTTAACAACAATTTTGTCGTCACGTCACAACACAGCCATACCGATCCATACCCATCAGTTACTTGTAAGCGGCCAAATGGTAAGAACATACGGATATTTTTGAGTGTAATACTAAAAACAACTCCTTTGTTCGAGAACAAGGTGCTCGTCGCGCAACCTCTCGTCTCCTGACAACTATTTTTTACAGTGCACGTTCTGAACTCTTATTAATGCCAGATTCAGAAATAGTTGTTCTAGCACGCATTGGTACGTTTGCCAGACAACGGATAAAATTACGCTCGATTCGGAAATACTTCTTTTCTCGGCGTGTGTCCTTTCCCTCGGCTCGCAAAGCGTTTGCTTTGATAAAATGGACCGTTAACAGCCACAGAATCGCCACTAAGGTCGGTTCCGCATGAGCGGCAAGTACCAATATCCTAAAACCAACAAAGAAATCAATGTCTGACAGATCGAGAAGATACAATTATAATATCAAAACGCAATGTAACAGCAGCATGCTCCTGCTTCTTTCAGCCCCCTAGCTCCGCAGACGAAATAAAGCAGTGCACCGTGTCACCAATACTACGGGCGCGACACACCCCACTGGTTCCGAGCGCAACAGGTGGCATGCCCCCCCCCCCCCCTCAACCCCACAGCGCGTCGCACAAACACTTTGAAAGATACATTACACTGTGTTGGGGAGAAGAGTATGTATGCGATGTGCCGACGTGCGCCACCCTGGCCTGCCGTCTGATTCAGAAGATCGCTCTCGTGCCTGTGTCCTGTGTCCTCGTCGCACCTATGGCGGTGCCCAACGTTGGGCATGAGAGGGCCACGAGTGCGAAAAGGACTGAGGCGCGAAAGCTATCTTCGGAATCAGACGGCGTTGTAAGGATACGGCGGGAGGGGGCAGAGGACCACGGTAAAAATAATGTCTGAATTTTTGAGGAAAAAGGAAAAACTTTGAGGAACTTTCCGTAATCTGAGGGAAACCCTTCAGATTTTGAGGGAGGCTCCTCAAAAATTAAGGGAAGTCTCCACAAATTTTAAGGAGACTTCCTCAAAATCTAAGGAGTTTTCCTCGAAGTATTCAAGGTCCTCAAAGTTTTCCCTTTTTCCTCAAAAAATCCGAGGGGGCCTCAACTCACCCAAAATTTGTACACATGATTTCAAGATTTCACATGATTTCACATGATTACACCTCTTAGAATTGAAAGAAATAATTCGTAAAGTAAATTTACTTTACGAATTATTTCTTTCAATTCTAAGAGGTGTAATCATGTGAAATCATGTGAAATCTTGAAATCATGTGTACAAATTTTGGGTGAGTTGAGGCCCCAATACAAACGTATTTTGAGCTTTATGAGGCCGAAATACGCACTCAAATCTATTTTTTTCGGCAATAGAACCACATTTTTTGACAATGATTTC
Organism: Frankliniella fusca; assembly: GCA_029379305.1. Lineage (NCBI taxonomy): Eukaryota > Metazoa > Arthropoda > Insecta > Thysanoptera > Thripidae > Frankliniella > Frankliniella fusca. The sequence goes on along the minus strand of JAHWGI010000647.1, from coordinate 89,149 downwards.
GAAGATATCAGCGATTGTGTACACATGATTTCAGGAGTTGAGGCCCCCTCGAAAAAATCAGATATTGTTTTTACCGTGATACCGTGCTGGGGTCGGACGTCGCATGCAGACAAACATAAGACGTGCGCTCAGCTCCCAGGACTCAGTGAAGTATCAGTCCATCTATCGACCACTGAAAGAGGAAGTCTGCGCCACTGTTTGGAGACGACAGGATGCAAGTACTCCCACCTCGGATCCCTCATGCCGTTTTTCCTCCTCTACACGAAACCGACAAATTTTCTGAAGGAAGTCGACAACTAGGGAAAGTTTCATCCACGTCACGCCGAGACGAAGCCCCTATACCGCCTTCTCTCTCCAGTCCTCTGCAACACGGAGCTCTTTAGCTCTACTGTACATAATCCTTAAATAAAGAAATATTCAAATTCAACACCTGCACCCGTCAGCAGCCCTGCTGTCTGCTGGAACGAATCTTGCAACACGCTCAAACTTTGCAATAGACAGGAACACAAGCGAAGTGTTGTAAAGTTTGAGCAATACTGCTGTCGTTGTAGTGGATGCTGGACGACACCCTCCCCATTCCCTTTTTTACAGGCCTTATTACACACGCATTACAGATGACGAGAGCACTACGGTGTCTCAAGCACACGCGACGCCAGTGCGTGATACAGGGCTCGGCTGGCTGGGGACGGTGAGGGGCGCCGGGCAGGAGCGTCCCCCTGCTGCTGCTGGTGTCACTCCTCTCCTCTCCCGGGGCTGCTTTTCGAACTCTTTGCTCTCGCGTAGCGTGACGAGAGGGGTCTGGCAGGCAGGGCAGCCTGTTAATATAGCCAGCCCAGCCCATTCGTCACTCTAATTAAAAGCACCTCAGCTGCACCTCTCACAAGCCTGCCCTGCTGCTGCTGCGCCAGCGCGCGCCCCGCACGGGTCCCGCAGGGCGGAGGGGGGGGGGGGGACGGCGATCGCCCCCGCCCCTCAGGCTATAGTAAACAGCCTGAAAGGTAGGCAGCTTCACTGTAAATCTGAGAGTCATGTTTTTGACTGAAATTGAGCGAGGCATATAACGTCGCCCTAAAAGATCGAGTGAGGAAATTCGATATCGCTCATTTGGAGTGATAAGCCTCACTCAAATCGAGCGAGATCACTTGATATCGCTCGTTTTGAGTCATCGAAACGACTCAAAAGGAGTGATATTTAGTAATATCACGCCCCAGGAGCGATAAAATTTGGGTCACCAATCTCGTTTTCCTTAGAGCGAGAATTCTCACTCCTCGATTTACAGTGGTGAGCACTGTGAAAAATATCCTCGTAAATTTACGACATTTTTTGTAATTTTGATTTACAAAATATGTCGTAAATTTACGACAGCCCATTCTTGCTCGTCCGTCAATTCCAAGTCGATAGGGAGTGCTTGTAAATTTACAATTCCAAATTGTAGTTTTACGACTTTTATCATGGAAAATTTTTCCGTAACCCTTACGAGTATTTTTCACAGTGAGCTAAAAAAAACCTGTATGTAGGCAGCCCACATTTCTCCTCCTCCTCCCTGTAACCAGAAGACATTTATACCGCCGCCTGACCGGTCCAGGCATCAGCCGCGCGGAGCTCCGTTCGCCGGTCCCAATGTGCGTGCTATTGTCGCACACTGTTTGCAGCAGAGGTGTATAAAGCCTTCGCGCATTCCACACGTTTCGGGACGAGAAAAAGGTCGTGCGGATGTTCAATCGGTATCTCGCAGTCACTCTCTACCACCATCAGATAACGAGGCGCTGCTCCACGACGGCGACCCTCTTCGCGGCGGCTGGCCCCGCAGCGCAGCGCGCCCGCACACCCCGGCGGCGCCCCGCCCGCGGCTGCCGCCGGCTCCTGATGGTCGCGTGCCGGCGGGGCGTTAGCAGGTCCGCCACCAAGGCGTAGGGGCGCTGCCCCTTCTCCACCTCAGTCTCCCTGGGCCCCGCCGGTAGGGCGTGCGCACCAACGTGATTGTAGGAAAGCGTCTTCCCCGCCGTCGCGTCTCCGCTGCCGCCGTCGCGCGGCTGGAGTTGTAAGCGCCCCCCCCCCTCACCCACCCTTCTGCTTTGGCGGTAGTGCGAGTGCTTTGAAGTAGTGCGGACGCCGTCTGCCGAGACGAGGAAAGGTCGACAAGTCACACTTCCTGTCGCGGAAAAACGCTCATAAATGGCTTACGAGGGGAGAGCAAAACTCGGATGTTACTTTTCAGAGGAAGACCCCTTTTGTTTGGTACTTTAAAAATTCAACGGCATAGATCTCGGAATCTAGTTGGGAAAATTTCTCAGAAGAATTTTCCTTTTTTTTTTTTCGCTGAGCTAAGTCTAGATCTATATCAAAATAAAAATTTGAATAGATCAGCCTACATATTACTGCAGATTGGAACTCCGGGCTGAGCAAAGCGTAATGGTATGGGAACTGGCCCGGCTGGCTTGCCAACACTTAAAGAATAAAATCTACAAAATTTTAAGTTTTGTAAATTGCAACGTGGAAGTGCCGCAGGCCCAGGGAGGCGTACTCTTAACCCAGCCCGACACGTGCCCCACGCCCACGTGCACCTGCCTAGTTATTTATCATTTCTACTCTTCTTAATTACTTTTTATCCATCAAAAATTTGTACAAAACTACCTGTTGTGACGAATGAAGCAGAATCCTTGAGAACTTTGGTCGTGGAGGGGACTCGACTTCCTCCCACCTACACCGCCGGGCCACGCCGCGCCCCGTCAGGCCGGATAAGCGAGCCGCCCTCGCCCAGGCCCAGCCCGACTGCCAGCCGCCCTACCCCGCCCCGCCCACTTGTTCTTTTGGTAGTGTAATAAGCATCAAGAGGTTGCGTGCGAAATTAGGAGGTGCTTCTTCAGCCCTGCAGGGCGAGGAGGTGAGAGGGAACGAGAAGAGGAAGAGGGGAGTGGGAGAGGGAGTGGGAGTGGGAGAGGGAGTGGGAGAGGGACAGGAAGAGGGAGGGGGAGGGAGAGAGAGAGAGAGGGAGGGAGAGAGAGAGAGAGAGAGAGAGAGAGAGAGAGAGAGAGAGAGAGAGAGAGAAGCCAGACCAGGGCAAGGCTGGAGAAAGAAAGTCGGCGTTGGGACACAAGTCATCGCGTGTTGGTTCAACGTTTACGTTTCCATACTTGATTCCCTGACATTGTTTGTCGGTAGGGTCGAAAAAAAAATCACATTACAAACAAATTGCTTTCAGCGTGCCTCTGGTAACCAAGACAAGCTTCTATTCCCCCTCGCCTGAGTCAACTTGTGGATAGTTTCAGACGCGGGGTCCACCACTCTGCTAATCATGTGAACACTTTGTCCGATGATTACTGGGAGTCACGTCTCAAAAATTCCTCCTTTTCTCGTTTCGCACGCTGTTTAGGGTTTCTCCTCGGTAAAATGTAATTTAAAAAAGGACAAAGATTTTGAAGCTTCTTCTCAAATGTTTTCCCGAAAACTGTTGGTAATCACTGGTAATCGACAATCGTGTGTGCACTTCTCAACCGAGTGAAGGATTCCTTGGTTTCAGACAAAAGATAATTCATAATTCAGAATGCGGAAAAACCAAAAGAAAAATAATAAAACAAATTAAGTCGCGGGCGAAGGGTAGTTGATCACCATCCCCCGAGGAGCAGCCCTCACAGTGGATATCAATATCAGACCTTTCACTGAGCCAGAGGCACTCACCTGTCGCCTCCCCCCCCCCTCCTCGTCTGTCTCGGCTAATTCGCCCCTTGTTTGTGCGCATACTTCATTTCCTCGCCTTCTGTGCCAACAGACTAGATTTTATTGCGTTAGGGCCGGCTGCTGGGGTGCGGCAAGGCCAGGGGGAGCAAGGGTGACAAGAGCAGGGTGGGGGCGGAGGTCGGGCGCCGCATACCAAGAAGTCACGCGCTCATGAATAAAAGCGATAAAAGTGGGTCTGGAAACATTATCCAAAAATAAAAAGGTTCAAACGGACTTTGCGGTTTTCGTATTTCCTCCCAAGGGAACATTCCCCTTCTTATTATCGATGATTCCCCATCAACTATAATAGGACAGCTCTCCACTCCGCCTCGTTCCTGAAACTCATCCTCGAGTCCTGCTTATGATAGGCTCGCGCTGCTCTCTCGGCATAGCATTTCCGAAATGAAACAAGGAGAAATAACTTTGGGTTCTGCAACGATCGACAAAGGGCAGGGCAGGGCAGAGCCAGACGGGTGTGCTCGGAGGTGGAAGCGCTCAAGGGGTCCATCGGCTGCTCATTAAACCATTCCGAGCCCTTGCAGGCAGACGGGACGAGTCGGGACGCCACCTGCCTGCCTTCGGCCCCTGGATTGATTGAGATGCACGAACCCGGAAAGAAACACTCCGCCCTCCTCGGCTGCACGGCGCGAAACAACGAGCTGCAGGCTGTGCCAAATTATCGAGCAGCGGTAATTGGCCCGGAAGGTGCGATACAATGCTGAACTAGGAAAAAACAGACAACAGCGCAGCAACAGCGAAATGCCCTGATTTTCCACGGGAAGCCAACTCCATGACAGCTGTGTCGACACAGTACGTGTGCAGCACATGTGCGCAAACTCGCGCCACGGCCCGCGCGCGCTCAGCTGCACAACGCAAGAGGTGTGAGCACGGCGCACGACGCTGTAAAACAAGCAAAGCGGCCAGCTCAAAACTTTCTTATTGTTCACACACAAGAAAAAAATGTGTTTGCGGCCAAGCAAAGAGAAAAATATACAACTATGATGTGCTAATTTTATAGCTGTATAGGCGCAGCTAATTTTTAAGCTAAGAGCTTAACCTGATTTCTTAGCTATCCTATTTATTTTCCAGTGAGTGTAAGTGTTTAGCCACAGAGCCAATTTTTAAAATATCATTTTAGCTGAGGGATTTTTTTTTCTTTGCGTCTTTTTTTCTTTCTTTACCTATGCCATGCGCCAGTTGCGACATCACTGCCTCGACCCCTTTCACAACACCGGCATGATTCCGTGTTTCGCTTCTATCTCCACTCCACTAACAGCCAAGCACGCAACAACACAAACACTTTCGCCTGCCCGGCCGGGCCAGCCGGTCGCGGCCAGTCGTCGGCCCTCCAAGCGCCCCGAAATGTCTTTGTGGTCTCGGGTGAGATTGTGTTAACAACCGCGGGATTAGCAGCAATTACGGATCGCTCGGCCGGCGCGCAAGCGGGCGGGGTGGGGCGGCGCGGGCGAGGCGCGGGCGGGTTGGCGACGACCTGTAAGTGCCCCGGCCCGCCCACCCGCCCGTTCTGCCTACAATTACGGGCGGCTCTCTGGAAGTTGGAATCGCTGAGTTGTGTTGTTTGTCTTGCCCGGCCGGGCCGGTGGGGCGGCGGGGCGACGCGGGGGCGGGGCGGGGCGGGGCGGGGCGGGGCGGGGCACCTGCTTCCGATACCTCATCGGCGGAACTCTCCACAGCTGCTAGTGCTCCACGCATCGCGGTCAGGGTGCAGGCAGGGGGTACTATATGGTCCAACAACACGGCCTCCAGCGGGTGCAGCTCGCGCCTTCCCCCGCGAGCCAAGAGCGGCGCGCGAGGCAGGATCACGTCCGCTTGCTCTATCCGCCCCGCCCCGCCCCGCCCCGCCCCGCCCCGCCCCGCCCCACCCCGCCCCGCCTCGCCCCGCCCCGCCCGCCTAGCGACGCCCAGTGAAATGAACACAATCCAACTCGAGTCGAGTGGCTTGTGCTGCTGACGATGGCATGAAGTTGCCTCTGCCATTCCTCAACGTCAAGAAGAAACAACAGGAGCGTGGGCGTGCTTGTGTAGTGTACGGCCTATTGTGAGTTACGCTAGTTACACTGGGGTTCGCGCGTGCGCGCGCGCGCGCGCGCGTGTGTGTGTGTGTGTGTGTGTGTGTGAGTGTGTGTGTGAGAGAGAGAGAGAGAGAGAGAGAGAGAGAGAGAGAGAGAGAGAGAGAGAGAGAGAGAGAGAGAGAGGAGGCGGTGTAAGAACTGTGCAGACCAGGTGACGTCACTTTATTCTCGCAGAATCTCGTCCAACTTGAACGCGGGTGATGCAGAATGCTAATGTGATATCGAGTCCGAACCGAATGCATTCTCAATTTCCAATAAATTCGCGAAAGTTCGAAAAAAACAACCAGTGATTAACGTTCTAAAATGGCAAAATTTGTATACATGTATACTTCTTTCGCTAGAGTTTCCGGGCAAAACCATCAAGAGCGGCCACTTAAGGTTGACGTGGGCACGCGCGTAGAGTCGATACACCGTGAAAGATGAATCGCGCGCCAAGAGACCACACGCCACAGTCAAATAATAATGTCCCTTGGTCGCCCCTTTACCGCGCGATAAATCTTAGCCCTTGAGCTGATATTCAGCCTTGCCGTCGACCCCTTTGCAAATGCATGAAACAGAGGGGGCGACAATTTTGGGAATCATGTGTACACAAGCCTGGGAATCAACATCATAAAAATTGAGGGAAATCAATGAAAACCCCACTAAAACAAAGAAGGAAACGCCTGGAATCAGTTAAAAACTGCTGAAATTGGCGTTTTTATGTCGCTAGAAACAGTTAGAAATGAAAAGATATGGATGAGAATCATTGGGAATCAATCATTCTGGGAATCATGTGAACACATCAAAGGGGAGTGCCGCCCCCTCGCATGAAACGCGCATTCGAGCTATAGGATTCAAAGTCTGTGACATTTTGACGCCGCGAGCTCGCCGCGGCCGTATCTTCCGCCCCTCGCAGGAATCCCGTCTGCCCGGCCGCGGACCCCGCCGCTATATGGATAAAGTCATCGGTATAAAAACTGCACCCCCTTCGCCACGCCGCCACTCCCAACTGGCCAGAGCGCTGCTCGGCAGCATTTAGCGCCCAATTACCGCCGAGGGGGGGAGAGAGAGAGAGAGAGAGACGCGAGCGGGCTGGTCTGGGGAGCGAGAGAGTGCGGCAAAGAGGAAGCAGAGAAGGGGAGAATAAAAAAATAAAAAAACACTCCCGCGCGCGCTGCAAAGTCCAGCCCAGCCCAGCCCAGCCCAGCCCGCCATACCCGTGCCAACCGGCAGCGCAGTTCTCTGACCCCACCACCGCGGAGCAGACCAGAGCGCAGCGCGCGCTGCAAAAGTTCTGCGACCGCGCCGCGCCGGGGCGAGGTGGGGGTGGGGGGGGGGCGGAGGAAGGATCGACTGGTTACCAGCCAGCGCTGCTCGGCGGCCGGGCCGGGCCCCACGCCAGCGCGGATGCGTGACAAGGGGCAACTGGCGGCGCGCGGGGCGGGGCACCGCGGGGCCCGGGCTGCAACGAGCCGTTCAGCGCGCCACCCCATTACCCCGTCATCCAAAGTGATGACTGAAACACGACGGAGCACACCGCCGCCACTACTTGGGAGGAACAGGAAAGGAAACGTAAGAAAGGAAAAAAAAAGACAAAAAACCAAGGGGGGAGGGGGTGTCTTTGTACCCGAAATGCGCTAATTCTGGCTCAGTTCCTGTACCTATGTGGAGGCGCATGCCCTGCCGGGCCGAGCCGGACCATTTTCACCCTCCTGCCCTGCGCGACTCCTGAACAAGCACACCCTACCCACCACGCCCGCTCACCCACCCGGTCGGATTCGATTGCTCTTCGTTTGTCTGGGAGAAAGACTGATCGACCATGCGAGCAGGGCAACCCCTCCCCTACACAAGCCGCAACGCAATCCTTACCGTTAACGAGGCGGTCGCGGCGGGAGGGGGGGGGGGGAGGAGAAACAGAGTCGGAAGGGAACGGGAGGTATGCGTGCCGCAGGAAATGCAGCGCCCAGCAGCATTCAGGTGACAGAAGCGGTGGTGGTGGGGGGCTTGTTTCCGCCGCGCATGGCAGCCTACGTTATTCCACTAAATGTCAACAACCCCTCTCACTTTCCCTGCCGCCCACCCGCGCACCGCCACCTTTTCGCGTTTTCGGGGACGCGGGGCGCGGGAGCCCAGCGGCGCAACACACGTATGGCCGCCATAAAACACCAAACACGCCATTTTCGAAGCAAGCGTTACACACCAACACACGGTACCGGAAAAGGCATACAGCATTTCAGAGCGCCGCGACTACACAAAGCGGGGCCCTAAAAAAAAAAGGAAAACAGTAGATTGTTATTCCTCTCATTACAAATATTACTGCCACTATTTATCAAAGCGGAAAGTGAGAGTGACAGCGCGGCGCTCTGCGGCGCTGCAGCAGAAGGGAGAGGTAAGGCGACGCAAGGCGAAGGCGCGCGGCTGCCCGCCATCCTGAGCAGGCCCCGCCCCGCCCGCTCGGTCACCACCCGGCATTTACAGGCCCCATAAAATGCACAGTTGCATTTATGGATGCTATAAAAATGCCATTCCTTGCCGCAGCTATGATTTCCAGAAGTCGTGAATGAAATTGCCGGGGGATTGGGCAAAAATGATTCATAAAGAATGCGCGTGCGCGCGCGCCTGTGGTCGGATTGAGCCGCCGGACGGAGACGGGCCCCGCCCTCCGCACCCGCGACAAGGCGGCGCACCTCACAGCGGCAGCAGAACTTGAAATACTTATTTCGGCGAATAAAGAAATTATTTTGGAGGCACGAATAATTTATCGGTAGACTTAGGGCGAGCACGATGAATATTGCGCCGCACGACTTGGCACAAAGTGCAGGCAGGCCACTCGGCCGCGCCAAAAGCATTTGAAAAAAGAGAGAGAGAAATATAACGTACGGGATGGCAGGCCATTATCCGTCTTGATAATAATGTAAAAGCCAATTTGTTTGACAAATTATTATGAGACTATTAGGCGGCGATTGGCCGCGACCGCACATACGAGAGAGCGGCGGGACGTGGAGGAAGAGAGAGGAAGAGAGAGAAAGAAAGAGAGAGAGAGAGAGAGAGAGAGAGAGAGAGCGAAAGAGGGGGTGGGGAAGGGAGGCTAGCGAAGCGAGGCAGAGAGTTGGGTAAAAAGGGTCGAGGGACGCGACCGCACTCCCTCCCACAGCCGACCAGAGCAAGCAGGACAGCAAGCAAGCAAGCAGTCTTTATGCCTGCAATCTTCATTTGCGCGACGTAAGAGGCCATCGAGTTGGATCGCTTACTGATGGGGCGGCGCTCGGGGCCAAAAATATGCCGAGGTAATAACTATGTGTGTAGAACGCTCCGCCTCCTGCTCTGATGAGTTGACTGGGGCGGGGTGGGGTGGAATGGGGTGGGATGGGGTGGGGTGGGGTGGAATGGGGTGGGGTGGGGTGGGCTGGGGTGGGGTGGGGTGGCCGGTGGGGTAGGGTGGGGTGGATCGGAGTGGATAGGTTTTTTTTTAAAAAAAAATAAAACTGATGGATTTTTTTGATTTTTATTTCGGAAAATTTGGAAAAATTGTTTATTTTATGAAATCTACGTTTGTGATGACAACGATACGAATAACGGTCTAACTACATTCCTTAATCCGCTGGTAGTATGTGGTATGTAAAAGAAGCTGTAAAACGGGTCAGAATCGTGGAAATTTCAAGATTCGATACATAATGTTGATAAAAACCGAAATTTGACAAAGAAAATCTTCAAAATTTTAGTAAATTTTAATGATTTACACATTTTTCACCTCCACAACTAGCGTTTGCCAACGTTCTGGACCATGAACAAGTACCAAAAAGTGTGTTTTAACACAATTTCAGCATTTTTATTTTTTCAAATTTTTCCGAAAAAGTTTCCGAGCAGACGAACCCTAGGAGTGGGGGCGGCCCGGGCAGCAGGGCTCTACTGTCTCAACACCATCAGCTCGGCGAGGGCGAGCCTCTCGGCTCCCTCTTCAGCCCGGGAGGCATGCAGCGCGAAGTCAGGAGTGTTCAGCGGGTCTGCCTACCCGTCGCACTGCAGGCGCGCCAGAGCCGCAGGGTCGTCGAAACCGGGTCTCTCTATATTTAAATAATTTGGCCAGGTCAAAAGAAAGAAAAAAACATTCCGTTGGTGGCATACTGTACGGAGCCGACGGTGGGCCCAGCCAGGTACGCAGCGCGTATAGGAGAAGGGGGCGAGGGTTACGGTCGCTTAAGATGGTCGTAAAGACCACCAAGACCGAACACACACACACGCGCGCGCACGCGCGCGTGCGCCGGGTGGCCGGGCCGGGACGAGTCTCGAACGTGCAGGCCAGCCTAAGCAAAGGCGACGCAAACGGGAACGCGGCCTGACCCGGACCTCAACCGAATCTTCATCACCTCCCCGCCCTCGCTCGAATCCCCCCCCCCCGCCACCACAATTACCAACTTACCATCGATATACGTCACGCCCGCTCGGTAAAAATATTTTCTTGTATTTCAAGATCTGTCTTTGATGTCCATTGGTATTCTCCATAAGATCCAAGAAAAATCTTGAAAGACAAGAAACTATTTTTACCGTGCGAGGAGTCCACCACTTTGGTAATCTTGTGCACACTTCGTCCGATTATTTTCTGGTAATCCCAACCCGAAAATTCATATTTTCGTTCTTTTTCATGCTGCTGTTTTAGTTATTTTTCCCTCTTCATAATATGCAAAAAACAAAACAAAAACATTTATTTCAATGTTTCTTTCAAAAATTTCACCTAAAAGTGTTGGTTATCACTGGTAATCAGAAATCCCGTGTACGGTCTAGAACCGAGTGACGGACCCCTCGGTCACGCCACAGCAGTGCAACGCATCCACCTGGAGATGTAATCAGATCTATACTAAATAGCGTCGCTATATGATGCACCGATGTGGTCCGGAGCGGAGCGGCGCCGCCATCCCAGACGCCCGTACAACACCAGAGCGCACTGCGCGCCCGCGCTTCGCTTTCCGACAATCGCTCCGACCTCCTCCTAGTTGCCTCTGATATACTATGCATACACGTTTAATTTCGACTGAAACAGTCCACAGCTTTTACAGCTCGCGTCGCGTGGCGCACGCCGAGGGGAGAGGTAGGGGCGGGGGGAGGGGGGTCTCGCACAGCTAAACAAACGGCTGTTTCCTTATACACGTCCAATAAACCTTTCTCCTTCTCCTTTTTCGCCTTTTTTCTCTCGCTCTCTCCCCGCCCCCTCCCTCCCCCGCCAGCTCCCGCGCTCGTTGATAATCTGGCCGGGGCGCAGAGCGGCGCAGAGCGGCGCAGAGGCGGGCCAGCAGGATTATACACCCCCTCCTCCCCCAAGGCCATGGCCGGCGCGTACGAGTATCACACAAAATGTACAATAATAATAAGCGATAAGCGAAACACGCTGCAGCAGCGGGCGGATCAACCTGGGCTAACGAGCTGAGCCGGAAAGAGCGGCGGCGGAGCAGCACGCGTGCCCGTGGGTACAAGAGCGGCGCGCTCACGGGGAGTGTGTGTGCGGTAGCTGCTAGGGCCCCGCCCCACCCCGCCCCGCCCCGCCCCGCCCCGCCCCGCCCCGCCCCGCCCGCCCCGCCCGCCCCGCCCCGCCCCGCCCCGCCCCGCCCCACCCCGCCCCACCCCGCCCCACCCCGCCCTGCCCCGCCCCGCCCCGCCCCGCCCCGCCCCGCCCCGCCCCGCCCCGCCCCGCCCCGCCCCGCCCCGCCCCACGTCGGCAAGTTGCCGAGAGAGAAACAACCTCCTCAACCCTCAGACATGACAAGCACCGCACCGCCCGGCCCGGCCCGGCCCGGCGGCTCCTCCCACTTCCTTACTTTAATCTACAATCATGTTCCTCCCCCTATACCTTTGATTCCTCCTCCTCCTCCTGCTGCTGCTGCTGCCGCGCCGCCCCCTGGCCCCTGCACCTCCAATATATACATCTTTAGCATCTACAAACGCTTCCTCCCCGGGCAGATGCTTTATGAGCCTCCTTTGCCCAGCCCTTTCCACTCGGCCTAGCCCGGCCTTGGGCCCGCAGCTCCCGGGTGCGGCTCGCGGAAAACTTGCTCTGCCCCTCTGGGTGTTATAAATCAGGCCAATGGCACGCACGGCAGCACGCACGGCAGCACGCACGGCAGCACGCACGCCGCGCGTCAATCTGCTTTATGCGACCACATTAGGAGAAACGCACGGCGATAAATCCCCCAGCGGACCGAGCCCCTCCGCGAGGAGAGGACAACCGACCCGACCGCGAGGATCACTCAACACTTTTGCTAGCAGGGAGGATGAGAAGTGTGAGGGACACTTATATAGTGAGCCGAGCGCGGGGACGGGGTCAATGACTCTGCTAATCCCATGAAAACTTTGTCCGGAAATCGCTGGGAAGATAGTCCTATTCTCGATGTTTTTCGTGGTGTTTGGGGTTTTTAGCCATGGACACAGCCAAGAAATGACATGAGTTTGCAAGCTTATCTAAAAAAAAATTAACGGAGAACTGTTTGTAATCACTGTTCATCGCACTGCCAGAAAAAAAGGGCCGTGAAAAGTTCGGTCTGTTAAGGTCAATTATTTGCCTGGTGGGACCGTACCGGACCGTATACCAGCCCAAAGGGCGGCTAACTCAAGTATTTCTGTGTACACTTGCCTTGTATTTCTTGTATTTCTAATATATTTTTCGGTATTTTTCTCGCATTTTAGTTGAGTATTTCTTTGTATTGTAGGGTATTTCCTCCTATTTTTAGTGTATTTCTAGAAATACACACAGGTATTTCTGTGTACAAGTTCTTTTCGACTTGGCCGCCCCTCGCACCAGCCAGTACGGTCCCATCAGGCAAATGGCAAATGATTGACCTTAGTGTTCAGGTAAGGTAGGTACGGGATTTTTGCCAGTGTGGTACACTGGAGAAACTCATGCAAGTGTGACGCGTGGAGAAGTCACACGTCACATAAGCGACGCATGTCACATTAATCCTTCTAATGTTATCATGAGTATCAGACCGAGGCCGACAGCTACCATTCACACATGAAAATGATGCGTCTACAAGAAAACGCATAAAACATCTCGTTCAGATAATTCCACCATTTTCACGACACATATACGGCAAACGCCGGGTGAGTCACGGCCGGCTGGTCTGGTCTGCCTGGGGCTTCATCACCCCACCCCGACCCCATGCCCGCGCCGCCCCGCCCCGCCCGGCCCTGGGGCCGAACCCCTCCGCGCCGCCGCGCAGCCATTTCGACGAGGAATTAGACTGGGCGAAGTGAGGACGCGGCACGATGAGGTTTATTTAGTGAGCGCTTCCGACCGGGATAGGAGCCGATGGGGGGAGAGAGGAGAGAGGAGGGGGGGGAGGGGCAGTGCGGCCGGCGCGCGGGGGTCAGGTCAGACCTCCGCGCTGCTTTACGACATGATCCGAGACCCGTGAGGAGAGGGCGAGGCCGAGGCCGAGCGAGGGACCGCGAGAGAGGGAGCGGCCGCCGCCGCGCCGCCGAGTCATTCCGAAGATGGCTCTCGTGCCTCTGTCCTTATCGCATCTACGGCGGTGCCCTATGTAGGGGGCGGCAGAGCCCCATGAGTGCGACGGGGACAGAGGCGCGTAGAGCGATGTTCGGAACCAGACGGCCGCGGCGCCCGCGCCGCCAATGTGAACTCCGGCCCGCGGCCCTGCTGCTCACGGCGCGTAGCGAGCTATAAAGAGGCGAGGAGGCGGGGCGGGGCGGGGCGGGGCCACGGCCAGGGCGGCCGAGCACTGCTGAGTAACAGGTCACGGGTCTGTCGGCCGGCTGCACCGGGCCCATAGCAACACGCCGAGAGAGAGAGAGAGAGAGAGAGAGAGAGAGAGAGAGAGAGAGAGAGAGAGAGAGAGAGAGAGAGAGAGAGAGAGAGAGAGGGAGAGGGAAGGGGTGGTATATATATATTTCCCGGTAACAAATACGCCGAGATGGAAGCGGGTCCCCCTATGGCTCCCTGACCAGCCAGCGGCGCGGTGCCGCACTCCTCCAAGCGACATCAACATCGTTACAAGCAGTCGTCGACGCAAGCAGCAGCAGCAGCAGCAGCAGCGGCGGCCAGCACGGACGCCGTCGACGACCCGGCGGAGCGTGCAAAACTGCTTGAATGACTCCAGTCCAGTCGCTCCTTTCCTTGGGGGCGGGACGGGCCCGGGCGCGCGGGGGCGACCAGGCCGACCCCACCCCGTACCGTACCGTTAGCTTCTTTAATAAGGAAGTCTGTGTGGCGCTGCTGCTGTGAGGGTAGGGTCCCTGCCTGCCTGTCCGCCCACCCGAGAGCCCTCGACTTCGAGCAAGGTCCAGCACCCTCACCCTCCCAGTCAAAAAAGAAAAATAAGGTTAGAGAGGTTTTATCCCCCCCCCCTCCCTTTTTTATGCGCGGCGTATCGGTGGCGTATCTCAGCGCGTGTTACCAAGTGCGTGACCTTCGCTCAGGTGGGCCGGTAGCATAAGCGCGCGGGCCGGCCGGGGGCGCCGGCCACCCCAGCCAGCCGGTGTGGTCAAATGCCGATACAACGCCGTCACTCGTCGCGAGTTTCTCTGAGAACCCGCGCTCCCAGCGCCCCGTCCCGATACGTCGCTACGCGGTCGACACAGTCACCACACCAGGGCGCCGCCGCTGCCGGCCTCAAGCACTTGTAGAGGGAGTAAAACGGTTGAGGGGGCGTCCGCCCCTCCGCCCTGCAGGCCGGGAGGGGAGCTGGCGCCGCCGCCGGTTGGGTCGACATAGATAACAATATGAGGGCCGCGTGCGAGGCGCGGGAAAATAGAAGAGGATGAGGAGGGGGATCACCGTACCGGGGCGGGGCGGGCTTTACCACCACACCACCGCACCGCCGCCGGCGGTGTAGAGGAGGAGGAGGAGGAGGAGGCTGAGATTGGAGATTGAGAGGTGGCGACAGTCCTTGAATGCGAGCCCTCGCCCCGCACCGCCCCACATCGCACGACCACACCCTTTCAAACGCGATGTCCCCTGCGGGGTGAGAGCGCAGGCGGGAGAGAAGGCAAACGCACCACATTGTCGCGCTTAGGGGACGCCTGGCCTGGCCCGGCCTGGCCTGGCGCGGCCTCACCGGATCTTCGCCGTCAAACGGGTGGTAGAGCACCGCCTCATCCTCCGCAGTTCAGCGGGATGATTCCGAACAGCGTTTAGTAGTGTCCTCTCGCTCGCTCCTCACAGCAGAACCCCATGAGTGCGACGAGGCAGAGAGACGAAACCACTGTGCGCAATCAGTTTTTAGGCCCCCGTTGGAGATGCCTATTGCTCACGCCCGTGAGTTTCTTATTTTTATTTCTTGACGATGGCCCCTTATGGCCGCAGCCGATCCTGCCCAAGCGATTCGTACAAAATTTGAATGAAAAATACTACGAAAAATTAGAATTTCTCCCTCTCCTGATTGCGCTCCGCGTCACCGTGCGGTCGGCGGACCGGCACCACCGGCGCCCAGACTGGCCTGGCCAGGGCGAGCTCTTTCGCGAACAGCACGAGTCGTATATTATCGGCAGCAGCAGCTTGATTAGCAGCAGCAGCAGCAGCAGCAGGAGCAGCAGAAGCAGGAGCAGGAGCAGGAGCAGCAGGCGTCCCGACTGCTCATCGGGAGCGCTATTCAGATTCAGGGCGCGCCTCACAAAGCACCTGCTGATTTCTCCTCCGCGCCGGCGAGAGAAACAGGACACGGCGGCGACCCGCCCGGCCAGCGCCACCGCGGCCCGGCCCCGGCCCCGGCCCGGCAAGACCGGCGGCGGCCGCTCGCTCACCGCACCGGACACACACCGCGCATTTATCCTACAAACAGCTTTCAGCCCCGCTCACTCTCGTGAGCCTCACCCCCATCGGCCCTCTCCTTTATGCCGCGCGGTGGCATTGAATCCCCCAGCTACTCTCCGCTCATACACGCCATACATGTTTTATATCTGGCGGGCCAAAGCCGTCCCGCCCGCCCCGGGACCGCCGAGAATATTTGTTAATTTCAGGTCCCCAGAGCTCATATTCAGCCGCTGATGGGGTGCAATCGCGACTGCTGTGCAATAGAGACCCCGGCGCGAGAGTGAGCGCGACCATCGCTAGGAAATGTAATCGTACACGCGGGTACATGCCCTCCGCGTGCAGTGAAAACGGAAAAAAAAAGAAAAAAAAATACCGTCCTGGGAAAAAAGAGTTCTGAACATCGGTGGCGGGGCACAGGGCGGCAGTCACGCAGGACGCTGGGCACGGCTCGTGCCACAGGACGGTGCCCCGGCTGCCCGGCTTCTTTCGGAACACATCGAGCCAAATCAATCACTTCCGAGTCCACGGCCGAGGCTGGCCAGTCCGCGCTCACTGCTCAGTCCCTTCCAGGGGGAAGGGGGAGGCAGAAGAAGAAGAAGAAGAAGAAGAAGAAGAAGAAGAAGAAGAAGAAGAAGAAGAAGAAGAAGAAGAAGAAGAAGAAGAAGAAGAAGAAGAAGAAGAAGATCGTTGAAAACCAGCAGTAGCACGGGGAATACCTCTCGTGACTACCTTGTCATCCCACCACACAAGATGACGTCGATGCACTCTGCACTCTCTAGTAGCTGTGCTCTGCACTGTCGCAGATTGCCCCCCCCCCCTTCCAGGTCATCTCTAGACAGCTTCCTGGTAGGTAGGCCGAGAAACCCCTCCTGCCTGTCGGCAACCTGAGGTGCGCGGCCCAACACCGCCAACTGCACTAGCGTGCTTGCTTCAGCACGAGGAGTACTGCCTGCAGCCGCGCTGTCAACCCCCCCGGCACAAAGAGATAACGTTAATGCACTCTGTACTCTCTGGCGGCCCCGCGCCGCCAGGTGAGACGCGCGCGGCAGCAGTGCGGGAGGGGGGGGGGAGACAGAGAGAGAGAGAGAGAGAGAGAGAGAGAGAGAGAGAGAGAGAGAGAGAGAAAGGGAGAGGGAGAGGGAAGGGGAGCAAGTTGGCTCTCTTGCTCCACGCCGCACAAACAAGTGGCGCCCCCCCTCCCCCTCCCCCCTCTCCGCTCTCCACTCGAGCGCGCGGGTCAGAGCCTCGTAGCCGCTGCGGCCGCGGCACCGAGTTACGCCGGACCCCCCGCCCCCCAAAACTAAGGGTCAATTAGCGTGCGGAGCAGAATGATCGCCATGCCGATTTGGCCTTTTGCGAGCCGAGCCGAGCAGAGCCGGGCCGAGCCGGGCCGAGCCGGGCCGAGCCGGGCCGAGCCGGGCCGAGCCGGACTGGGCTGGTCCTTCAGCGGCGCGTAATTACGGACGCAGTGTGCTGAGATAGCTCCCCGCGGCCGGTCCCGCCCGACCGGGCCGGTCCTCCCCCGACAGCCACGCGGCGGTCCCTGCGCGCCGGCCCCCGCCCCGCCCCGCCCATTAATGGGTCACTTTTATACGGAGTATACGGCTTGAGCGCAACCCGCTGCTGCTTGGCCCACGCCAGCACCCCGCGCTTTCGCTCCGCACGGCGCGCGGAGTCAAACAGATGGCACTCAAAACGAGGGGTCGACTTCTCGGCTTCGTATACCGAACACAGGAGTTCAGAGTGCACGGAGTACATTCGGAGTACGGTCAGACCGTAAGAACGCAAGTTGTCGACCCCTCGCATTTTTGTCCATAATCGGGTGACACGACACCAATGTGTGCATATCTCAGCAAAAGACAATTCCGTCACTTGTTTTCTGGACAAGTTTTCATTTTGTCCAGCAAAAGATGCAAATTTGTCACGTGCTTGGTTGTTAAACTGTTAAACTTGCAGGTTGTGCTCAGATATGAGGTGCGCGGTTTAGGCGCGAGAGAACAAGACAGAGAGAGAGAGAGAGAGACAGAGAGAGAGAGAGAGAGAGAGAGAGAGAGAGAGAGAGAGAGAGAGAGAGAGAGACTGAGACAGAGACAGAGACAGAGAGAGAGAGAGAGAGAGAGAGAGAGAGAGAGAGAGAGAGAGAGAGAAAGAGAGAGAGAGAGAGAGAGAGAGAGAGAGAGAGAGAGAGAGAGAGAGAGAGAGAGAGAGAGAGAGAGAGAGAGAGAGAGCTCTTCTGAGTCAGTCTGCCGGTCCACTAGGAGAAAGAGGCCGAAGCGCCGCTCCTCCTGGCCGTCCTCCGCGCGCCACATCCAAACACAGGCAAATGCAATACCGCACCCCGCCGGGACTGGCCCCGCCCTGCCCCGCTCCGCCCCGCCCCGCCCCGCCCCCAAGCCGTCCGTTTCGGATTAGGCTAATACAGGCGCGTTAATATTCTAAAGTGACTCGGATGTTGCCGCACCGGCGCGGGGCGGATTGACCTCCCCCCCCTGCGGGCTGCGGGTACACTCACTCCTTGCCATCCCCCCGCCGGCAGCTCGCCGCCCTGCCGTAATACCATAGACACTCACGAAAAAAAAAGAACAAGTTGGCAGAAAGAGATGATTATTGCGCCTCTAATGCCATGACATATTCGAGAGCCCGTCTTATGGGCGGCCCAGCGGCAGCCAGCCTGCGGCCCTGCGGCTCTGCCGGCCCCGCCAGGCTCCTGCCACCCCATCGTTATATCGTTGTTGCTGTTTAGCCAGCGGGGGCTGGGCTCGGGCTCGGCCCACCCTGGGCCGCGCCAGGGGAGAGGGGGGGAAACACTAGGCAAAAATGGATTAATAAAGTCAAGCCCGAGAAGGCTAAACACGGCAATAAAATTATTAGAGTACTGGGGCGCGGGGAAAAAGTGATGATATAGAGAGTGCGGCTTTTGGACGAATTAAAAATTATAGGAAACGGTTGGGGACGAGGGTGGCCTGCAGGATGCCTGTTTTGTTCCTCTTCTTCACCCTCACAACGGCTTTCCAGCCACCCGCCCTCCACCCTCGCCCACGCCACCACCTCCGCTCCCCTCCCTGGCAGTCTTTGGGACCTGAGATACGATTTCGCATAATGACCACTAGGACCACCGGGGGGTTATTAAATTCCAAGAAAAGCTGGCGGGGCCGCGCCTGGCTCCTACTGCTTCTGGAGGACTTCCCCGAAAACAACGCACTTGAGGCCGGCGAAGGCCGCGCGGAGTAGGCGGCGGTCGTAATGGCGGTAAAGGTGCCCCCTGGAGAAATGTTCGCTTTTACGGACCGAACTAAATAACTCACTCGAGAAAAGGCAGAACCCAGAACCCTTGGTCATTTGTGACCTGGTTCTCTCAAGTCAAGTCAAGTCAAATACACGGGCGGTGAGCTATGATCCTACGAAGGTTTCACCGTTAAAGGTGCGGCGGGGGCGGGCGGGGGCGGGCGGGGGCGCTAAGAGCTGATCCAAAGACTGGAACTAGGCAAGGTTGGACGTGGCGAGGTGGTGGTGGTGGTTGGGGGGGGGGAGGCGTGGCGTGGTCGCACCGGGTGCCTTCGCAACGCTAAATGATCCATGGTTCATCCCACGAGGCTAGAACGCGGCCGCAAGTCCTCGCCCCGCGCCCTTCTCCGAACCACCCCGCCGCAACCCCCCACCCCCACCCTCTCCTCAGCAGCACCTCTGCAGATCCTGGACCGTCTCAGCAGAGCAGCTCTACGTCAGCCGACGCGTATACAGAGCAACAAGAAGCCCACCACGCACGGGTTAAAACGCCAAGAAAACAAGAAAGCGAAACGGAAACAAAAGAAATAAACATGTCAGCGGGGACATGCACAGAGACCAGGGGGTGTGAAATGTTTTCATATTTCCGGTCCGGGACAGCGCGACAGGGTAGTGGCGGGGCGGGGAGGGGCGTGGAGCGAGGTGTCCCCCGGATCACGCACCTGGGAGTTGCAACGCGCACCCCCTACCCCCTCCCCTTTCTCACCCCCCACCCCTACCCCTCACCCCAACCTCTCTCAACACACATGCGAAAACAGAGTCGAAGCTCCGCAGAGAATAAAACAAGCCCGTGATCGCGCGAGCGAGACCGGGCCCAGGAGCTTGAATTGATTCCAACTTTTGGCAAGCCATTCCGTTTTCTTTAGCGGCGCGAGCGCAGCACAGCATGATAAACTGCGCGTCCCTGTTGGAGACCTCGACAAAAGTGAGAGAGAGAGGGAAGGGAAGAGAGAGCGAGAGAGAAAGATAGGTGAAGGACGCAAAGTTGAATGAATGGCGAGCAGTGTAGCCCATACCTGTCCCGTGTATATGCCCTCCGCGAGCTGCTTACTCGCTCGCGCATCACACACGCGGCCGTACCGTGTCGGTCTGAACAAGGGTTTGACAAAACTCTCCCCGCTGTACACACAGAGGGCCGGGCCAGCGCTAGAGAGGCCCGCAGGCTGCCGGGAGGTTTCGCAACTCATTAATTTATCCCCCCTTCCACCACCCCATGCTCTCGAAAAAGCTTTCGGCAACGACTTTATTAATCGATTAAAACGAGATTTTCCCTCCCGCTGACCCAACCTGTATGGCCGGCCGGGCCACAGCCAAGAACCTACTTCCCCGCAGAGCCACGCAGATTACGCCACAATATAGAGCAGTTACTTTTTTTTTCCAAATGTGAGTGCGCGCGGGCTAGAGTGTGTGTGTGTGCATGTGTGTGCTGTGCTGAATGGAGTGGGTAGGGAGCAGCCGGCTGCTGCAGCGGCAGCCGGGCTCGGCTGGCAACCCGCTGGACACACATATATTCTTTTATCTCGCATTTTTTAAAAAAGATGTGTTGGGGTCTGACCGGGAAGTGGGCACGGTTATCTTTTATGTGTTGTCTCCCTACACGGGCTCCTAATCTCCGCTTTTACAAAGGGTAAGGTTTATTACGTGAAGAGATGAAAGAGAGAAAGGACGCGAGGAAGAGGTATGAAGGGAAAGAAAAAGCTCGGAAGCGACGAGAGAGAGAGAGAGAGAAGCAGATAGGTGAAACGGTTTGAAGCAATTTCTGCAAAACACACTGCAACACAAGGGGCCCAGAGGCCAGCAGGTACGTGTTGCCCCATCACGGAGATGATCCGCTTAGTCCTGATGAAAGCCTTCATAGACATTCGCCTTTCTCAAAAAAGAAAAAAAAGAAAAAAGAAAAAATAACCTGCGGTTGCGGGGATAGGGAAATGTTGATGTAACCCGCGTAATGGAAGCATCTGGTCGCCAGGGGGCGCCTCGGACACGTCGGAGGGTGAAAATGAAAACTGAGGGTCTGGCGCGGGCAAGGCCAGGCCCGGGCCGGCCCGGCCCGGTGGATCTTTGAGGGTCGACAAGACGCCTGACCGAACGGGCGGGGCAGGGCGGGGCAGGGCGGGGCGTGACCCCCAGGCGGTAGGGCAGGGCGCTCAAGACGCTGGTATAAAGTGGCGGTGGTCGCAGAGGGGTGGTGGGGAGGAGGGTTGCGGGTCCGAAAGTGAGCCGTCCGGAGGAATTAATTGACTGATGATGGCCATAATCCGATCCTGTTGGGGGAGGGAGACTCGGGCCGGGCGTGGCGTGGCGGAGCGGAGCGCACAGAGTGTCCGGCGCGCGCACTCCTACCCTTACCCCCACCCCACCCCGCACAGGCCCGCCGGCAAAACTGCGCTGCCCTTTTCCCAGCCTGAACCCCGCATCTCCTCTCGCTCCCCCCAGCCCTCCACCCGCTGCCCAGTTTCACAGCACTTCCATACGCATCCAAAGTGGCCCCGGGTGGGGTCGGTCCGGGTCGGCCTCACTCCATCCGCAGGGATCCTCCCTTCTCCCCCCCCCCCCCATCTCTTCTCAATACCGGTGGTGGTCGGGGAGGCGGGGGGCGGGAGCGGGGGGCACACGGAGGCCGGGGAGGGCCGCTTGTACTGACTTGGATTCCGTATGCGTCGGGGGTCATGTCCCGGGAGGCTGCCTGCCTGCCTGCCTGCCTGCCTGCCTGCCTGCCTGCCTGCCTGGTTTCCTGCCCGGGGAAAGGCAGGGCGGCGCGTAGCGGACTGCGGTGGCAGCTTGGCGGGAGAGGATTTAGGGGGCGAGGGAGGAGAAGCGGAAGCAGAAAGCCGGGGTACACGGAGAGACTCTTTCCTCGTTCAACTAACTCCCGCGCGACGGCTGGGTGCCGGACCTACCGCAACACGGCACGCGCGACCGCCGCCGCCCACACGCGGGAGATCTGCTACGCGAGCTGGACCTGGAGGTGGAGCTGGAGTGTCTCATCGTCACCGTGACGCAGCGATGAGGGAGGGACGCCCCCCGCCAGCCTGAGGCCATGAATAAACCAAACACGGCCGCGTGTCCCTTGGCCGTGGCGCCCTGCTCTGCCCTGCCCTGCCCTGGCTGCAGAGGCCAGCAGAGGCCCCCCGCTTGTCCAAACACGGCGCCAAAACCACAGAGAGGGTGAGGGTGTGCGGGGGCGCGCCACTGATGGGGCCGAGGACGCATCGCAACATAAGTCGCGCCCGGCACGGCCAAAACCGCGCACGGCATCGCCCCTCCCGGTGGGAGCGCGGGCCAAGAGTGCAGCCGCCCCGCCCCGCCCCGCCCCGCCCCGCCCCGCCCCGCGCCGGTCTGGCGCCCGCTGTGGGCCACCCGGGTCGACCCCAGACGCGTCGTATCGTCTCGTCACGCTGGCGTTCGGGGCGGGCGCGCGGCCGGGGGCTTTGATTTAGGGCGGATAGAGTGCTCGGCCACGGCGGCGGCGCGGGGGGATCAAAAAGCATTCAACCGCAAACGAAAACAAGAGGAGAGTGGTAGTTGGGGAGGGGGTGGGTGTGGGAGGTGGGACAAGGCCGGCAGCAAGGGGGGCAGCACGGGCGGGGGCGGGGGGCGGGCAGCGTGTCGGGCCTCCAGATCAGATATCGCGTCCATCCCTCCCGCCGCACTGCTGGCACCGCGCTCTCTTCCTTCTGCACTTTATGGAGGTCTTCCCCTCGGCCGTTATTGTGACTGATCCTACATGGTTTATTCCGCAGAGGAAACAGCTGTTAGGCCCTCGGCCCGGCCCGGCCTGGCCCCGCCGCAGACAGCTCCCGCCAATGCCAATCATGGAAGAGGCGAGGGGCGCCCGCCCCGCCCCGCTCCACCCCGCCCCGCCCCGCCCCATCCCGCCCCGCCCGCAGTCCGTAAAGGCAACATAAATCACCCTCCTGCACATTTATTGGCGCCCGCCGGCCGCGCCCCGTGTGCGAGCGCGCCTGCGGACGGCGAACGTTAAGCCGACGCACCGGTGGAGGGAAACCATCTGAGCGGCAGCACGCCCGCCGGTGTACGGTCTGCGGGGTGAACCCGTGTTGACAGACGCTCAAGCTGGAGCAGTGAGGGCTGCACGTCAGGTCCTACCGACCCTCTGTGCAGAGAGAAGCGCGCGGCTGGACGTGAATGGCGGATGGCAGATGTAGTAATGCGTGCTTGCGGGGCGTGGCGTGGCGCAGCGGTGAGCGGCCCCGGGCCCGGGCGTCCGGCCCACTGCACGGTGCAGCGGTCGGTGCCCCGCCCCGCCCCGCCCCGCCCCGCCCCGCCCTGCCCCGCCACTATTGATTAAAGGCGCGCGCAGGCAGCAGGCCGTCGTGTCAGTCGGGGAAATCACGGCGGTGCTTTCAAGTGGGGACGCAAAGTCCGGGGGGAGGGAAGGGGTTGGAGCAGGGCGTAGTTCTAGGAGAGGGGGTGGGGTTCGTGTCCGGGTGGTCTGCGCGTCTGGAGCGCCGTGCCAGAAAAATAACAAGGATAGTTTACAAAATGCACACGCGTTGCATGCGCATTCTAGTCACCTGGTGATATAAGTAAAATAACAAGTTCACATGACCCGCGCATTCACGCACGCAAGCACACACGCACGCACATACACACACACACACACACACACACACACACAAGCCCCTTTACGATGGACGCGACCACTCGAGCAGAGATGAGAACGCGCTTCACGCGTGACCCATCACCGCCAGACTGCAGCGGAATCCCTGAGAGTGAGAGCGACTCGTGCCCGGCGCACGCTCCCCCCCGATCCGCACCCAGCCGCCCCATGAATTATGGAGGCCTCCGGCGCGTCCTGCCTCATCCGCACTCTTTATCCGCAAATGCATGTAATCGAAAGGGGGTGGCGTCGGTTCGTCCCCCACCCGGCCACTCCACGCCCCGCCTCGCCTCGCCTCGCCCCGCCTCCCCGGACTATATCGATTAGAGAGGGATAATGCGGCATATATCGCAACCAGGTGGTTGGCAATTAAGAGGGTCCCCCACCCGGAGACATATCTTCAAAATTTACGGGGAGGGACGCACGCACACCAAGGAGGCGCTGGCGAGGATGCGGGGGCGGGGCGCAGCCCTAAGGACGTGGGGTGGGCGGGGGCGGGGGCGGTCTAGGCACGTGGGAGATACCTCAGGGGGGTCGGCATACATGAGCGCTCGGGATACAGAGCCCGGCCCTGCAGCACCACCAAGTAGCGCTAGCACAGATTACCACTCGACCTTCCCCCTCCTCGCTCACGTTGCATTTTTGAGGCGAAAAGAAGAAAATCTCAGGTATTTTTTTTTCTTTTTTAGATTTTTCAAAAGACAGTCCGGAATATGTGGGTGCGTTCCTGTCGCAACGCCAGAGGCGGTCAGGGGCGCGTGCTCCGGTCACGTTGGCGAAGAGCAGCGGGATCTCGTGCGTGTACACAAGCGGCTTCTACAGGGAGGGCCTGCCCCGCCTGCACTGGGGCCCGAGCCCGAGGGGCGCGGGGACCGGGCCAAGCCGGGGCCCGAGTGCGGATTAGGAACAAGAAGGGGAGGGGACAGAAGGGGAAGGTGCGGGCGGGCGGGCGGGCGGGCCTGACGCACACCCTAACTGAACAAACAGCGCCGGGCCGGGGTGCAGGAGCGAAGCGTCCCGCGCAGATTGAGATGTGCAGGGCGCGGAGGCAGCAGGACGCGCAGCAGGACCCACCCCAGCCTACAGGACGCGCAGCAGGACCCGCCTCAGCTTACAGGACGCGCAGCAGGACCCACCCTAAGCCTACAGGACGCGCAACAGGACTCACCCTAAGCCTACAGGACGCGCAGCAGGACCCGCCCTGGCCAACAGGATGCGAAGCAGGACCCGCCCCAGCCTACATAACGTGCAGCAGGACCCGCCCTAAGCCTACAGGACGTGCAGCAGCACCCGCCCTTGCCTACAGGACGCGCAGCAGGACCCGCCTCAGCTTACAGGACGCGCAGCAGGACCCACCCTAAGCCTACAGGACGCGCAGCAGGACCCACCCTAAGCCTACAGGACGCGCAGCAGGACCCACCCTGGCCAACAGTACGGGAAGCAGGACCCGCCCCAGCCTACATAACGTGCTGCAGGACCCGCCCTAAGCCTACAGGACGTGCAGCAGCACCCGCCCTTGCCTACAGGACGCGCAGCAGGACCCACCCCAGCCTACAGGACGCGCAGCAGGACCCACCCTAAGCCTACAGGACGCGCAGCAGGACCCGCCCGAGCCTACAGGACGCGCAGCAGGACCCACCCTAAGCCTACAGGACGCGCAGCAGGACCCGCCGCGGCCAACAGGACGCGAAGCAGGACCCGCCCCAGCCTACATAACGTGCAGCAGGACCCGCCCTAAGCCTACAGGACGTGCAGCAGCACCCGCCTCAGCTTACAGGACGCGCAGCAGGACCCACCCCAGCTTACAGGACGCGCAGCAGGACCCACCCCAGCCTACAGGACGCGAAGCAGGACCCGCCCCGGCCAACAGGACGCGAAGCAGGACCCACCTCAGCCTACAGGACGTGCAGCAGGACACGCCTCAGCCTATGCGTCTTGTATAGAGGATGAATAAGAGGTAGAGGATGAAACGTGCTGGGAAATCAACTGCAGATAGGCACGCACAGGGACGTACGTCATCGTGTATTCGCCTACGTGAACTAGCGCGCGCACTACAGAGACCCCGTGCTTTATGCTGCGACCATGCTGGAGGATAAGACCATCACCGTCGTGCCGCTCACCTAACAGGACGTGGCCACGGCCAGCGGGGGCGGGGCCGGGCGGGGCTCGAAGAGGCTGGCCCGGCGGCGGCCCCAGCACCGGCCCCGGCCCCGGCGTGCCGCGCGAAACCTCTTCGGCTTACCGCAGCCCACTTCCGGTGGTGTAGCAGAGG
This sequence comes from Frankliniella fusca, assembly GCA_029379305.1. Classification (NCBI taxonomy): domain Eukaryota; kingdom Metazoa; phylum Arthropoda; class Insecta; order Thysanoptera; family Thripidae; genus Frankliniella; species Frankliniella fusca. The sequence continues at coordinate 63,422 of JAHWGI010000647.1, read as the reverse complement.
CGGGAGGAGTTAAGGGGGTGGAAGAGGCTGTCTCGCCCCGCCCGAGGGCCTGTGGCGCGGCGGGGTCCCAACCCTCTCGACCCTGGCAGGGCACGGGGCGGGGCGGGGCGAGGCGGGGCGGGGCGGGGCGGGGCGGGCGTGCCCAGGGCGGCCACAGGGGCTCCGCATCGCCCCTTCGCTACCCCTGCAGACGGGACGGACCGTAGGGGCCCAGTCACCTTATCACAGCGGCGCCGGGGGTTGTGGTGCGGGGCGGGGCAGGGGTGGCTTCAGACTGGATTAGGCCGATATGCCCGGTAATAACGCTGAATGAGAGAGTTTAGGCCGAGGCGAGCAGGATATCACTACGAGTCGGCGTCTACCAGGCACCGCTGCGGCACGAATAAGCCATGGCCCTCCACCACCGCCGCGCCACCTGTTAGGCCTACGGCATAAGTAGGCGTATTGCGAGACGTTCCTTTCATCAAACACTAGCACGTGTTACTGTGCGCCCTACGGACACATCGATCTCATCTCAAAATAAGTTTTTTTTTTCTTCCAATAGCGCTCAAGGTCGCCGTGTGCCGGTGTAGGACGATGAATGTACCCCCACGATGAATGTACCCCCCGATCCAGGAGGTACATCTATCGCAGGATGAATGTACCCCCCCGAGCCAGGGGGTACATCTATCGCACGATGAATGTACCCCCCTAGACCTACGTAAGCAGGGGGGTACATTGATCGCACGACTGTTGTACCCCCCCGCCTTCTGCTGCGAGGGGGTACATTGATCGCACGACTGTTGTACCCCCTCTCAGAACCCTTCCAGGGGGTACAACAGTCGTGCGATCAATGTACCCCCCTGCCTACTATAGGTCTAGGGGGTACATTCATCGTGCGATAGATGTACCCCCTGACCGCTACTGCGAGGGGGTACATTGATCGCACGATAGATGTACCCTTTTCGAAGGTGTGGTGCGCGGTACATCCATCGCACGATCAATGTACCCCCCCATCCTAGGGACCCTCCTTGGGGGTACATCCATCGCACGATCAATGTACCCCCCGTCCTAGGGACCCTCCTTGGGGGTACATCCATCGCACGATCAATGTACCCCCCGTCCTGGTGACACTCCTTGGGGGTACATCCATCGCACGATCAATGTACCCCCCGTCCTAGGGAACCTCCTTGGGGGTACATCCATCGCACGATCAATGTACCCCCCATCCTAGGGACCCTCCTTGGGGGTACATCCATCGCACGATCAATGTAACCCCCATCCTAGGGACCCTCCTTGGGGGTACATCCATCGCACGACCAATGTGCTCTCTTCCCTTTTTTCAAGTTAACAGTAGGGTCATTCCATGCCAGATCACCGAAAGGCCCGACATGATGGTTTTTAGTTCGAGTTAGGGATAGTCTAGTTCCATTCAGGAACACCATAAGACCTCAAATGTCAAAGGAAATTTTTTTAAAAATTTTTGTTTAGAAGATATAACAGTTTTAAATTTGGTGTCTGGAAGCTTGAGAAAATATGTAAATGATTTTTTGTACCCTATCAGAAATACTTAACATGCCTTGGTCTGGGTGTTTTAAACTCAGTTTTTTATGGTGATTGAAATGAGCTATGTGAAGATTGTATTGTTGAAAATTTTTGAGAAACTTATTAAGTAAACTTCCGTAAAAGTTATATAAATGTAACTTTAGCAAAAATACATCATTCTCAAAAAATTCCAGGTCATGGCTTTTTTTAAAGCTTATGATGGGTAGAATAGCATAGACAATTTTTTATGCCAGGCCTGAAGGTTTCAGTCTCTTCGCTTTAATATTTTAGGTTTTAAGCACATATAATTTGGCTCTTGTGGGACACGGTGAACTCCACTTGGTAAGTATGTCATTCAAATCACTTAAATAATGTATCCCCACAAGAATAGATGCCATTCTAAAGGCAAATGACATTGGATAAAATAATAAGTAAAATTCAATACAGAAGACGTTACATTTTCATTTTTATAAGTTGCAAAAAATATATATTACAATAAGTTTGTTTTCTATTGTCAATTGCCTTGAGAATAACATTTATTCTTATGGGGTTACATTCTTTAAGTGATTTTAATGACATACTTACCAAGTGGAGTTCACCATGTCCCACAAGAGCCAAATTATATGGGCTTAAAACCTAAAATATTAAAGCGAAGAGACTGAAACCTTCAGGCCTGGCATAAAACACTGTCTATGCTATTCTACCCATCATAAGCTTTAAAAAAAGCCATGACCTGGAATTTTTTGAGAATGATGTATTTTTGCTAAAGTTACATTCATATAACTTTTACGGAAGTTTACTTAATAAGTTTCTCAAAAATTTTCAACAATACAGTCTTCACATAGCTCATTTCAATCACCATAAAAAACTGAGTTTAAAACACCCAGACCAAGGCAAGTTAAGTATTTCTTACAGGGTACAAAAAATCATTTACAAATTTTCTCGAGCTTCCAGACACCAAATTTAAAACTGTTATATCTCCTAAACAAAATTTTTTTTTAAAAAAAATTTCTTTGACATTTGAGGTCTTAGGGTGTTCCTGAATGGAACTAGACTATCCCTAACTCAAACTAAAAACCATCATGTCGGGCCTTTCGGTGATCTGCCATGGAATGACCCTTCTGAAGTTTCCTATTGACGACTGATTATTTTTGAGGCACGAAGTAGCCTTATGCTTTTGTCGGCGGATGCGTTTTGTCTAGTGTGTTACCCTCTCCCCCTCCTGCCTCTCCTCCCCGCGCGCCGCGCTCAAGCTCACGCCAGCGCGGGTGCGCGCCTGCCCTGGCGACAGGATTCTCTCAACTGAATATATCAGAAGCTAAAAGCAAAAATACGATGATGCAAATTTTAATTTTAAGTATAATGAGTGTGTTTGAACCGCGGAGTGTAACTACCTCGGCCTTTAGTGAGGACTCTACCCAGTAATGAACAGTGTAGAGTCACTCACATGCTAGAAACGCCTAGCCGAATCCATCGAGAAGGTGCTGTCGCAGCGCCAACGGTGGATCGGCGGGACGCTCCTGTCTCGGTCTCTCACACACTCACACAAGTGCACACGCGCGAACATACACACACTCACACAGCTCACTACGCTCAGCTGCTCGGCTTCAACAACGGCAGAGCATGCAGTTCGCCCACTTCGCCCTCTTTGGTGCGTGCCTAAACTGTTTAGTATGAGAAACTGTTCATTCAGTTTTCAGCCCCTCTCCATATTTGAGAGGTTAGGGAACAGACAACACACCATAAAGATTTCTCATACCTACCTAGTAAACAGAACGCATATCTTCGATGTCAAGTTCACTGGAGAGCCGAGCGCCCACTGCGTTGATGTTGTTGCTGCTGTTGTTTTTGTTTCTACCGAGCGGCAGTGCCTATGACAACTGTGTGTTCGAGCAGTGCGAGAACTTTATTTGTCTGTTTAGTTGATTATCTGTGTGATATTGAGGTGAGTACAAGTTTCTTCTTAGCATGTAGCCCGCTAATAATAACTATTCCCTCGCCGACCGGTAATATTAGTTTCCCACTGAACCAGCAATAACAAAACATAACCTCTCAATCTTACGCCCACCAATGTTTTCGAGGAGGCAAACAAAATCCCACACACGCGCAAGTTACCGTCTATCTCCAAGTAACCGGTCTCTTTAAAATAAAAACCTAAAAGTCGAAGTCGTGCCCGCGCATCCTGGAATCCTCACTTCCTGGAATCCTCACAGAAATTATTTTGGTGTCCGCAGCTGTGAACCTAATAACGTCGTCCTGCTCGGTCACCGCCACCCCTGCCCTTTTACCCAGGACCCTAAAGGACATACCCTGCTCCTCACTACTGTCGCCCCGGTCGTCCCCATCCTCAGGGTCGCCGCCGACCTCGCCCGTGCACACGACCACCTTAAGTGCGTCCCCCTGCTGCTCCTCCGCCCTGCCCTGCTGCTCACTACTGTCGCCCGCATCGTCCCCGTCCTCAGGGTCGCCGCCGACCTCGCCCGTGCACACGAGCACCTTAAGTGCGTCCCCCTGCTGGTACTCCGCCCTGCCCTGCTGCTCACTACTGTCGCCCTCGTCGTCCCCGTCCTCAGGGTCGCCGCCGACCTCGCCCGTGCACACGAGCACCTTAAGTGCGCCCCCCTGCCCTGCTGCTCACCGCTGTCGCCCTCGTCGTCCCCGTCCTCAGGGTCTCCGCCAACCTCGCCCGTGCACACGAGCACCTTAAGTGCGTCCCCCTGCTGGTACTCCGCCCTGCCCTGCTGCTCACCGCTGTCGCCCTCGTCGTCCCCGTCCTCAGGGTCGCCGCCGACCTCGCCCGTGCACACGAGCACCTTAAGTGCGTCCCCCTGCTGCTACTCCGCCCTGCCCTGCTGCTCACTACTGTCGCCCTCGTCGTCCCCGTCCTCAGGGTCGCCGCCGACCTCGCCCGTGCACACGAGCACCTTAAGTGCGTCCCCCTGCTGGTACTCCGCCCTGCCCTGCTGCTCACTACTGTCGCCCTCGTCGTCCCCGTCCTCAGGGTCGCCGCCGAACTCGCCCGTTCACACGAGCACCTTAAGTGCGTCCCCCTGCTGCTACTCCGCCCTGCCCTGCTGCTCACTACTGTCGCCCTCGTCGTCCCCGTCCTCAGGGTCGCCGCCGACCTCGCCCGTGCACACGAGCACCTTAAGTGCGTCCCCCTGCTGCTACTCCGCCCTGCCCTGCTGCTCACTACTGTCGCCCTCGTCGTCCCCGTCCTCAGGGTCGCCGCCGACCTCGCCCGTGCACACGAGCACCTTAAGTGCGTCCCCCTGCTGGTACTCCGCCCTGCCCTGCTGCTCACTACTGTCGCCCTCGTCGTCCCCGTCCTCAGGGTCGCCGCCGAACTCGCCCGTTCACACGAGCACCTTAAGTGCATCCCCCTGCTGCTACTCCGCCCTGCCCTGCTGCTCACTACTGTCGCCCTCGTCGTCCCCGTCCTCAGGGTCGCCGCCGACCTCGCCCGTGCATACGAGCACCTTAAGTGCGTCCCCCTGCTGGTACTCCGCCCTGCCCTGCTGCTCACTACTGTCGCCCTCGTCGTCCCCGTCCTCAGGGTCACCGCCGACCTCGCCCGTGCATACGAGCACCTTAAGTGCGTCCCCCTGCTGGTACTCCGTCCTGCCCTGCTGCTCACTACTGTCGCCCTCGTCGTCCCCGTCCTCAGGGTCGCCGCCGACCTCGCCCGTGCATACGAGCACCTTAAGTGCGTCCCCCTGCTGCTACTCCGCCCTGCCCTGCTGCTCACTACTGTCGCCCTCGTCGTCCCCGTCCTCAGGGTCGCCGCCGACCTCGCCCGTGCACACGAGCACCTTAAGTGCGTCCCCCTGCTGGTACTCCGCCCTGCCCTGCTGCTCACTACTGTCGCCCTCGTCGTCCCCGTCCTCAGGGTCGCCGCCGACCTCGCCCGTGCACACGAGCACCTTAAGTGCGTCCCCCTGCTGCTACTCCGCCCTGCCCTGCTGCTCACTACTGTCGCCCTCGTCGTCCCCGTCCTCAGGGTCGCCGCCGACCTCGCCTGTGCACACGAGCACCTTAAGTGCGTCCCCCTGCTGCTACTCCGCCCTGCCCTGCTGCTCACTACTGTCGCCCTCGTCGTCCCCGTCCTCAGGGTCGCCGCCGACCTCGCCCGTGCACACGAGCACCTTAAGTGCGTCCCCCTGCTGCTACTCCGCCCTGCCCTGCTGCTCACTACTGTCGCCCTCGTCGTCCCCGTCCTCAGGGTCGCCGCCGACCTCGCCCGTGCACACGAGCACCTTAAGTGCGTCCCCCTGCTGGTACTCCGCCCTGCCCTGCTGCTCACCGCTGTCGCCCTCGTCGTCCCCGTCCTCAGGGTCGCCGCCGACCTCGCTCGTGCACACGAGCACCTTAAGTGCGCCCCCCTGCCCTGCTGCTCACCGCTGTCGCCCTCGTCGTCCCCGTCCTCAGGGTCTCCGCCGACCTCGCCCGTGCAAACGAGCGAGCACCTTAAGTGCGTCCCCCTGCTGGTACTCCGCCCTGCCCTGCTGCTCACCGCTGTCGCCCTCGTCGTCCCCGTCCTCAGGGTCGCCGCCGACCTCGCCCGTGCACACGAGCACCTTAAGTGCGTCCCCCTGCTGGTACTGCGCCCTGCCTAGCTGCTCTCCACTGTCGGCGTGGTCGTCCACGTCCTCAGGGTAAATAATTGCTAGGGTTTTTGTACCGTGGTAAAGTAATGTATCGATGGTCAATTCTCTTTTCCCCTCTTATCGCGAGGCAGTGCGGCACCACTAGTAGCCCAGGAACATTAGGATTTGACCCGGACAAAATTCGCAACAGTGGGGAACTTTCAGGGCTTGTAGTAGGTGGTCTTGGGAGTACTCCCACCGAGTTCCCCTAAAATCGGTCCACCCGTTCACCCGTGAGGGCCGTTCAAAGTCCGCCATTTTGGATTTCTACGCTGAAACGGTTTTTCGCCTTTATCTTCTAAACTATTTGTGGCATCGAAGTGAGCTAGTGCTCATATTGTTTCCTACACTCTGTTCTACAAGAATGATTCAATGCATTTTCCTCTAAAATCTGTCGTACACTGCTAAAAAAATACAAATGCTGGAAGTTTTGAATTTTTTAAAACTCATAATTTTCTTTTCGGTCGATTTGCGGGAAAATGACTGCTCCAATCGAAAAATTATGTTTTCTAAATGTTAAAGAGCGTTTCCTGAGGATTTTAAATCACATAAGGAAGTCTTTGTTACGTTCACCGGTCCCCGCCCGCGAGGCGCGAACGCTCGACCGCGCAGCTTTGGACTGCCTCCCCGACGACGGCTAGCGGCTGGCGGCTCTGGGATATTTCTCAGAATATATCCTAAAATAACAGAGATACAGAGGTCATCGGAAGCGCAAATTGAACCTCGCACTAAAATAGATCAGACTACGTCGACTTTTAAGGATATTTTTCACTCTTCATGAGGAATAGTAGGCCGGGCGCTTTTGACGCGTGGGGTGCGGTCAGGCTCGTTGGGAAAATTGGTGTTTTGAGAGATACAGTGTGGTTTATGAGTATTTTGAATCCTTACAGAATCAGCAACACCGGGGAACTTTTACAGCTTGTTGTAGACAGTTTTGGGAGTCCCCCCACCAAGTTCCCCTAAAATTGGACTGATCGTTCACCCGTGACGGGTGTTCACAATTCATAGTTTTTGTTCTCTTTGGAGTAAAAAGGATTTTGGCTCTAACTTCTTGTCTATACATGCTATTGGGGCGTTCGAGTGCCCCATTTGCTTTACTATAAGCGCGCAACATAATTGATTATCACTGCTTTTTACGAAAAACAATTCGTTCGCTTTAAAAAAGCAAAACTGTCAAAAATATAATTTTTTAAAAAACCTCAAATATTGTATTCCACTCTATTTGCCAAAAACTGACTAATCTAATCGAAAACTTGTAACAAACGAATGTTGTAGAGTGATTCGTAACGATTCAGAATCACATACTGAAGGCTTAGTTTGCTTTAAACCGTCGCTGCCAGTGGGACGCGAACGCGCGTCCACGCGACCACAAACTGTCTTCCTGCAAGCTACTTGAGGCCGCCCGGGCAGGGGTTTCTTCGAATATCTCCGGAACTATGTGAGATAGAAAAGTGATCGAAAGTGCAGTTTACTCCTCGTCGTATTGGGTATGTAAGCAACTTAATCATGCCCTCTGTCGTCTCGAACCCAACTCCACACACTTCCTAACAACGGCGTTGTAAAAAGAAATTAATTCATCGAGAGATTGTTTTTTCTGCCGTAATTTTGGGTTTATTTGTGCTGAAAACGATTTCATGTGATCAAATAATTTTGCGCGACAATTGCTTTAAAAATTGTCATGACCTATGTTCAGTAAAAGTGAAGAATACGCCGTCGAAACGTAAAAATAGTCAAAAAAAAAAAATAAGAGGGCTAAAATAACTAAATTCATTGTTGGCTAGTGTGTACAGTTGGGTTCGGGACGAAAGAGCACTGTGAAAAATATCCTCGTAAATTTACGACATTTTTTGTAATTTTGATTTACAAAATATGTCGTAAATTTACGACAGCCCATTCTTCCTCGTCGGTCAATTCCAAGTCGATAGGAAGTGCTTGTAAATTTACAATTTCAAATTGTAATTTTACGACTTTTATCATGGAAAATTTTCCCGTAACCCTTACGAGTATTTTTCACAGTGAGGCTATGATTGAGTTGCTTACACTGTAAAAAATAGTTGTCAGGAGACAAGAAGTTGCACGACGAGCACATTGTTCTCGAACAAAGGAGTTGTTTTAGTATTACACATAAAAATATCCGTATGTTCTTACCATTTGGCCCCATACAAAAAACTTATGTGTATGGAACGGTATGGATGAGTTGTAACGTGACAACATAATTGTTGTTAACTTTTTAACTAACACATTTTGTCGGAGAACAGTGAAGTTTGTAATTAATAACCTTTCTGCGCAGAAATGAGACCGAAACACTATTTTTGAAAAAAAGAAATTTTTTGAACTCTTGACCTTTGACAAAAAGTTTGTTTTCTAACAACAAATGTTGTTTAAAAAGTTAACAACACTTTTGCTGTTAATCAACAACAAAAATTTTTACAGTGTACATTCCCAATACGACGAGGAGTAAACTGCACTTTCGATCACTTTTCTATCTCACATAGTTCCGGAGATATTCGAAGAAACCCCTGCCCGGGCGGCCTCAAGTAGCTTGCAGGAAGACAGTTCGTGGTCGCGTGGACGCGCGTTCGCGTCCCACTGGCAGCGACGGTTTAAAGCAAACTAAGCCTTCAGTATGTGATTCTGAATCGTTACGAATCACTCTACAACATTCGTTTGTTACAAGTTTTCGATTAGATTAGTCAGTTTTTGGCAAATAGAGTGGAATACAATATTTGAGGTTTTTTAAAAAATTATATTTTTGACAGTTTTGCTTTTTTAAAGCGAACGAATTGTTTTTCGTAAAAAGCAGTGATAATCAATTATGTTGCGCGCTTATAGTAAAGCAAATGGGGCACTCGAACGCCCCAATAGCATGTATAGACAAGAAGTTAGAGCCAAAATCCTTTTTACTCCAAAGAGAACAAAAACTATGAATTGTGAACACCCGTCACGGGTGAACGATCAGTCCAATTTTAGGGGAACTTGGTGGGGGGACTCCCAAAACTGTCTACAACAAGCTGTAAAAGTTCCCCGGTGTTGCTGATTCTGTAAGGATTCAAAATACTCATAAACCACACTGTATCTCTCAAAACACCAATTTTCCCAACGAGCCTGACCGCACCCCACGCGTCAAAAGCGCCCGGCCTACTATTCCTCATGAAGAGTGAAAAATATCCTTAAAAGTCGACGTAGTCTGATCTATTTTAGTGCGAGGTTCAATTTGCGCTTCCGATGACCTCTGTATCTCTGTTATTTTAGGATATATTCTGAGAAATATCCCAGAGCCGCCAGCCGCTAGCCGTCGTCGGGGAGGCAGTCCAAAGCTGCGCGGTCGAGCGTTCGCGCCTCGCGGGCGGGGACCGGTGAACGTAACAAAGACTTCCTTATGTGATTTAAAATCCTCAGGAAACGCTCTTTAACATTTAGAAAACATAATTTTTCGATTGGAGCAGTCATTTTCCCGCAAATCGACCGAAAAGAAAATTATGAGTTTTAAAAAATTCAAAACTTCCAGCATTTGTATTTTTTTAGCAGTGTACGACAGATTTTAGAGGAAAATGCATTTAATCATTCTTGTAGAACAGAGTGTAAGAAACAATATGAGCACTAGCTCACTTCGATGCCACAAATAGTTTAGAAGATATAGGCGAAAAAACCGTTTCAGCGTAGAAATCCAAAATGGCGGACTTTGAACGGCCCTCACGGGTGAACGGGTGGACCGATTTTAGGGGAACTCGGTGGGAGTACTCCCAAGACCACCTACTACAAGCCCTGAAAGTTCCCCACTGTTGCGAATTTTGTCCGGGTCAGGGCCTTATTTTGTCTAATGTTCCTGGGCTATAGTGTTCTCCTTCGGGGAGTGAATTATTTCTCGTTGTGATTAACTGATTCTTTACAAATTGCATTCTTTTGTTTGTTTGTTTGTTTGTTTGTTTTTCTGTTGTGGCAATTTTCGGTCATAGATGTAGAACAGATTTAATTTGCTCGTTTGCCTGAGATTTCCGTTGTTCGGTTTTCTTTTTAGGGTTCAGAAAAATACCGACACGTGTTTCCTACTTAAATAATTTGTTTCCACCGACAGTTAAGTAGCATAAAAGCATGATAATAGCTTATCGCCTCTCTTACAGCAAACATCATCATCAGTGTGGCTGGCGTCGACAGCGTCTGCCATCATGCAAAGGAATTGGGGTAATATCCCCAGACAGCAGTCTTGCCAAACTGGTACGCATAAAATTGATGTAAAATTACCGGCGCCATCGGGACTAGAGCATGTATTTTTAGCCAAGTGCTGTACAATGTTTTCTTTGAGTGGTTAATGTAGCGTTAATTGATAAGGAAGTTGGTACGGACTTTACACTAAAATTCTTTTCAATTACTATCCCTTAAACTTTTCGTTTCCCTTCTCTTCGATTTTAACAGTGACAATTTTGGTCTTTTCTTGGAAGAGTAGAATCTACTGTTGAATTTTCAGAGAAGTGTAACGTATGTGTGCGGTTACACTGTCAAAAATCCTGTACCAAAGTACAGGACTGGGTACGGAAGACTGTGGTGGGCAAGGTACAGGATGACTGTGCCTCATTTACTGTGGCGCCCATAAGACTCCATGTTAAAAATAACCGTGGTCCGTACTTAAAAGACCGTACTCGATCAGGTACAGGCTGACCAGGCAAATTGTCTACCAGACTTTAACGTACCAAACACCGTGGTTTTTTCTGACTGTGTACGTTTAATAATAACTGCCTCCTCTCTCTTCCTCTCGTTCTCTATTTCTCTCTCTCTCTCTCTCTCGCACGCGAGCACACACAGACACATACACAAAACACACACACACACACACACACACACACACACACACGACAATAATATGAATTTATAATATATTTCCAGGTCAGAATGGCTCTTTTCCTCACGGGCCCTATTCATTACTAGGCTTTCCCAACCAGAACCTGCTACTACAACCCCCACAAGAGCTGCACAACCAGCGATTGCCCTATCCGTTACAAAATAATGTGTTACCCGCACAGCTAGGCAACCACTTTCCATACTTTTCTCCCTATGCCCATCATTACCCATATCCTATCATTCCTCCACCGTATTCTCCTTATGGGATGTATACTGCCTTCGGTCTGGGTGAGTGTTTATCATTGTTTCACATATGATCGTATAATACTCTTTATCAAGGCTCTTAACTATTAATTTTGTTCTAAAGGTGCCATGTGTGATGCAAATGTTTACCCGACTACAGCTGTTGCGGATAATGCCACATTACGACAAAATTTGAACGGTGCAGCACGAGAACCCTGTTCGAGTGTGTACTTTAAAAATTCTGTGCTGAACAATTCTATGCTACCGTTAAGTGATACATTTTCTTCTGTTTAATAGCCGAGGATGTTCAATCTTATGACCAGAATTTTAAAAACAATAGCAGATGTGAAACGCCTTACAAAGTAGACGTAGTAAATATTGAAGACAATGACACGAACTCAGTCTATTCGGAATTAGTTGTTAAAAGTGAGGCAGGATCTGATTGTAGTATTACTGTCGATAGAGACGCACTTTTTCAACATGAAACGGATTTAGAGCAAGAAAATAGTGAAAACGGTAAGTTTTGGACCGTACCTTGTGAAGGGCCACTTGACAGAGTCTACATACAGTTTTTTGCCTTAGTAAATATAAAGCGCAAGGATCTTGTTGAATTTATTGGATTTTATTTTTATTTCAGTGAATACTGATGCTGGTTTAGACTCCGTGGACAATGCAAATGTTGATTTAATACTTGGGGTGGGAGACAGTAGCAACAACGTCATCGAAAAAAATATTGTAACAGGTACATTTATTTAGTGAAACGTGCCGTAAGTTTATTTTTATTTATTTTTTAAAGTTTAGTGATCACAGTGTAATTATTTATCAGACGATGGTGAAGATGCAAACTTTGAAGAATGGTTTGTGAAAAGGCTACAAGACAATGTGTTTGGTAAGGCAGTAGTACTATAAATTGTCTTCACTGGACAGCCATGATGGAATTCTATTCATGTCAAAAATCAAATTTTACAGGTGAAATTGTTACTGCAAAAGACGTAGTTGATGAAGCTGGCACAGAAGACAATATAAATCCTTCTGATGAGAACACTGGTTAGTTTGAAATCTATTTTACTAAACTAAAAGGGGAGAAAAGAGCGCTGTGAACCACTGCAAATAGAATATCTACAATTAAACAACGGTTATAGCCTGCTAATTACACTCAAAATGTCAAAGTAAATTTATTGTAAGTAACACAGGTCCTCTGTGTGCATAACTTGAGCAGGTACAAAAACCAGACTAACCAAACACAATTTTTAAATTATTGTAATTACCAAATTACAATTATTGTCATTAGAAACTTGAGTTTCAATTCGGCATTTGTTTTTCAGATTGTAGTGTGCGAGACGCTGAAAGTTTATTTGTTCCAGTGCAGACGACTTTTACGTATTACTGTTTTCATTTTTACAGTTGTACAGGCTTTATCAGTTTGAGGATCTTAACATTTTTAACATCTATCTTACCATATGCGTTTTGCATTATTTTTGTGAGTAAGTTTGGGGTTTCTTCATTTGCATACCTTAAGATTCGACAAAAAAGCGGGCCAAAACATCACCTAAACGTGCGACAGAATCGATGGATTACGAGTTTCCCCAAAATTTGGGTTATTTAACCAGATTTAACTATTTTTAATATTTTAAATTATTTTCAAATATTTTATACATTTTAAAAAATTAAATACATAAAAAAAATATTCAAAAATATAATTAAAAACTAAGGGGGGACCCTCCAGACAGGGGACCCTCCAAGCCGTACCCGTTAGGATCCAGCGAAACTATTCTCTCTGGTTTCTTTCGGACGGAAGCGATTCTGAATCTTGCCGAATGTTCTGGTCAGCATATATAAAAATTATAAAAGCATTCAAAAGATAAAATTGTCGCAATAATACCACTTGCAATGCAAAATGCATCTGTTAATTTGTTAAGATCCTTATGCTGCTGATAAAGCTACAGTGAGGAGCACTATTTTTTATTCCCTGCTGTATGGCATTTAAACTAATTGTGAATTATTTGGAAACCCGTTAATATGTTCTATTTCACACTACAGACTCATTGAATGACCACCACCTCCTGTCTATATTCCATTATTTAAAGAGCGGGACGTATCCATCTCACATTTCCTCAAAAAATAGCCGCAGCAACTTCCGCAGAACTTGTAAAAGATCTTTTAAAGTCCAAGGTTCAAGGCTATACCACAAAACACACCAAGGAAAAATAAGTACGCAGGGAAGAGATAAAGATACTTTTCCAGAATATGCCTTAGTAATTTTTGACAACAACGAGAGACGTACCTTGGTGAAGATGGCTCATGAGGGAACAGATGGTAGTATTACATCAGCTGCTCTCTCCGGTCATAAGGGAGAACGCACTACCACCGATGTACTTAACAGACGTGTATGGTGGCCAAACTTCTCCAAAGATGTGAAAGAGCACATTAGGAAGTGCAAAAAATGTCTTCTGGTAAGAAAAATTTGTCTAATTTTCTTATTACTCCCTTAATATGGAACTGTTGAAAGTACTGATATTTTGCTGATGTTTAAGGGGGGATCCTAGTGTAGCGGCTCAAAGAAATGGGTATTTTTGGGAATTTTTTCTCTCTGAAACTATAAGAGCTTTTGAAAATCGGAAAAAAAGGTTGTGTTTGGGCATCCCTAAGCTACAAAATAGATAAAGGACATCTTCATATATTAATTATTGGCCGCGTTAAGGTGCTCCCACAGAGGGGCCCATCATGACCCATCACGACCCATCACGACCCATCACGACCCATCACGACCGCATATTATGCCTTTGTCGTGCTTTGACGGTACAATCCGGGTTCGGTATGATATTTTTAGTGTGTATAAAATATTTCGAGTGACTCCCTCCATATTTTCCCAAGTGAGTCACTTGGGAAAATATTGAGGGAGTCACTCGAAATATTTTATACACACTAAAAATATCATACCGAACCCGGATTGTAGCGTCAAAGCACGACAAAGGCATAATATGCGGTCGTGATGGGTCGTGATGGGTCATGATGGGCCCCTCTGTGGGAGCACCTTTACGCAGTTTTTCTCGAAACGCCATCTTTACAGCTGGGCTCCCTTCTGTTGCCCAAACGGTTCATTCGACAGAGTAGCGAGTTTTTGTGGTTGTACCTCTCACAAGTGGCTATGGTCGGAACTAGAAGATTCGAAATCGGAGGTCACCTTCATATGGAAAAAAAAATCAAAACTTTGAAAATTTTACCCAAATTTTTGTACTAAAACTTTAGATTGCTCAAAAAAATACTAAAAAAATTTTCTCAGCATTAGTTCTAGTTCCGACCATAGCCAGGACCCTCCCGAGTCTAAAAATGCCCGGGGCGACTTTTTCAGACATTCGAGTCGGGCTGGAGCGTGGAGCCCAGCTGTACCTTGCACGCAAGAGGAGGGGTGCTTCAGGGGAGGGTATAGCAGCCAATAAAACAGCTATGAAGATGACCTTTTTTGAATTTTTAGCTTAAGTTTGCCCGAACACAGCGGTTTTTTCCGATTTTCGATAGCTCTTATAGTTTCAGAGAAAAAAAATCCCAAAAATACCCTATTTTTTGAGCCTCTACACTAGGATCCTTCCTTAATTGGTTTGCTACACATCCTACACATCCAGTTAAGCCACTCCTGGCACACCATTAAACCTGTTTTTGACAGAAATATAAATGTATCACCTTAAAACATGACTTTTAATTTTTGTTTCTTAGGTGAACGAGAACAAGCTAAAAGTGCATGCACCATTGCATCCAGTTCCACCTCCACGGATAAATTTAAAACAGATAGGAATTGACCTTATTTCTTTACCAGAGGTAGATGGCTATAAATATGTGGTAGTAGCAATAGACTACCTTAGTAAGTTTCCACATGCGCAACCATTGAAGACAAAAAGTGCAGTGGAAGTGGCAGCCTTTATCTTCAATTGGATTTGCATGTTCGGTTGCCCCCAAATTTATATAAATGATCAAGGCAGAGAGTTCTGTAACAAAGTAGCCGATGAACTTTTTCTGCTCACGGGGGCACACCAGAGAGTCACTTCGGCGTACAACCCCCAGGTAAGAATTCTAGTTAACGCTCCTCGTTCGACTCACAATTAACTGAAGTGAAGGGCTGCAATTCTTTGCTTTACGCAGTGGACTGTTTATTAACTGTAAAGGAACTTGTGTTTTCAGGCTAATGGACTCGTCGAACGACAAAACAGAGTGATTAAATGCAGACTTTTGAAAGTGTTGCAAGACAGAATCAAGGAATGGCCAAAGGTCCTTGATGCCATTCTCTTCAGCATAAGGATTCAGAAACAAAAATCTACAGGCTACTCGCCATTTTTTTTACTGTTCGGACAAGAGCCAGTCCTTCCAATAGACATGCGAGTCGACGTTATCGAGTCTGACAGTAATGATCAGGATGATGAGGAACCAGGAATTCAGGAGGATGTAGCTATTGAACAATATCTACAGATGTACTACGTAGGAAATGATAGTGTTGATGCGGAAACGGCTGATATTTCGTCATCTGTTGATAAGTGGATGAGTGTGAGGAAACAGGTATTAGCGAAGGCCAGAGTAAATATAAAAGAGGCGCAAAAAATCCAGAAAAAGGAATATGACGCTAGACATAACTTTCACCGAAAGTACCAGATTGGTGATTTAGTACTTGTGAAGAATTTCCGGCGAGCAGATCGCAAGGGTAGTAAACTTGAACGTCCATGGAACAAAACTATATATGAGGTTGTTTCATTTGACAAAAATGATGGAGTTCGATTAATGAACACAAAAACCAAGAAGACTTTAGCACAGGCTCACAGGCCAGTCAACCTAAAAATTTACACAGGAGAAGGGTCCGAGTCTGAATCAGAAGAGAACACTAAAGTCAATCAGAAAGACCAGGAAACAGAAATACTTACTGATTCAGATGTTGATAATCCAGAAGTAAAATCCAGCTCTGACTATTGTAACCAATTTGAATACAAAGTAAGTAAAATTCCTTACTGTTTTGTACTCAAGTGCAATGCCATTGTTGAAGTTTGTATCTTTAAGATTATATAAACGTTTTAAACCAATAGGACATGGCAACTGTTCTTCAACTCGACGACGCGGAGAAAGTTTTATCCCTGGGAAATGTTTACCTTACTGCTAAAGAAATTAAAATCCTTCATTCTAGTGGCTGGCTTAACGACAGGGTATTTAACATTATGCATTTCCATAACATGCGTGAGGTGACTTTAGATAATATCGAATATTGTTACAGGTTATCAATTTCTACTGCAAGCTCGTTAGCAAGCACTGTAACGAGGCAGGTATTAAGGTATTAGCCTTTGACTCATTTTTCTACTCTAAACTTCTTCAAGGCGTGGAACACGTTGTAAATAGAAAATCAGAGGTAAGGAAAACAGTTGAAAATTGGCCGGGTTTCAATTTTTTTTAAGAATGTAACCTAAAACACAAATTTCAGGTTGACATATTTTCCCAGAGATTCCTTATCTTCCCTATTCACAAACCAAATCATTGGATGCTTTGTGTAGTGGATATGGTAGAAAAAGAGGTGAAGATGTACGATAGCATGGGAGGAAATCACCAGGATTGTTTAAATGTGAGTTATACAAAATGTAAAATAAAGTTCTATGGAAATCCAAAACTACAAATATTGCACACTTAAGGCGTCCCCACAATGGCAATGGACCTTATTTCGGAGGTGATGGCGCCTGCGAAACACTGGGTAGGCCGACCCGCCAAACACGTGTGTGAAGGTGGTGGCCTACCCAGAGACCGCAAGAGCACGGGGTGCGGAAATAAAAGTCTTGGTACGCACATTTTCGTGGCGTCGTCGTCTCTCGAAGAGTTCATTGTGGGGGCACCCTTACAGTGATGCAGTTGAGGAATATCCACTCTGGAAAACCAAGTGTGTGCAAGTATTCATTATTTACTGCACACCTCGAAGTATTCGGCAAGTAGTGTGTACCTGGTTTTTCTTTGAATGCGAAACAGTGTCGCGGGATTGCAAATTCACCAGCGCTACAGGAGCCATGACGCCTTACGGGTGAATAGGGTAGGCAAACCCGCAACACTGTTACGCATTCAAAGAAACACCCGGTACATTGTCATGTATGCAGGACATAGTTTGTACATGGACATGTATGCAGTAAATTAAGTGTGCATGCCAATGTACACACTATTTGCTGGATACCTTGGCATGTACCGGGTGTTTCTTTGAATGCGTAACAGTGTTGCGGGTTTGCCTACCCTATTCACCCGTAAGGCGCCATGGCCCCTTCAGCACTGGCAAGTATGCAACCCCGCAACACTGTTACGTATTCAAAGAAACACCCGGTACACACGAAAAATCACACTTGAATTGCATGTGTACATGCCAAGGTGTTCAGCAAATAGTGTGTACATGGGTATGTGCACACTACTTACTGCATACATGTCCACGTACACACAATTTGCTGAATACTTCGAAGTACGCAGTAAATAATGAACACTTGTACCGGCTGTTTCTTTGAACAGTGTTGCGGCTTTGCCTATCCCAGTCGCCCGTACGGCGCCATGTCCCCTGGAGCGCTTGCGAGTTTGCAATCCCGCGACACTGTTACGCACTCAAAGAAACACCCGGTGCAGACCATTCGCACACATGCAGGGGCGTAGTTGGGAACTTGAAAATGAATAGGTGGTGTTTGACAAGTTGCCTACCTTCAGGGCAAATTGATTAGCTGAACAATTTCGGATTCCAAATCGGGGTTAAACTATACAAAATAGTTTACTCCCTTGCACCCTTGCAGGTGGGTGAGTACCATACGCACACTTGCAGGTGAGCGAAAAACCATTCGTACTGGGTGTATCAGTAAATACCGGGTGTCCTAGAAAACACACGGCAGCCAGTTGGGTTGCCTACGCGCTGGCTGCAGGCGCTGTAGGGAGCGTGTGGCGGGAGGCGGCCGGTCCCCCACCACCGCCGCAGCGCGGTGCCCCGCGGGGCTGCTGCGCCGCGAGGAAGCACCACGGTCCTCACGAAGCCGCTGGGCGCGACGCGCATCCCCTCTTTCAGGCGCAAGACCCCTCTCCGCACGCGCTGTGACGTCCGCTCCCACTCCAGCTCAGAAGGCCTCATCCAGCCGCCGAGCCTCTCCCCTCCGAACCGCACTCTAGCGGCGCGGCGGTGGTGGGGGGCCGGCCGCCTCCCGCCACCGCCACCCGCTCCCTACAGCGCCTGCAGCCAGCGCGTGGGCAACCCAACTGGTACGCCCCAACGCCCCAGTGTTGCGGGATCACGTACTCGGTAGGGTCACAGGGCCATGGCGCCTTACGGGCGAAGGGAGTAGGCAAACCCGCAACACTGGAGCGTATTCACGGATAGATCCAATACAGCACTTTTTTTTTTTTTTTTGGTGCGTGTATAAAATGCCCATGTACTCATCCGCTAGTTTACGAATGGTCACTCATTCACTTGCCTGCATGTATGCGAAATATCATGCGATCATGGTGTGCAACATTGGAACACTTGGATTTCCAGGGTTTTTAGTAGGCTGGACGCTTGTCACTGTAGCATTAAGATGTCTTCCTTTTTCGTGTTTCATTTTGTAACTGTATTACTAACTTTATTCGTATTATTGCAGAACATAATGAACTACATTAAAGTAATGTGGAAGGAGTCAGGAAAAACCAGATTTCCTATCAAATCGTGGAAATCTGGAAATGCAAAAGACATTGCCCAGCAAACTAACTTTCATGACTGCGGAGTATTTGCGTGCTACTTTGCGAAAATGGTCTGTCTAGGAAAACCTTGCAATGTGATTTCAGAAGAACCTCGCAAGCTTCTCCTTCAGGAAATATTTAAGTGCACCCTACTAGATGAAGAAGGAGTAAGAAGCCCCGTAAAATTGTAACGTTTGGGAACACGTAGGAACTTTTTTCCTTCATTGCAATGAAGTATTTTTTCGTGTTGCTGTTACAGGAAAAGAAGACAGAAAAAGTTGAAATGACGTTTGATAAGCACAGTGGAGTAAAGAATATAGGAAATACTTGCTTCCTTTCTGCTCCGCTCCAGGTGTTGAAACTAAATGGTCCTTGTTCTTGCCAGTTTTTCATTTTACAAACAAGAAACTAATTCTTCATGCATTTCGTTCATTTAGCTGTTATTTCACTGTGCTCCGTTCATGGCAAAGGTGCTTAACAAAGGTGGACCCCAGGCACCTTACTGTTCTGTTCTTTCTGAATCGTACAATTTGTACAGAAAAGAAACTTTTGATCCACGATCCCTGATGGAAAGTATTAAAGGTAATTTTGTGGCTTGCTATGTCGTCTCAGCGTCATTTGTGAATTGATGGTAATTTGACCTTTACCTTTTGAAAGATTCTTTGCCTGGGTACACATTTGGACAACAGTACGACGCCGAAGAACTGCTGAATACATTACTGACGAAAGTCCAGGAAGAAATCGGTGATTTGCCATTCTCTTGTTCGCTGAAATCCGTTTGTAAGAGTTGCAGTTTTATGGCGTGTTTGACTGGGCGAAATTGTGTTCATACGCATTTTTATGTAAGTACGTCGGGTGTTGATCGTAGTTTTCATATTATTTTTGTTTCAAATTCCAGTGACATGTGTTGCATTTGGGTGCGGGCATACCTCGGAGACAAGCGAGGCCGTCAACATCTTGTCGCTTCCCATCCCGCAAGGCAATAATGCACTAGAGGTCCAGGATTGCCTTACAAGTTTCCTAGCTGAAGAAGGTGTTGAATACACCTGCAGTGCATGTGGGTGCAAGCAGGCGGTCAAGAAGTACGAAATGATAAGAGCACCAGATGTACTTATCATTCAACTCAGAAGGTAATCATGGCAATATCATAAGATTAAAATGTCTTTGAACAATCGAGCTTATGTTATGTGTTTTTCGCAGATTCAAGGAGGATGGCACAAAAGTGGAAAAACAAATTAAGCAGAATGCATCTGTAAGTGTTCCACTGCATGACAGGCAAGTGCGCTTCAAACTGCGGGGAACCGTGTCCCACCTTTCGAATGTGAAGGGAGGCCATTACGAGGCAGCAGTCGTCACAAATGGGAAAGTTTTCAGATTCAATGACGCGGTGGTAAGGATATAGAAACGTCATCTTTTCATGTTGCTTTTTAGTTCTGAAAAACCGACATTGTTGTGAAATAATTCATTTTACAGGTATATGCTGGAAGCCTCCGTAATTTATTACTGGAACACAGTTATATTTTGTTCTACGAACAAGACAGTCAAATTTGATTTATAAAGATTTTGTCCAAGCTTAAACTCAGAAAGGAAAAAAAAAACAACATTTAATCCTATTCATCTCTGAAACACTGTTAAACAATATGTTCCTAATTACAGGGAGACAACGGAAAAAATATTTTGTATGACAGAAGAGTCTATACGTTAAAAATACTGAGGATATCTACTGACATTAACTAACCAACTACAGAATTTTTTGACCCAATTCAGCACTTGACTGCTTTAAAAATGATGAGTCAGGAACACTGTACCCTAAAAATTCATACCTTAACTGGTCAAAAAGGGATAAGAAGAAACTGTAGTAATTTTTGCAGAAATTTCTGACGGATCAGATGGCCAAGAATATGGTGCATTTCTTAAACGTTCCATAGAAATCTCTCAAAAATTTATTCGTGGTTAATATTACAGTTGCTACGACTCCCTAGTGCAGCGGTTCTCAACCTTTCTAGGCTCGCGACCCCAAAATTACTGTCAAAAATTTTCGCGACCGCACAGAAAATTTTTCGCGACCCCACGCGACCCCATGTCAACCCTCTTACACCCATCTCCTACCCAAAACATAAAAGTAAAAATTGAAGTTAAGTTTTTTGAGAGTTTTTTTTGATTGTTAGTCGCTTTCTTGGTGGTTTTTCCGTATTTCTGCACAAAGGATGACGTATCGGGGGCCAGCCGGCGGCCAAATCGCGATCCCCGGAGACCCCAGGTACCTCGATGCGACCCCACAATATAATTTGGCGACCCCATTTGGGGTCGCGACTCCAAGGTTGAGAACCGCTGCCCTAGTGCAAGAAAGCGGGTTTGTCAACAGCATGGGGTAAAAGTCATCACTTGCGAATTATATATGTTTTTACACCTCATCTCACTCGTGTGCGTACGTGAAACTGGGTCTTACAAGATTGTACAATGGGTCCCCATACACTGCTCGTGCGATGGATGTACCCCCAAGGAGGGTTCCTAGGACGGGGGGTACATTGATCGTGCGATGGATGTACCCCCAAGGAGGGTCCCTACGACGGGGGGTACATTGATCGTGCGATGGATGTACCCCCAAGGAGTGTCACCAGGACGGGGGGTACATTGATCGTGCGATGTATGTACCCCCAAGGAGGGTCCCTAGGACGGGGGGTACATTGATCGTGCGATGGATGTACCCCCAAGGAGGTTCCCTAGGACGGGGGGTACATTGATCGTGCGATGGATGTACCCCCAAGGAGTGTCACCAGGACGGGGGGTACATTGATCGTGCGATGGATGTACCCCCAAGGAGGGTCCCTAGGACGGGGGGTACATTGATCGTGCGATGGATGTACCCCCAAGGAGGGTCCCTAGGATGGGGGGGTACATTGATCGTGCGATGGATGTACCGCGCACCACACCTTCGGAGAGGGTACATCTATCGTGCGATCAATGTACCCCCTCGCAGTAGCGGTCAGGGGGTACATCTATCGCACGATGAATGTACCCCCTAGACCTATAGTAGGCAGGGGGGTACATTGATCGCACGACTGTTGTACCCCCTGGAAGGGTTCTGAGAGGGGGTACAACAGTCGTGCGATCAATGTACCCCCTCGCAGCAGAAGGCGGGGGGGGTACATCAGTCGTGCGATCAATGTACCCCCCTGCCTACGAAGGTCTAGGGGGGTACATTCATCGTGCGATAGATGTACCCCCTGGCTCGGGGGGTACATTTATGGTCGGGGGTATATTCATAGCGCTGCACCTGATCAAAACTCCAGGCGCCAGGCACGCGCCAGGCACGCGCCACGCCCGGTGTGTTATTTACTTTGTGTCTGGCTACAGAGCCGAGGAAGGGATGGGCTCCTCTGGACGGGGCCCATCTCAGACTCCTCATAGTGCTCCGCTCCGGAGGAGGGGCCGGCGGGGCGGGGCGGGGTGGGGCGGGGTGGGGCGGGGCGGGGCGGGGCACGCCAGCGGAAAGCCGGGCGGGGCCCCAAGCACTCCGGTCTGATTTGCAGCGCTCGTAGCTTCTTATGACGGTCCGCGGGGCGTGGCGAGGCGTGGCGCGGCGTGGCGCGGGCCGGCAGCATATCCAATCACACACGTACACTCCCCACTCACACTCACACACGCAGCGGTGCCTGACCCCTCCGAGCTCCTTATTCGGGCCGGCCGCGTGCCCTATAGACGCGGAAAGGGGGCAATGACCAGATGCAAAGACCATCGACGAACAAAACATAAAAATTAACCCATTTTTGGGGAGAGAGAAAAAAAAACAAGAGAAAACAGCGCATGGCTTCAGCTGCCTGCGACTTGTCCGACACGCCCGGTGCGCGTGGGCTACATGCGGCGCACGCGAGCCCCTCCTGGACTCGGGCACAGCGGCGCACGACGGCGCGGTCGCGCTCTAAGGCTTCGTCTCTTAACTGGATTTTCTGTTGCGCCAAGTAGTCTCCTGGGGGTGAGGACAAGCAGGCGAAGGACACACCGCGCCGCCGCCCCACCCCGACAGCCCCAGTCAAATTAGCAGCCCGCACCGCGTGGTCGGTGGTCGCCACTCCCGGCCCGTCGTTACAACCCCGCTCGAGTTTCACTTTCTTCCCGATTTTGCATTTCTTTCCGAGGTATTCCAGATGGAAGTAGGGCAGAGCCAGCGGAGCGGGCCGGAGACCTACCTAATGATGATCACGGCGGCCGGGCTGGGCCGGGCCGGGCCGGGCCGGGCCGGCAGCAGTTGCGTGCACCCTGCGCTCGCGTGGCGGCGAGAGGGGGAGGGGGGTGGGTATCATGGTGGGGCACGGGAGCAGCAGTTGCACACGGCGCGCAGTCCGCACCGCACGACGACGGGTGCGGCGCAGCAGACTGCATTTGAATGCACGACGACCAGCCCTCGCAGTGCAGCATCGTATATAACACGACCACCTGTTGGAAATGATTGCCGCGCGCGCGCACCACTGGCGCCCCCCCCGGGCAGGTGTAGTAGGCCTCTGCTGTGAAGGAGACCCGCCGCAGCGCGACACGTCTATACTGACAACAATCACTGATAGTAGATTTCGTTATTTTAAGATTAAATTTGCATACGAACAGTTCGTATTTTGCATTTGACGAAGAGTGTCGTAAAATCCAGATTACGAACTGTTCGTAAGGAAATAAACAAACTGTTCGTTTGTAATTTGACCCCCGAAATGCATTTCCTTTCCTTGTAAAACAGTTTGCAGTTGTACTAATGACCAATGGCATGGCTAATCCACAAATCCAGACAAGGCTACGAACTGTTCATCATTTGACAAGTACTCGTTTTTGTTACAAATAACGAAAAGTTCGTGTTGGGAATTTAACAGGTTTTCTTTTCGTGAAATTACGAAAAAATCCGAGAAAAAATCTCCTACAGTGAACTGTACGAAACTGACGCACACAGCGGAACTCCACGCGGTAGCTACACGCATAGATTCCGGATGTTCTTACCGCGCTACCAATAACTTTGGCGTCAGTCCACGGCAATGACAGGAGGGGGTCCCCCGCCGCCCCGCGTCAAACTCTCCCTCACGGGCGCCCCCCTGCCCCGCATGTATATAGGCCCAACGTGATGGCCTGGTTCAATGAATCGGGTCTACACCGGGCAGCGTGCCGGGCCGGGGCCCTGGGGCCGGCTGCCACGCGGCCCGCGGGCCTCCCCACGTCCCCGTCCGAACCACCACCATCACCTCCACTCCCCTCGCCGGCCCCCACCACGCGCCGCCTCACCCCTGCCGTGCCTCCCCTCCCCCTCCACGACCGTAAAGTGGGCTTAGCTGCGGCCGCTTGCGCAGCTTTAAATGACTTAACGGTGTAAATATCACCGGGCCGCCACAGGCCGGGGCTCGCCGGGGCTGGGAGCGGAGGGGGTGGCGAGGAGCCGCGTGCGCCGTGCGCCCCCGGGAGCGCCCGCCGGCGGAGCGCTGCCGGAGGACGGAAGCAAAGCACTTCGGAAAATTCTGTACCAGGGTTGAAATCACTGGTAGTTATTAGGATATTTGTATTGATTATTATTGATCATTCGCGATCACAAGATTATCACTGATTATCCATGATTATTGCTGATTATCATCGATGTTTGCTGATTATGGTTAATAATTCATGTGATTATCGAATGATTATAATTGCTTGATTGATCGCGATTTTTTAAGTATCTCGAACAACTGATTATGATCATCAAATGATTCCCAATGATTATTAAATGATTATCGAGGAACTGTACGGGGACTATCAAAGATTATTATTATTACTACCCAAGAGGCTGGCGCTGGCGGGTCGCTGACGGAGCGCTCGCTCGCCTCCGGGTGAACAGCACCGGCCCGGCCGGCACTGGTGAATCCAAAAGTCCAGTCCGTAAAAGCAAAACGTTGTCGTAAGGAATAAAATCTACATCCTGCGGCCAGCAGAACATTCCATCAATAATCGTATACCTAAAAATGATCAACTGGGCAACAGATCAAGGCTTTATCAGTTTGACTAAATCATTAGATCCAACAAGTGTTAGTTTTGTTGAAGCGATTGCAATTCTATTCGCCTCGCTTAATGTTCGGTGGATCAAACGGTTGTTTATAGGGACATGCGTAAGCAGATGAAAATTCACACACCTACAGCTGTGTGACAGTTCCAGAGAGCAGTTCAGATTTCGTCGGCCCCGCACAGCAAGCTTAGCTGCAGGTGTGTGTGTCTCACGCCCACCTGCAGGTGGCCGCGCCGTGCCCCTGGAGGGCGAGGGGAGGAGACATGGGGAGGCGGAGCGCTTGCAGCCCGCAGTCATCTTTATGTGTGTCTCTCACGTTCCGGGTGGAAAATTGCTCTTCTTTTATCGTCCATATTATTATGCCGAAGAAAATGAGTAGTTGTGACGACGAGACCGGCAGCAGCATGTCAAGCCCCCCCCCTCCCCCTCAAGTCCAATTGCAGGGGAGGAAACTTATTTTGTGGTCGTAAACCAGATGCCAGATAAACAACAACATCACCAGAGAGAGAGAGAGAAAAAAAGGAAAAATACTGGTTTTGAAGGGACGAGAGAGAACCGGAAACCCCTGAGAGAAGGGTGGGTGGAGCGACAAAACTCCCATCGTACAATACTCGCAAAATGGAGTGAGAGAGAAAGAAGAGCAGAGACACGCGTCGACGGTGAGAGGGAAAGGGATGTCTGCTTATTTGGTTTTAGCTCGAAATTTATTTCTACTCCATTCATGGTCATTTTTCCATGAGGCAGCCGGCAGGCGGCAGGACACGAGAGAGAGAGAGAGAGAGAGAGAGAGAGAGAGAGAGAGAGAGAGAGAGAGAGAGAGAGAGAGAGAGAGAGGGGGGGGGTCGCGCTGGGCACAGCTGCTAGCAAACAAAATCAGACCACCGCTACACCGCGGGGTCGCCCCTTCCAGTCGCTGCGACTGTCGCCGTGACCGCCGGCACGGAAGGAGACCGGCCCGGCGCAGCCGCATACTGCTAATACTTCACGACATCGGGGAGGTCGGGTCGGAGAGAGTGGGCCAATGCCTCTTTACAGTCAAATGCTCCTAGAAGCGCGGGAAGGGGGTGGCTACGTTGAGGTCGAGGCGAATGGGGGAGAGTGGGGACGATAACTCGTTTAAAACGCTTCCCCCCCCCCCCCCATCAGCACTGTTTGTGCAGCATGAATATGGTTGTTGACGGAAACACGGTCGTTCAGGGGCGCTGCGTGAGAGAGAGAGAGAGAGAGAGAGAGAGAGAGAGAGAGAGAGAGAGAGAGAGAGAGAGAGAGAGAGAGAGAGAGAGAGAGAGAGAGAGAGAGAGAGAGACCACGGTACGTTAGGGGTGGGGCAGGAAGGGCACAGCGGCGGCAGCGCGCGGACAGTCATAACAGTTGACTTGAAAATATCAGAAATTGGATGGACTGGTGGGAGTGTGGGGGGCCCGTGGGGCCGCACGGATATTATTGTCGTTGGCCGCCGCGGCGAGCGCTGCCGGAGCCGTGCGGGGCTGCTGGAACCACCACCACCACACACACACACACTCACTAGCGCAGAGTAAACAACCAGCTCATCTGCAAAGTCTAACAGTTGTTACAGCATCAAGCAAGCAGCGGTAGAGATACAGACCAGTAAAGCGTATTGTATGCGTGCGCCGCCGCGGGGGCCAGTTTGCTTTCAAGCATTCAGAACTATTAATGGCACTGTGAGAAATTCTTGCACCGGGTACGGGAAAATTTTCCATGAGAGATCTTGTACAATTACAATTCATATTGTAAATTTTTATAACTATACACATCAACTCAGAATCGATTGGTGAGCAAACACGTCGAAAAGCGTAAAGTCGTGCATGTACGAGATATGTTGGACATACTGAATTACAAAATATATTATACATCTACGGACATATTTACAACAGTGGGCGTTCGTCGGAAATGCAGAACAACAGACCTTGGTGGACAGTGGTTGAGGGAAGGGCATATGGCCCTGACATTGGTTAACGAGACCAGTGGGCCACGGCCACAGCCGATATCCCCGCTGTGACGTGCGTCCGGTGGCAGTCAGTATACAGGAGGTCGGGAAATTCAGCGGGAGGTGGATACGAAGACAGCGAGACGGCAGACGGCGCGGGCGCAGGTACAATAAGGGACATAGCAGGGAAGGGGAAAAAATGACATGAATTTCACCGGCATACATAGGAAGAGAGGGAGTGGGCAGGGGGTGGACGAGGGAGAGACGAGCCTCCCGGAAGGAGATAGAGGCAGTACGGGGTTGGCGGGGACTGGATGAGAGGAAAGGGGAAAGGGAGAGGCGTGGCGTGTCGTGCGACCGTTAGCCCGGGAAATACTTATTCCAGGGTGACGTCGTGGTGACGTTGGCATCCCCCGTGCCGCAGTCCCACCCCTAACGCTCGTTATAATAGTGTGCTACACGGCCGCGCCGCGCCGCGCCACGCCACCCCCTTAAGCAGAGTGTGGCCGGCACGCGTGGCGCTGCGCGCCGCACTCGTGATTGAGATGTTTCAATGCCAACGTCACCGCGGCGTACGCTGGCAGAAAAGAAGGAACGCAAAACCACAACGAAAAGGATCCGTCGTGATTTATTCAACAAGAAATAAACTATGCATAGGACAAATCACACTGAGAAAAAAAAATTCCTGCCGGGGAACTAGACGGTTGTTAAATGCGTCCAATTTTGTTCTAGGCACTTAAAAGTTAGTTGGCACCGTACTAAAATTATTGGGCGTGGCAAGAAATTTTTGAAGCTCCAGCAATAAAAGTTTTGTGCTCAGGACAAAAATTTTTAGTCCGTCCCGTCAAAACATTCGGTCCGGGGACAAAATGTTTAGCGCTAAGGACCAAAAATTTTTCTCCGTGCACAACTCCGAAGAGTATGCAAACTCTCGACTTTTGCATGTAAGCTTCTCATTTATTTTTATTTTTTCTTTAATTTCTTTTTTCGTGTGTGTCAGTTAAGGTTGAGCACGTCTTGTAGCACACATAATAAAGAGAGACGCACTCATGATATCCCTTCCACCTATCTAATCTCCCCGGTGGCAGAGCAGAGAGGCCTCTTCTGTTCCGCGTGCTCTCCCCGCTGCCTCTCTGCTCCGGCCCGGCAAGGGATGAAGCACCAAGCGAGCGAGCGCCTGTGTGTGTGTGTGTGTGTGTGTGTGTGTGTGTGTGTGTGTGTGTGAGAGAGAGAGAGAGAGAGAGAGAGTGCGAGTGTGTGAGTGTGTGTGTGTGTGTGTGTGTGTGTGTGTGTGAGAGAGAGAGAGAGAGAGAGAGAGAGAGAGAGAGAGAGAGAGAGAGAGAGAGAGAGCGAGAGCGAGTGTGTGAGTGTGTGTGCCTCTGTGTGCGTGTTATTCGCGTTGTGCTCCTACGAGACGTTGAAACGTGGAATGGAGGATCATATATATATATATATATATATACATACACATATTTTTTTTCTCCTTTTCAATAAAATATACGCGTGCGGCTGAATTGAGCGAGGAGCGGTAGGGGTATGGGCGCGGGGGAGAAACACTGGCGGGGAGGTGCCCGTGCCCGGGGCGCGCGCGCGCCGCCGCCGCCGCAGCGCGTATGGCAGCGGGCCGAGATGTTTTGACGCTTGCCACAATACGTAACCGACGTTTGAGAGGAAAACTCCGTCAGTCGGATATTGGATGAGACACATTTGCATAGCAAACACCCACGCTAGGAGGCCGAGAGAGAGAGAGAGAGAGAGAGAGAGAGAGAGAGAGAGAGAGAGAGAGAGAGAGAGAGAGAGAGAGAGAGAGAGAGAGAGAGAGAGAGAGAGCGGAGAGGCAGGAGAGAGACGGGAGGGGAGGAGGAACATCTCGAGAAGATGACGCCTTGACGGCACCCCCCGCCCCTCCGCCCCGCCCCGCCCCGCCCTGGTCACGGCGATGCGGCGCGCTTCATATTTTTATGCACCTGTGACCGATCGGTCACTGTGCTAGGGGAGAGGGTGGGCGGGGCGGGGGGCTTGACATAAGAACAACGATGAGAGCGGGGGAGGGGGGGGGGAGGCGTGCGCATTTCCCCTTCATAAATATACAAGACTGCCTAGTAAAAATTTGCGGCCTCTTCTCCCACTCACCTTTACACACATACCTCCCCTGCCGGGCTAGTGTTTCTCGTCACGAGAACGCGGCTGCCATACGGATGCTGCGCGGTGCGATGCAATGCAGCCGATTACAGAGGGGAATCCAGGATGAGAAAAGGGGATACAAAATATGAAATACAAATGGGAAAGGGCGCGAGAAAAAAAGGGGAAGGGGACAATTTAAAGCAAAATAACTGGTGAAGGTTTGTAATATGCCGCGGAATGGAGAGAAAAGGGGCGAAGCGGCGCTGGCTGGCGCGGCAGCGCGCCGGGGTGGGGGGCGGTCGTGGAAATGGACGATGTGTATCAGGTGATTGGCGCCGCGCCGTGCAGATTTATGGGGCGCATCGCGCATCGCCTATTTGGCGCGTCCAAGTCTCGAAAATGACGTGCGAATCGCGAGGCGATCCCCCCCGCCGCCGTGCCATACAAAACGCGTTATCACCTCGCGGCAACATTCCGCAATAAATGAGATTTAAAAAATGCGGAAGCTATATCAAAATTTTGTTACAATAAAAATAAAAAAATAAAAACAAGTCAAGTTTTTTTGTGTAAATACTGCGTGTACGTAATTTATAAGACATAAACCGGGTGGCTTTACCCAGAGACCCTGCAGATTGCGCGAATCACCCCGAATATTCACCCGACGTGCCTTGCCACCCCGCTATGACTCCGACTCCAATCTCTCTCAGCGGGCTCGCGCGCAGAAAGAATCGCATCCGTCGTTTGGCGCGCGGGGCGCGGGGCTCTGGGCTGCGCTATGGGTGCGGCGCGCACCGGCCATGCATGAAGGGGAGACGGCTCAATTTCCGGGAGGATGGCGGCAGTACACGCATCATGTAGCGCCCCAGGGCGAGGCGGGCACCGCGCCGCGCCGTGTAAACGCGCGTCACCTGCTGCAGCGGGAGAGATAATCGCGACCAATATGATAGGAGGGGTGCGTGGCGGGGGGCGGTCTCTGTGTGTGTGTGTGTGTGTGTGAGAGAGAGAGAGAGAGAGAGAGAGAGAGAGGGAGAGAGAGAGAGAGAGAGAGAGAGAGAGAGAGAGAGATACAGACAGACAGAGAGAGTGTGCTGCGGTGCGGCCGCGTACGCTCCTTCTCCTCTGTGTGCTGCGCGTGCTGCTGGGCGTAAGGCAGCAGCAGCCTCTCCTATGCTGTGGTTAAAATAGAGGGGGGGGGTCATCGTTATTGTGTGGCACCAGTTAGTCGCACAAGCGACCGAGTCAACGCGAAGACGCGAGACCTCCCAGAGAGAGAGACCAGCAGACTCTCGCAGCCGCGAGCCGCTACGGGGCACGGGGCGGGCACCAGGGCCTCAGGCGGTGCGCGGACGCGACCGGGGGGGGCCAGAGGGAGAAGGCGTCGTGGCTCACGCCGCCGGCCAAACTTGGTCGCCATAAACCTGCAGGGTCGAACCTCTCTTTCTCTCTCTCTCTATGACTTTCTCCGTCTCTCTCACACACACACTAACACACAGGCCGCGCCGGGTGACTTAAATTGTGTTGCTCCAACTAAGAAGCGCCCCGCGTGTTGGCCGCGACGTGGCCTTTTTTTATGGATACGAGCGGCTCGTCTCGTGCGACAGTGTTGTCGTGCGGAGAGTACACGTGCGGCGGGTGGCGGGAGAGGGGGTGAGGGAAAGAGAGAGGGAGGAAGAGAGAGACGGGGAGAGAGAGGGGGAGGGAAAGAGAAAGGGCGAGGGGGAGAGAAAGAGATAGAAAGAGCGGGAGGGGAAAAGAGAGACAGGAAGGAGGAGCCGGGAGGAGCCGAGATAGCTAAACGCGCCCGCAAAGCCCCCGGCTCGGTGCGGTGCGCACATGTGATCTCTGCCGCCACGTCAAAACTCCGGCTCGGGCGGCGAACGGCTCCTTGTCCTCGCTCTTATCCCGTCAGCATTGCGCGGCACAGTTACAGAAGCGTACAACACTGTCCTCGAGGAAACGCCCCGCTGCAGGGAGCGCAGCACAGGGGTGGCGTGTTGGTGGTGGAGGTCGTATGCAAGGCAGGCAGTCCCTCCCGACCTCAACTGCCTCAACACTAACACACATCGCGCGGCGCACCCAGACAAGACCGCCGCTTGTCAATTTGGTCACGTCCAGTCACTAGTCAAGAAATGTCCTCACGATTGCGGCGGAGTCCTGGCGTGCCGTCTGTGTGTATGTGCGTGCATGTGTGTAAAAAGGAGGGGGGGGGGTAGGGGGCGGTATTGGGAAAGGTAAGGTGGCAAGGACGCTCAGCACCTGCCTGACTCGTTTACTGGAAACTCTTTACATAGCCGCAATGACGGAGAAAAACCTGCGGCGTGGCGGGTGGCGTGGTCTGCGGTGCACACCGCCTGGGAGTTACACGGTTAATTTTTGATGCTTAGAAATTGTAAACCAAGGCGCGCAGTGGTCGCACGCGACAAAGGCGTTCACCAAAGGACCCAAGGTGTTCTGTCATTATACGCCAGGGATGCAATTTTGCGTGGTGTATGCCTCTGGCATATGATTAATGTACGCCTTGGCGCAAAATTACTGAGCACCCAAAATTAACAGTGTAGGCACAGCAGCGCGTCGCGGAGTGCGCTCGGCAGGCGGGCTTGCTTGCCTACGCCGCCCGGCTGGCAGGCAGGCAACTGCGCTCCCGTGTTGGCCGGGCTTGCCTACCCGGCGGTCTGCAGGCGCGCTTCAGCCCAGCAAGGCGCAGCGCAGGCGCGGCCGAGGGAGGGGATCACTCAACCAATATGAATACAATATTATTTTAGGATTTTTGATAATTTTTGATAATTTTTAATTTTTTTGAATTTTGATTTTGATTTTTCTTTGGATTTTTCAAGAGAATAAAGAAATTGTCCGTAACTCTTACAAAATTTTTTGTTTGTTTCTAGTTTTTTTTTCGTTTTTCTCAGTTTTTGGGTCATTTATTCTCGATTTTTCGGATGTTTTTGTAACTTTCTACTTAATTTTATTTTGATTTTTTAGATTTTTTTTGACGTTTTAAATGATTTTTTGGGGTCTGTACCTGTACAATGATTTTTGGAAGTGATCCCGCCCTCGGACGCGGCGCACAACAACGGTATAGAGCCAAAACCAGTTAGGTGGCGGGTGTGGGTTTCTTAAACCACCAGGTCTGTTGTCCTGCCATAATAATGAAAAGAAAATAAAATGTGCGCGTAGGCCAGAGCGATGGGCATGTGCAGAGCTATGCGGCTGGCTGGAGTTGCGGTGACTGCCGTGCCGCGGTCTGCGTTGCGCCCGCCGGTAGTGGGGACCGCGCAACTTTTTCCTCACTTACTCAAAGCGGCGGCGAGAGCGAGCCAGCGGGAGCGGGTGAGTGTGGGCTGACAGCTCGCGGCGGAGCGGGCTGTCACCTGACCCGGGCGGGGCGGGGGGGACTCACAGACGAGTCGAAGCGTAACAAACGATGCTCTTGCAGGCCGCCGCTGCAGGAGAGGGCTTGAACGGAGCGATCGCAAATCACTAAGTGCGGGTATGACAAATAGCAGTGGTTGCCGACGCCTTGCCAAAAAAGCACTCGCTTCCCCGAGTCGGAGCGGTGCCGGGCGGACCCAGATAGACGACGGCCCCGCTCGCGTCTCTGCACTTACGGCCGCGCCGCCCGCGCGCCCCGCCCCACCCCGCCCCGCCCCGCACAGGGCGGCGGCGTGCTCGTAGACCGCGGCGATGGCGCCGCCGATACACGTTTGATTTGCCTCCGGCGGCGGCGGCGGGCCCCCCCGCACCCGGACGACCGTCATATCTCCAACGGCCCGACCGCAAAGTTGCCTGATTCTTCCCGACGCGCGCTACTTTCTATACGGCGGCGGCGGCCGAGGCGTTCCCTTTCCATTCTCGCGTGGCTTTCATTATCAGCGCCAGGGCGTTCCTTACACGCGCTCCGGCGCGGCAGACGGACGGATGTCGAGGGCCGTACCACCGCCCCGCCCCGCCCCGCCCCGCCACACACACCTGTGCGCCACGCGCCTTCCTCGCAGCCCAATGATTAATGCTCGCCGGAGACCTGCGACGTCATCCCTCACAAAATCGCGTCAGGTCAGAAATAAGCCCCCCCCCCTCCCCCCAGCCGGCCTCGGTGCCACTACTGACACTCCGGGGCACGGCGGCAGGCACCACGCGGGGAGTGCCTCAGAGAACACGTACGCCTATACCCGCTCCAACCCATGGGCTGCGGGTGGATCCGCAGTGTCACTCGCGGAGTGAATCTGATTATTCATCGCATTACAAAGTGCATCGCGAATATTTCAGGCGGGGCGCCGCGGTGGTATGGTCCAGCAGGGATGTGGGAGCGGAGATGCAAGGGGTTGGTCGGGGTGAGCGGACGGGGACGGCAGATTACGTACAAGAGGAGGGGCTAGGGCGAGGCGGCCGGCGGCGGGGCGCTCAGCTTTCACTTCCTACCCCTGGCCCTGGCAGCCGGCTCCGCAGAGCGCACTTGAGCGGCCCGGCCCCGGGGAGCCCGCAGCGGCCAGATTGGGAGGCGATATCGGGCGTGGAAATCGTTGGTGACTTCCTGACTGCTACATCCACCGGCGCGGCGCGACGCGGCGGTCCGGGCGAGGGTGAGAGTGAGAGAGAGAGAGAGGGAGTGAGAGATAGGGGGGGGGGAGAGGGGACTGGACGCGGCTTGGGGGGGGACGGTCGTTGAGGGGTGGAGGCGTAGCGTACACGAGGAACCTGACGACGCGCCGACGACAGCAATCCGCAGCACGGAACAAGATCGCCTCGCACGGGCCAGGCCGGGCCAGGCCGGTGCCGGGCGCGCCGCCGGGCCGGCTACGAAACAGTTGGTAGCTCAGCCGAAGCGTGCCTCTTATTCACACGAAGCGCAGCGGAGTTTCTTCATCTGCTGCCGTCGTCGCCCGTCCCGTCCCGCCCCGTCCTTCGGCACCGCTGCCCGTCTCATTTCAGCCGCGGCGCGCGGCGCGGCCCTGACAATGGCATCGGCAACCCTCAAAGCAGCGCCGCCCGCCCCGGACCCGGAGCAACACTGCCGGCCCGGCAGACATCAGCGGCGGCGAAGAGTCACGGCGCCGAGTGCGCGCGTAAAACCCTCGCTAACTTTTCCATACACGGAAATTCTGAAACTTTGTTGGACTTTTCGTCAGCGCGTCGCCACGCCCGTCGCACAGTGCACAAGTTTCGCTGGCCTGGTCGCGCTCGCGGGCGCGGAGCGGCAGGTCGGGTCGGGCCGAGCCGGGCCAGTCGTACTGGACAGTCAGGTCAGGAGTCGTCGTCACCGCGAGGACCAGGAGACCTGAGGCGTCCATTAGGAAAATCTTGTCACTTTGAGTCATCTATAGAATGCCGCGCTCAGACGCCGACCAGGTCCACGCTGAGGGCATTCTCGAGCAGGACGCGGCGGGGCAGAGCAAACGTCGCAAAAGCTCAACGGGCTTTTATGTGAACTGAGCATTGCATTTTCGCCGCCCGCACGCCGCAAATGACATGGAGTCGAATCGATGCGTAGATAGATGCACCCAAGTTTCACACGTGCGGAAGGCACTGGCGCGGCGGCCGGCGGATACGGCGGGGGCAGAGCGGGGCAGGGGCCGCGCCGAACAACATGACCAATAACTGACGGTCGTACATGAAAAGCGCATCGCGCGCCGCCGAACGAAAGCGTTGATTACGTGCTAACCACCGAACCTCTGGAGAGCGGGATCCTTCCTCTAAAAAATGTATAAAACATTCCATCACCGCGACGACACGCACGTGCAGAGCACAAGGACTCACCTAACACCTTGGCCGGCTTCTCGACAAGGTGGCTCTTGTTGGCGGCGACGGGCATCGTCAGCAGCTGCAGCGCCACGACGGCCAGGACGGCGACGACGACGCCGGCGGCGCCCAGGGGCAGGTGACAGCGCCGGCGGCGTGGGGGTGCCGCCGTCGTCGAGGACGCCCCGTGACAGGCGACGTCGTCGGGCTGGGCGTCGACAGCGGCGGCGAGCGGCGGCGGCGGGGTCGTGGACGCGGCGCGAGGGTGCGCGCGCTGGGGGCGGCGGCGGCCGGGCGAGACGCCGGGTGGAGCGGCGGTGCGGCGAGCCATTGGGCCCTTACCATCCCGCCTGACTCCCTCAGTCGACTGAGCGCGGCAGTGCGGCCAGGCCGAGCGGCGCCAGCCAGCGCCGGGCCGGGCCGGGCCGGGCCGGGCCGGGCGCCCCTCCACGTGGCGCGAGCGCGGGCCTGCCTGCCTGCCTGCCTGCCTGCCTGGCCGCCCGCCTGTTGTTATTGCTCTTGTTGTTGGGCCTCCCCCGCGCGGAGCAGCAGCATACCGGCGCAGGTGTGTGCCAGCGCGGTGCGGCCGCTGCTACAGGCGCAAGCGGCGCAAGCGGCCGGCGACGACTGCATCCAGACTGAAATCCGCGGAGAAAAAAATATTTGAAGTCGCGTTAAGTTGTTTACTTGTTAATGGCAATCGATACGATCAAGATATTTTAACCCCACTTATACAGGGTGGCTCACCCATTCTACTCTGCGCGAAGGTATGCAACCCATTCTACTTCAGTTGAGCGAGGGATCTCTATCCCGAAAAGTGACCGGACGAGCGCGGGTTTCTCACGCATTTCTTCAAAAAAATTGACAATTTGACTTGTCGTAGTACTAGTTCAGTGAAAACAGACAGCAACAAATTATAAACACACGAGAAATTACAACAAGGTGAGTTCATACCGGAGGGCGTGTTGGCAGATCTGCCCTGCTACCGCGCGGCCTACTCATCCTTATTCATATCCATCGTGGCCCGCAGGCGCACCCGCGCCCGCGTCATCCCTGCCGTCCCGCGGGAGGCCGGCGGTACGGCGGCGCTGCCAAGGAGGCAGGGTCCTCCAGGACCTGCTGCTCCTCCATCTCCGGCCCACGGCGGGGCGGGGCGGGGCGGGGTGGGGCGGAGGGACCCTAACGACTGCCAAGCAGCGCCCCGTCGCCGTGCATCTCTCTTACTCTAGGCGTGACAGCGGCGCGCGAGCCTCGATGCACCCAGCCCCGGGCCGGGCCGGTCTGGCGTCGTGCCCTGCCCTGCCCTGCCCTGCCCTGCCCTGCCCTGCCCTGCCCTGCCCTGCCCGCAGGATGACAGACACAGCCCAGCCCCCCTGTGGCGTGCCGCTGCGCCGCCCCGCGCTTCTCAACCCTTCCCCCTCCTTTCCGCGCGGCCGTTTCTTAAAACACAGCGAGTGGAGAATCCGCGCGGCGACGCTCTCCGCCACAACCCCTTTTGTAGGATCGCTCATCTCGGCAAGCCAGCCCCTCCCCCCCACCCCCCCACCCCCAGGGGGAGGAAACGCAGCCGTGCTCAACCCCACACCCCGCCCCGCCGTCGTCCCTCCTGTCGACGTCCTTATTCACGCCTTTACACCTAAGAGGGCTTATCACCGCGACACGGAAAGGCGCGCGCCGCCGGGCCGCCAGTAGAGGTGGAGGAGGAATGGGTGGCTAAATAAAATCGTACCTCCGCGACTCCCACGCGCCCACGTCCAGCCCCGCCGCGCGCCGCCGCAGCACCCTTTCTTCTAGCCCCTGCAGCAGCTCCGCCGCGCACAACGAACCGCAACACCCACCGTATAATCCGAGTGCACATTATTTGCTGGGCGCGCCGGGGCCGGGTCTGGCGCACGCGCGTTAGCGCCCGTCCATACCCCTCATTTACCGGCCGTTACACCCACCGCTGCCATGCCGCCGACAGACCACGCTTGCACCTTGCACTGCGTTTGTATTATTCCGCTTTTTTTAAAGTTTATTATTTACCGACTAGCCGTTTCTTTGAACGGTTTATTACTGTATTACACCGACGCGAAAACAATTTTTCCCGCCTTGCTTTTCCTCAACCGCTGCTTCTGTAAAAGTCAGCGGCGGCGGCGGAGGTGGCACGGCAGCTGCAAGTGCCGCTATCAGGGGGTCGAGCGCGAGCCTAGGCCGGACTGAGCTGCGCTTCCCCTCCCCCGACTCACGCAGTCATGTGTACGTTTGTTATCTTGCCCTCGGCGTAAAACTTGTAATCCTATGTTTTTCTCGCTGCGCCCGCTGCCTCTTTTCTCGTTTTTTTTTCTCTGAGGCGACTGACACACGACCCTCGCCCTTTTACCCTTCCCTAACAGCTGCAAATGTTTTTGAGCCCTCCTCCGCACAGCATATTGCTTTGACAAGGACGGGTAAAGTACTCGAGGAGTACATATTCAGGTCTGGCCGAGCACGCGGGTACATGACAAACGACGACACATGGGAGCGAGAAGTGAGTCACGTCAAAATATCATAGTAAGGCATCAACTAAGAAATTTAAAAAAAATTAAAATTAAATCAAGAGAAAAGGATTAAGAAAAATCCGGCAAGTCGAGAAAAAATTAACAATAAACCGAAATGAAGTAGAAAAAATTGAAAGAGTGGGGTAAAAGATCAAAATTTACAAAAAAAAAAAGCAGACATATTTTCTTCGAAGAATCAAAAGAAAAAAAAATCAAAAGAAAATCATTGTACACATCTTGTACGACCCCGCAAGGGAGGCACAGAAACCAAGTGATCGCCTCAGAAATAAAAGGTAGAGGGATAGAGGGAGGAGAGGATCAAGAGCGTCGCAGGAGAGAGGTGGTGTAGGGTAGAGGGGAGGGGGGGGGCGACAGAGTTTTCGCGCTCGGGAGCTGTCCTGCTGCCTGCGGGCTGCGGGCGAGTCCCCGCGGGGCTGTGCGGCTCCTGCGAGACCTGCGAGTCCTGCCGCACCGCGGACAGGTGCGAGTGATGCATCGCTGATGCGTCCCCAGTCAGACGGACCAGCCGGCCCCGCCCCGTCCAAGCCTATCATTATCCTCTCAATCACAGCGACCCCCAAAGACCCGTGCGCCCTCGCCACGGCAGCGGCTGCCGGAAAAAAACAACTGCCCTCGGCAAAAAAAAAAAATGAAAGGAAGAAAAAATAAGAAAGAAAGAAGAAGAAAAAAAAACGCCTTTCGGCAACGAAACGTACCCGCAGAAATAAACAGCATGATAAATTACACTGATGTTAAGCCAACAGCACATTCTAGTGACAATTTTGTTCCTAAATTGAGCACGAATCCTTGCATACGCAACATGTGCACGATTTCTTTCCTAAATAAAGAAGTAAAAGTGCACTATTGTGCAGTTATTTACTCCATTATTAGGAACGAAATCGTACAAATGTTGCGTATGCACGGATTCGTGCTCAATTAGGAACAAAAATTGTCCCTAGTATTTTAGAGTGTAGACACTAATATTAACTTGCTTCAACTTACATGTCTGAAGGCAAACACCGCGAAGATCATCACCTGCAGTGCACCCAGCAGCCGGGGAGTGATCTTGTAGGTGGGGTCGGAAGCGGAAGCCACCGGATCTGACTCCAGCACCAGGGACTAGAGATAGGAAGATTATGCTTGAGCATAATCGCATAATTCAATAAAAGTTGTCCGATTACAACGGGGACAAGATATTTGGTACCCTTGTACCCCCCCTAGATGACAAATATAGATCATAAAAAAGCATAATTGGTCGCAAAAAGCAGCATAATGCATAATCGCATAATTAGAGCATAATTGGGCCCAAAATCGGCCGCGGCGCGTTTTCATTTTCGTGGAATAGCTATTTTAGGCTGTTTTTGGCCTTCAAATCTCTAGTCAATTATTGTAGTCGTGGTCCAATGTTTTGTGCCATTTTATTTTTTGTTTTTTAATTAAACTTTTCAATCTATTTAATCTATTTTATTTTTTAAACGAATTTTAAACCTAAACCCTGGTTTTAGCAAATTTGCTGATTTTACGACCATAAAGTATATAATCGCATAAAATCGTCCAAAACGAAGCATAATCGAGGCGTAATCGACCCATTTTAAGAGCATATTTAGAGCATAAATACTCGCATTTGTAGAGCATAATCGGGCAACTTGAAACGCGTAATTTTCCTATCTCTACCAGGGACTTCTCACCGTCTGGTCCCACCCGGTCTCACCTTCCCCGGCTACAACTGAGCTGCGGCATCCAAGGTACGACCTGTCAGATTTCCTAACAAAAGTTAGGGCTGCTGTTCTCAATTGCAAAATTGCAAAAGTCCACCATTGCAAATCAACTGTTACTCTCATATTCAACACCCCATACAATCATTATTGAGTATATTATGTGATCCTCAACGACTTGACTTCAAAAAGCAAAAAGCAACTTTTACATTTTGCACCCTCACATATGTGTATTGGCTCTGAGGAGGAGAACACTTAAAAAATTTCGTACACCTCGTAATTCAGAGAAATTCACAAAAAAATCAGCAAAAATCCAGGAAAATTCAGGAGAATTCATAAACATTTAGATAAAATTCATTTGAAAATTCAAAAGAAATCCGTTAATATTTACTAAAACTCACTAAAATTCATGAAATGTGTGCACTAACATTCAAAGTTGTTTCACCCGTCGATTGGCTCTCATTATACTGACACTTACCAAGACGTGCAAAGTCAGGGTCATTTAAGATTTCATCCACCTCCTCAAATGTAGGAATAAGCCTGGGCTGCCTTTTCTTCGTTTGATAGTCCACTGCTGCAAAAATGCTTTTGGTGGAAAACAAACTTACAACATGTCTGTTTTCTGCTATTCTGCAACAGAAAGAGTAATATTGCGAAAAATTGTTCTACTAAAAGCATAAAAATTGAAGGGCTTCAAC
The DNA here is from genome assembly GCA_029379305.1 of Frankliniella fusca. NCBI lineage: Eukaryota > Metazoa > Arthropoda > Insecta > Thysanoptera > Thripidae > Frankliniella > Frankliniella fusca. The sequence continues at coordinate 23,734 of JAHWGI010000647.1, read as the reverse complement.
AAAATGGATTAAGTTATTCGGTTTGTAAAGCATAACCTTTCGCGACTTAATGTTAGTCACAATTATCATGGGAAGTTTCTGTGAAATTTTGTTTGAATGAAACAGATTTGTTAAATTCAATTTTTAAACCTTATTCAGAGTTTGGCAGCCACAATGTGCGCGTTTGTTCTCTTCCTAAATGAAATAAACAGACCACGCGACCGTGACCACAAGTTCCGGAGAGCCGGAACTTGAAAGCAGATGATACGTGTGGTAGATGTCCCTACCCTACGCGTCGCCGGCCGCAGGGAAGCGGAGGGCTTTCGCGCTGGGCTGGGAGGGGCATAATGGGGAGGGGGGGGGGCAGGAAGGGGCACCGGCCCGGCGGCCCAGCGGGCCGGGAGGTGGCGTGGAGTAGTCGGGAGTCGGGGCGCGCACCGCCGCGCACCACCGGGCGCGGGTGCCGCGTCGCCACTGTAACTCAAAATGTGACAAATTTGTGACCTTTTGTGGCGACACATCGAAAAAGGAAACATCCCCTTTTTGTTTCCCTTTTTTCGGAAACACATAAATGTGTGACCTTTTTCGGCGACAATTTTGTTTCCAAAACCTCTGTGTGTTACCGAAAAAGTTCTCATGCGTCTCCGTTTCGGTAACACACAGAGGTTTTGGAAACAAAATTGTCGCCGAAAAAGGTCACACATTTATGTGTTTCCGAAAAAGGGACACACATTTATGTGTCGCCGATTTAAGGCAAGATGTGTTTCCTTTAAAATTACAGTGGCGTCGCGCCGCGTACGGCGCGACATTCTGCGCTTCTGGCTGCGCTGCTCTCTGCAGGCTGCTCGTTGTGTGACAGTACAAGCAGGCTGATACCTTCGTATCATCTGTTAAAAACTCCCAAAACACAACAACTCTTACTTGGTCGCCACGAAGCTGCGGCGGAGCTCCAGGAGGCAGAGGCTAGTCGTCGTGTTGAAGGAGGCGCGCAACGTGGAGCGCAGAGGGCTCCGGGCGCCGGGCGGGCAAGTAGCGGAGCTCCAGATGGAGGGAGAGGCTCTCGTCCAGCTGAGGGAGGCTTCGGAGTCCGAACGGGCGAGTGGCATAGCAAGCTCCGGGAGAGAGGGGCTCCTCGACCTGCTCATGGAGCATGGAGGCTCTGCGGACGGGCGGGTGGCGAAGCTCCGGGAGTGAGGGGCTCCTCGTCATGCTCATGGAGGATGGAGGCTCTGCGGACGGGCGGGTGGCGAAGCTCCGGGAGTGAGGGGCTCCTCGTCATGCTCATGGAGGATGGAGGCTCTGCGGACGGGCGGGTGGCGAAGCTCCGGGAGTGAGGGGCTCCTCGTCATGCTCATGGAGGATGGAGGCTCTGCGGACGGGCGGGTGGCGAAGCTCCGGGAGTGAGGGGCTCCTCGTCATGCTCATGGAGGATGGAGGCTCTGCGGACGGGCGGGTGGCGAAGCTCCGGGAGTGAGGGGCTCCTCGTCATGCTCATGGAGGATGGAGGCTCTGCGGACGGGCGGGTGGCGAAGCTCCGGGAGAGAGGGGCTCCTCGCCATGCTCATGGAGGCTTCGGGAGGGCGGGCGCGCGGGCGGGCGTGCAGACTCGCGCAACACAACGACAATTTAATGGGCGGGTGGTGGCAGCGGCGATGACGACGTTTGATGGAGTGTTTACATCCTGCAAACGAATCATTAGATCATCAAACACTACTTCGCCACCGCAACGTGATGGAACAGGGGAGGGGAGGAGAGGGGCGGGGCGGTGTGGCGCGCCAGCTTGGTTATCCCACATCAACGCCTCACTTGTAAGGTTTAGAAGAACCCTCATCAACGTTTTTCTTTTCATTTACGAAAATATTTTGACAGCAGGGGCAAATTCTACACACCCTTGGCGGCGCGGTGGGAGGGTCACCCACCTCGATAGAGTGGCAGAGTGCAGGCTATTGTCAGTGGAGGAGAGCCCCTAGCCCGGCCCGTGCAGCCAGTGCCGGGCGGGGCCGGGGCACCCAGCCCAGACCCACCCAGGCCTGGGGCCCGGGGGAGAAAAGAAAAGCTGACGGGTCGGCGGGGAAGGTGACGGAGGAGGGGTAACTGAGGGCGACCCATTCACAGCTTTCCATAAAAATGTAATCTGTTGGCCGTCACATTACCGTCAATAATGAATGAGCCCGGCTGGCAGCGCTATGAGCCGCGCCGCGCGCCGCGCCCCCCGAGCTCACACCTCTCAATTAATACACCAGCCTGACCTCGTACCCCCGCGACACGGCTGGTACGGCTGCGCCCCCGCGGTCCCCGCGCACCGCTGCACCGCGATCACCATGAAAAATTTCGACGCGCTCCGCGTAAAAAAGGAGTGTTCTTTGCTAACGGTATACGATACCGCGCTTGGAGGAGAGGCGGGGTGCCGGAGGGGACGGTGCTACAAGTAACACCACCGGCGTGACTCCCGTAATAATCGATGCAGTGACACCGCGGGCTGACAGGTTTGCTTCACGAGGTACGGCGGGGCGGGGCGGGAAGGGGAGGGAAGGGGAGGGGCTGTGGAGGTTCAATTAAGGCGCGGCCAGCGGTGGAGGAGGATAGGTGGGGCATCCACGATCGACAGAAATCGAAAAAGAAAGAAAGAAAAAAATAAATAAAAACAGGATGCCGAAGAGGGGCAAGTGTGACGAGGATGACGGCAAGCACGACAACCGGGAGGATAACAGACCGACTCCGCTGCCCACACTCGTCGCTCTGTCTCTCGCACACTCAAAGAGTGCCCTAACGAAACGAGTGCGCGCAGCGCGGAATCACTCAGCAGGTACAATAACGGCATGAAGGCAGACGGCGGGAGGAACATGTGGATGAGGACGAGGACCAGTCGCGACGGGCGAGGACACGGCACGGAGGACGACAACGACGGGGTCGAGGACGCTGCGCTGAGGAGAGGGCGCGACGCGACCGGGGTGAGGGAGGACATGACGTCAGGCGGGCGCGCAGGCGAGGCCCCGCCAGGCCCCGCAGCGGCACGAGCAGAAGGTGATTCAGAAGATCGTTCTCGCGCCTCCGTCCTTGTCGCACTCATGGGGTCCTGACACCCCCGACATGGGGCACCGCCATAGTTGCGACAAGGACGGAGGGACGAGAGCGAACTTCGGAATCAGCCTGCAGGCGGCTCGGCATCAATGAGGCGCGCTGCAATAATATCTCTGCGGGGATCGTTACGCCGCGCCTCCGCCACCGCTGCTGGCTTAGCAATAACACGGCGGGTCCGGGCGGGGCGGGGCGGGGCGGGAGGGACGCGCACACAAACGAGGCGAGTAGGGCCGGGCCAGGGCCGGGCCGGGGCCTAGGCCGGGAGGGCAAAGGGTTGCAGTCCTCAGCACGCCCTGCCCCGTCTTGATCCTGCTGCTGCTGCTCCACTGCCCCCGCGCATCCCAGCGGGCCGTGTTAGCGCCGCAAGGCGAGGGCCGCAGGGGCCGGGCCGGGCCGGGCCTCGCCGCGGGTGCAGCACCAGAAGCACGAAGGATCTCTGCTGCTCCTTCCGCCTCACCCAACCGGCCCGCCCACGCCGGCCCCGGCCCCGGCCCCGGCCCCGGCCCCGGCCCCGGCCCGCTCCCATCATTTCTGCTGACGGCCGCGGCCGCCGTACCGCCCGCTCCCTGATTGCCCACTCGTTATCGGGAAAACGGAAAGAACGCCACATTATAATAAGTTATTCCTTCATCCCCGTCACTATGTGATATGACTACGCTGTGGAGCCAACCATTTGCTCAAGTTACTTCAGATCAGAAGAAATTTCCTGGCGTGAGAGTAATGTCACTTAACTAAAAGGAAATAACACGGTAACATTTTAATTTAGTTTGTGAAAGCTGCGCTGGCCTACGAAACATGAAAGAGGGTATTTCACTGGGAACTCTGGACTGTATGTTTCCAGAGTGTCGCGATTAGTGGACTCAGTCAGTGGGGTCTAGGACAACTGACCACTGTCTGACCTACCACGTTCTATTATTACCACTGACAGGTGACCCCTTCGAAAATTGACCCCAGTCCATATTGACCACAATCTGGCCTCCCAAAAAACTTGCCACATTTCAAAGAAATTTATTCCTTGTGAATTCACAGTTCACAGGTCTCAAGCAATATTGTTGCCAATGGATTTCAACTGAAACTCGAGCAAAGTTATGCCAGTTAGAATGCCTTCTGGGTCAGGTTCAAGGAAAAGCAATCACAATGCATCACCTGGTAATCAATTTTTGTTGTATTATAGGGATTGTCTCCTTGACGGCTAGCCCAAGGGCCGGTGGTCCGACAGGTTGCTGATGTCTGAAGACAGGGTGTGATAGAGGCCGAGGTAACGATCAAGACGACAGGTGGATTCCACTGAAGACTGACTTTATTTAGACAGCACAGGTGTATTTATTAACAAGAACAAGTGAAGGTCGGCAGGTTTGCCAACTGCAATACACAACATCTCCCTTTCCAAAAAGAGTAAACTTTCAAAAAATTAATAACAGTTCTTAAAAATACAGTAACAAATTACAATATAGCAATAGCAAAATGTTTAACATAACATGAATTAACAATAATAAATTAACTAACATGCATTCTTCCTCTTTTTAAATAAAAGAAAAACTGAAGATTAAAATATTAACAGGCAATATGAAAAAATATCACAAGAAAGACAAAGCCACAATGATAAAAAAATTAAAAAGATCACAGGTTTAGACGATCAGGTTTGTTTACAACACGACCTGATCGGGTTTGTACAGGAGGACGCTCTTGTCGAGCCCCTTGAGCAAATCGCTCTCTAAGTTGTTCTCGCCATCTATTTAAATTTTCATTCACTTCCTGTAGAGGTATTACAATTTGATTATTGTTGTTATTTTGAACATCATGATTATTAGGAATTTCAACATTAGTTCTACTTGGCAACAAATACACTGGTGTTCTAAAGGGAGCACTCACACTTCTGGGTTTCAAGAATGTACAATTTCTTCTAAGAACATTATTTGATGAATTAGTTTTTTACCAAGTAAGATCTAGGTTCAGCACAAACATTAATTACCATTCCAGGCTCCCATTTACCTGTTAGGGGATTTTTTATGAAAACATAATCTGATGGAGAATACTGAATTTCTTTTGCATTTGCTGAGCTGTCATAATAGGCTTTTGCTTTTAGAGATTTTTTGGTTAGTTTATCTACTACATTGGGAATTACAGAGGGCCTGAGCCGAGAAGTTAAAATAGGCAAAGTAGTTCTTAATTGTCTACTCATAAGAAGTTGAGCAGGCGAAGCATCAAGACCAGATATTGGAGTCACACGATATTGCAAAAGACAGTTTTGAAGAGTACATTTTGGATCTTTAGTGCATTTCCTAAGAAATTGTTTAACAATTCTAACAGCTCTCTCGGCCAACCCATTGGACTGATGGTAATGGGGGCTACAAGATATAATGGTAAAGTTTAGCTCTTTGGCAAAATCACTACATTTAAAAGATTTAAATGGGTTATTGTCAGCTAATACAACCATTGGGATTCCGTGGATGGAAAACAAAAATGTTAGCACATCAATTACACATTCTGAAGTTTTGTTAGGCATTCTGATTGCATCAATCCATTTGCTGTAAGTATCAATAACAACCAAATAATATTCCCCATGGAAATCAAGGATGTCAGCAGCCACCTGTTCATAAGGTAAAGAAGGGATTTCATGAGGTAACATAGGTGGTTTCTTTTGAGCAGGGGCAAACTCAGAACAAATCAGACAATCGCTGATGTACGATTCGATGTCCTTGTTTATACCCGGCCAAAAGATTGATTGAGATGCAAGAGATTTGCACTTCACCATTCCCTGATGTCCAGAATGCAATTGCTGCAAAAGCTGAGGTCTTAAAGTATTAGGAATTACAAGTCTAATTTGAAAATAGAGTAGCTCATTCTCACAATACAATTCAGCTCTTAAATTAAAGAAATCCTTAACACCATTATCTAATCCATATGCCTGCTTAGGCCATCCCTCATGAACAAATTGTATCACTTTAGATAACACAGGACACTTTTTTGTAGCAATCCAGTCCAATTAAGTGCATCAAAACGTTAGCTTGCTTCTCTTTATTCCACGCGGCCCGTGTTTCGTCGAACATTATATACCCGTCGAACTGCTATTGGAACATTTTCCACTGCTTTTCCATATCATCCCCGGGTACTAATGGTTTCACAGACACGCCCGCCATGGTAATGTCAACTGTCCTAACCCTCTTGCCACGTGGTTTTAGTACACTGTCTCAGGACCACGAAATCGAACTTGAACGGTCGAGGACCCGACTCTAAGACGAGTAACTTCCTTGGACTTTCCTTCCAACGGTCGAGTATACTTCGTCTAAGCGGTTTTTTCGCTGCCGCCCGAGAGAAGCCTGACGACGAACTTACTTCTGACTCTCTTCACCACCCTGCCACTATGCCGACTGCGCCATGTTGTATTATGGGGATTGTCTCCTTGACGGCTAGCCCAAGGGCCGGTGGTGCGACAGGTTGCTGATGTCTGAAGACAGGGTGTGATAGAGGCCGAGGTAACGATCAAGACGACAGGTGGATTCCACTGAAGACTGACTTTATTTAGACAGCACAGGTGTATTTATTAACAAGAACAAGTGAAGGTCGGCAGGTTTGCCAACTGCAATACACAACAATTTTAACCATCATCGTTCGAGAGTTGAGCCTTGTTTTCCGCAAAATTACGGGTATTTCACAGTTTTTCCCATCCAACTTTTAAGTTGTGCCGGTTAAAACGCATTATGGCATCATTTATTTTATTTCAGTGAGTTTACATTCGTTTTAAACATGAATCGGCCGGACTTTGCGGGCTGAATTTTACAGTCAAATTCAAAAATAATGTGAAGACAATGATGGCAAAAATGATGTGCCAGTTTTTACATGATAGAGAATAAGACTTTACAGTAATTCAATGAAAGTGGAGCCGCGAGCAGCCCGCCTAGCGCGTCGTTCAAAAACTACTAAATTGAACGAAAAGTTACAAAAAATGGTGTCAAATTAAAATGTGATAAGTCTGAACTAGTGGTCAAAACTAATCTGGGGTCAATTTTAGTTCGGGTCACTTTTTCTGAGAGGTTATGTCACTCCCTGGATTCGCCCTAGATGAAAAGACAATCCACATCAGAACAAAGCCCACACATCACGTTAATCCACTAGCAGGAGGTTTGAACGGTAGTTGATTCAAGAAATAAAATATCTTTGTAAATTACGGTTTTAAAATGCGAAGGAATACCTTTTCTTTGAGCAGGAGCCGGGGTCAGGGTCAGAGGAGGAGGAGGAGGACTTGTGGATGGCGAAGGGCGGGAACGGGTACGAACAAAAGCGCACTGCGCATACGTAGACGTGGAATGGGGGAGCCAGCCAGAGGTCTAAATCCACATGTACTGTTCTGTAATCTACTAGCTTGAACTCTTTAATGTTTCTCCAAGCTTTCTTAATTATTAAAAATTGAATTTTAAATTCACTTTTGGAAGGCTGGCAGCGGGAGTACTTTACAGACATTGGTAGGTAGCGCCACCTAGCGGCTGTACTGTACGCGAACTTATAAATAAGCCTCGAAATACCTTTCATTGCATTTGATTTGTGCGATGAATGTCACGGACTACTGGAATGACAACCAGTATCGATGCAACTTAGTTGTTTTCTTCTTAGGTGAGTCAGTGACATAACCTTTTAATGTAGCTAATGTTGTTTTCAATGAACCTGTGATACTGTTGGGTAAATAGTATAGTATGGTCTGAGTGTTAAGAGTAAAATATCTAAATACAATGTGAGTGGTCATAGCTAGGAATATTTCAATTACTTGGTTGCTGTCATCGCCTCTTTTTGCAGCGTTTGACAGACATGAAGAACTGCGCTAGGGCTAAAGCTGCCAGCAACTACAGGGTTGTCTCTACTGAAACTGGTGGTGGCGGTCCAGATGATTATGTATCTTCTATGGCTTCAACTAAATCTTTCAATTCTGTCTTTTTTTTTTTTTGGTAGAGGTAATGAATTTTTATTCGTGCATCTTGGGAAAAAAATATTAGAAAGTTGGTAGATGTATTGAGGCAAACCCCCACGAGTAACATTACCTCTTTTGATATTTTGGTCCTGTAGGTGTTTACATTGCTGGTCCCTATGGTCCCGCTCGAGACCCCTCCAGTCCAACGCAGCGGAGGTAAAGGTTGGGTTGGCTTCAAGGAGGGAATCTGCTAAGCTGCAAGTCACACTAAGCAAATGCTTTGCAGACTGCAAAGATTTTTTAAGCATTGCAGATTGCAAAGCAATGCTTTGTAAGTGAGGCAATTACTTTGAAAGTGAGGAGGCAATTACTTTGAAAATTGCAGAGAATTTTAAAACTTTGCAGAGTGCAAGGAACTACTGTATTGAGGAAAACCGAGATGCTGCTATGCACTCTCTCCGTAAGAAAATCTTGGCCTCTTGAAAACCAGGACAAAATCTGCTCAAAAATTCCTTTGCAGTTTGCAAAGCTTTTGATTTGCAAGGATTGAAGAAGACACAGTGTACAAGAACTTTGTTTGGAAGAAAATTTATCTCCACAAAGTGTGTGAGACTTTGCTCCAATACTTTTTTTATTATTATTTTATTATTTTTTATTATTTTTTTTATTTTTTATTTTTTTTTATTTTTTTAGGGTTTTTCTTGTGGAGGTTTTGTGCCCCTCCCGCTTGCAACTGGCGGCAGGGGCGGCACGGTACAGGGCAGGGTACGCGGCGCGCGGCACTCTCCGCCCTCTTCCCCCTGAACGTCTTGCCACCCGCCTCGCCCGGGCCGGGCCGGGCCGTGCCGGGCCGTCGCGCTCCCCTGGGCATACTCACCACTCCATCTACCTCCCTCGACTGTGCGGAGCGAGGCGTACACCGCGCGGCGTCCACCGCACGCCCGGCCGCCCCAGCCGTCTGTTTCCGAAGATCGCTTTCGTACCTCCGTCCTTGTCGCACCTATGACGGTGCCCTATGTTGGGGGTGGTGGGACCACATGAGTGCGACTAGGAGGGAGGCGCGAGAGCGATCTTCGGAATCAGCTTGCAGCCCAGCCCGATCGCTTACCGCGCTTACCCCGCGCCGACGACCGCGGCAGCCCCCGCCGTGCCGCCATGGCCGCCATGTCCGTCGGACGGCATCGCAGCCTCCCCTTCTGCTGGCTGCCATCGAAATATCCCTGAGTAAATAGCTCACAAATAGGGTTCTTTTGTGGCGCTTAACGCAACGTTTGGGGAAGACCCGCCGGGCCCCGCCCGCACTGCCGCAGGGTCTCCACCACCACCGCCGCGCCCTCCGGACTGATTCAGAGGAGGGCTCTCCTCGCTCTGTCTCTCTCGCACCTGTACTGCGTGTCCCGCATGAGCGCGAGTGAGACAGGGCGAGGAAAGCGCCCTTCTGAATCAGCCTGCTGCACGCTGCTCGCCCTCGCCTCGCCTCGCCTCGCCCTCCCTCGGCTTCCCCCAGGGCCGGGCCGGGGCGGGGCGCCTCGCCTCGCGCCAGGATGGCAAACATTACATCGCTCCGCGCCGCATCGAGCTCATTGATTGCATTTCCGGGGTGCAATCTTGCGGCGCTGATTTGATTCTTCTCAAACCGCGCCACAACGACGCGCTCCTTCTTTGCTGGCGTGTCGTTTGTACTCGTTAAATTCAAACAGCCTTGCGGGGTTTCTCCTGCTGCAATAGTTGCCTAAGGAGTGAAGGCGCGTGTGACCGAGGGACAGCAAAAAAAATAAGTGTGCGCGTGAGAGTACGCGAAAAAATATTAAAGTAATTATAAATACAAGCCGGATAAATCTCAGAGTTTGGCTAACACTAATTTTGCTCGGTTGATCACCTCACTTCTTGAATCGTTTGTAAATATATAGACGGATATGATCAAATTTCATGGGGATTGATTTGGATTAATTTAAATTTACTCTTTACTAAGGGTAATTAAATGGAGAGAACGCAAAACAATCATAATTAATTGAAATCTTTTAAGGAGTTTAACATATTAATTCGTGAAATTCTCTTCGGTCTCCCGCGGTCTCCTGGTGGACACCCCTTTCGAACGACGGCGTCACATTCTCGAGCTTTTGCAGTGAGTCTGCAAAATTTTCTGGCAGGGGCGTTGGAAAGAATTTCAGACAGGAGGAAAGCAAATACAAGATTTTTTGCCTAGGGTGTCCCACATAGCAAAAAGTTTAAAATGTTAATGGGCCACCTCGGATTTTCGTGTCTTTTAGCCTCAAACCCACTCTGATTTTTTGTCAGATTTTTAAAATTGAATTTAGAGGTCGCGCAAGCCAATAAACACGTTTTTATCAAAATTTGGTCCGGTGGGCGAGGCTGTGTCGGGGATCAAGCTTCCAGGACCGGTCGGTCGGCCTTCTTAGCTCTAAAGACATCCCCCCACACCACCCTGACCCGCCCTTGAGCCAGCACGGACCTCCCACTCACTCCCGTAAGGCCACGCGCAATGCCTCATATTTGCTACGAATAACCAAAAGTGCTTAAAAGATCTACTATTCGTCGCTCTGAAAGCGATCTAACGGTGTCAAGTTGTTCCGGACATCCCTCCGAGTCCCGTGGCACCCGGGCATGCGGCGCGGATGCGTGCGGCCTCCAGCCTACCTCTCAGACTTTCTACGGTGCATTAATTTGACTTTACGTATACGTATATTTACTTGTCATTTTATTCGTAACAAAAATTGACTGGGATGTGTGTGAACAAAAAACAAAATTAACAAAAAACAAGGGCCCAAATAGAACACAAAATGAATTTTGTGATAAGTATGGAACTCGTTCTTTACATAATTATGTGCTACAGAGGTAGGAGTGTAAAACGTGATGTGAGTCGAGTGAAGACATTTTCATCTCAGATTTCATCACAGTTCGTGTGTGCAGGGGAAGTTTTTCCCGGGACACTCGCCCTTGCTCGGCTCGGGTGCTCGGGCCTTCTTCGGCCCTCCCGCTCGGGTCCGATTGTTGGGGCGCATAAAGCAGCGCGAGCTGGCGCGAGCCGACTCGGACTAGGACTAGACTCGGGGACTTAGAATGGAAACTCGTACAAAATTTGTTAAGAGTTCTCAAAATAATACTATATTAAACGTGAAAAAAAGTTCATTGTTGAAATTCAGTCGTAGGTTTCTAGTTCAGATTAGTACAAGTTTCATGTCTATAAGTATTGTGCTCTCTGAGATTGAAAACTCCACCAATAAGCTGGGTTATGGACTTAGGATGAAAACACACAAAATTTGTTAAGTGTTCTCAAAATAATACTATTAAACTTGAAAAAAAAGTTCATTGTTGAAATAAAGACCAGCATTTCCAGTTTCCAATGGCATAACTATTATGCCTGTAGGTATTGTGAGATCTGAGATGAAAGTGTGGACAGTTAAGGGTTACACCCTACTGAGAACAATACTCGTTCTTTTCACCACTCAAGAGAGAGGTGGTGGTAAAGAACGAGTAAAAAACTGTCGGACTACACAAAAAATTTATAGCGACTAGAAAAATAAGACACAGGAATAATTAATAATTAATGGAGACACATCTGCATTGACGATATTTCATCTGGCGAAAGAAACAATTTCTGATTTTCTGTTCTCAGATTTGAATGAAATTTAAATGGGCCTACTAAAATTCATCGTAGATGCAACGTCCCAAATTTCAGATCAAAATTCCAATAATTATAGATTCTACAGCCGTTTTAATTTTCATGGGAAATTGTTTCCATGGTAAAGAAAGGCAAGTGCCTAATGGGATAGGTCATCCCATGGAAAGGCAACCGCTCCATGAAGTCCTCTCGCATGGCAAGCATTTTCTCATAGAGCCTTTACGCATGGAAAGAAATTTCCTTTGGAGTCCTCACATGGAAAGCAAATTTGGCGAAATTTTGATAAAAACGTGTTTGTTGGCTTGCGCGACCTCTAAATTCAATTTTAAAAATCTGACAAAAAATCAGAGTGGGTTTGAGGCTAAAAGACACGAAAATCCGAGGTGGCCCATTAACATTTTAAACTTTTTGCTATGTGGGACACCCTCCCCCCCCTCCCCCCCTTTAAAAAGAAATCACCAACTTAGCAAAATCTTGCACTTGTGGTAATAATATTCAACTTTCCAAACGTCTGTGGATAGAATAAGACCCGAGACAATCTTTGTGGTGAGGTGGGTGAGGACTCGCTGCCGCCGGTGGTGCGTTGTTGGCAGTCTGACCCGGACCCACCTGGACCCACCTCGGGCCGCGGCGCCGCGCTCCATCCCTCCCTCCTCTCTCATCCATGTCGCCATACATATCTCCCTCTCCCTCCCCCTCCCTACTCTCGCGCACATACACACCCACAATAATTTCGAGAGAAGTCAAGGAAAGAGGGTTATTCCGCGCCGCAAATAACGCAGACTTACGCCGCGGGCCGGGCCGGGCGGGGCCGGGCTGACTTGCAGGGCCACTTTAAGAGTGCGGTTTGGCCAAAGAAATGCCTCTCCAGAGGCCGCGGAGGGCGGAGGATAATTGCCCCTTAACCTAGGCCACTCGCGCTCCACAGGTGAGAAGTTGGTCCGGAGGGGCGGCGCGGCGGCGCGGCGGCGCGCGGGTCGCAGGGCAGGGCAGCAGGGCGCGCACAGCGCACAGCCGGCGCGGCGCCGGAGAGGAGAAGGAGAATATTGTGATTTGCATCCCGACAAACTTTCTTCCTCGCCGCGGCCCGCCGCCTGCCTGCGGCCCGGCCGGCGGCCCGGGCGCGCCAAAAGGCGTGAAAGGAGAGCGCAAAACGAGGCCTAACTGCACAGGAGAACCAGGAAAGGAACATCTCAACTCTTTTATTGTTGCAGTCGCCGCTACACGCGTGTAAGTGTGTCACAGCCGAGCCGGGTTTCAAGTGCTGCGCTGGATTACGTCAGCGGACGTGAGGAAGTCTTGAAGTCAGCGGCCCGGCCGAGGCGTGGTAGTGGAGAACAGGTGAGACCCCAGCAGCGGAATGGATTTGCCCTTCTTGGTCTTCGGGCCGGGCGGGATGGAGGCGCGGCTCGCGTCGACCTCCCTAATGAGGTCGATGGCCTTCAGCGAGATGATCCTGTCGGGGCCCTTGCCCTGCGCGCCGCTCACGTGCAGCACGATCTGCAGATTCTTGAGCTTCTTGCCCACGATCTCGAGGGAGACTTTGCTGCCGGCGGGTACGTCGCCGAGGTGCTTGGCGATCACGCTCAGCGGGACCACGTGGGACACACCGTCCTGCGCGATGCGTAGACGGCGGTTCACCTTCCTGCTTTTGCCGTCCACGCCGATGGCGTCCTCCCAGGACAGGCTCTTGCCGTCCCACACCAGCGAGGACTTCTTGCTCTTCTTCTTGTTCTTGCTGTTGCTACTGCTGCTGTCACTGTCGCTGCTCTGGCCTGAATCTCTGCGGTTCTCCTTGCTGTGGTGGTCTTCGAGCTTTGCGGTAAGATGGTGGTGCGACTTATTGAGCTTGTCTTCACTGCTGCTTGACTTGTGGCCCGCCTCGTCGCTGCTCGATTCGTGGCCATGACTTTCTTTCCTGTGGCTCGACTTTTCGTGGCCATGTCTCGACTTGCTGTGCTCGTGGCTCGACTTACTGTGCTCGTGGCTCGACTTGCTGTGCTCGTGGCTCGACTTGCTGTGCTCGTGGCTCCAGTGCCTCTCGATGAGCTTGCTGACCAGGATGGACACGCTCTTGCTCGCGTCCTCCTTGCCGTGCTTGCCGACCACGTGCAGCACGATCCTGAGGCTGCGCCACCCGCTGCCGAGCACTTCGGCGCGGACCTTGGTGCCCGCGGGGACGTGGCGCAGGTACCTGGCGAGCGCGTCCAGCCTGATGGCGTGGTGCATCCCGTTGTGGTCCAGGGTGAGGAGGTTGCCGTCATGGCCGAGGTGCTGGTGGTGGTGCTGCCAGGCGAGGCGCTTGCCGTCCCAGACGAGCGGGCCGCGGTGCGGGTGCTGCGCGCGGAACGAGATGATCTTGAGGACGCCGATGCCGCCGCCGGGGAGGGCGAGCTCGTACACGGCCTCGTGCTGCGGCAGGCGGTGCGCCCCGTGCAGCAGGCGGTGCACCCAGTGCGTGCTGGCGGCCCACGCGTTGTGCACCTGCCGGTTCACGTCCCTCAGGAAGCCGCCCAGGTCCCAACCCCAGAGGACGAAGCGGCGGTGCCTGACGCGCGAGGGCTGCGTGTACCCGGCGGGGAGCTGCTGCTCCGGGGCCGGCGCCGCCAGCGCCACGGCGGCCAGCGCCGCGAGCACGGCGAGCAGGATGGCTGTCCGCATCGTGTCTGCTGCTCCGGCAAAGTAGTGTAAGAGGTAAGTGGAGTGCTGCTGTTGCACTGCTGAAAGCTGCCGTTTCCTCACCTGAGGCACGTGATGTGATGTGGTGCAGGGAGCTGCGCCTAGGCTGCGCTGCGCACGCTACGGGGGACGGGCGCGGTATGCACGAGCGGGACGCGACGCGGCGGCACCGTGGTGTGCACCCCGTCACGAGCTGCGACAGGTGCACCGCCGATAAAAGCGGACACGAGCACAAACAATTCTGTTGAAGTTCTCCCTGAGTCATTTGACGAGTAAGTAGCGTGGCACGAAATTTTCCTGAACTACTACGCGAAAATCTTAAAATGAGAGAGAGAGGTATATTCTTTTCTGGGTGTGTGAAAGCCTGCGGGGAACATCATATCGAACGCTGCGGCGTTTAGTGTTTTGACAACAAGTCGAGGTGCACAGCGGTCGGGACTTAGACAAGTAAGACTTGTGTCAGTCTCACGAAATTTTTCCACAGTTGTTTTTAAAAATCGTTATTTATAATAATATCCATATTCCTGGTTGTGCACCTCGACTTGTTGTCAAAACACAAAACGCCGCAGCATTCGATATGATGTTCCCCGCAGGCTTTAACACACCCAGAAATTAAGAATATATGCAAGGAGAACGAGTACTGTGCTCAAAACTTGGTTTTGTTGGTGACAGTTTCAACTCAGAAACCGCTAATGTAAACCCTGTAATTGAATATTCAATTTAAAGCTTAAAACACAATCTTTCTTCCGTAAACGAAGTATTTTCTTCTTTTCAGTGAAAATTTTTGAGTAAATCATGTATGAAAATATCCGTTTTAATGGTGTTCTAGCTTGTATTTATAACTTAAATTTCTCACCGAAAATATTTCAATCTTCTACATATTAACCCTTGAAAACATATCTTTCAACTTTGATAAACATTTCTTTCCCTCTGGTGTAATGAGATAAAAGTTATACTTTTCCTGTAAATGAAAGTTCTCTCAGACCCTGCAACTTTGGTATTGGGAAAGTGGGTGCCGACCTATTCAAATCCCTGAACGCCTAAAATATAACCACCAATTAAAAACCAGTCGGACGTCTTCCTCAGTGTGTCAGTGGGATCATGAAATTTCGACAAGTTTATGTTTTAACATACTTGCACACTTAACAAAACCAGTTTTGATACACATGCTGTTGGTAAAGAACGAGTTCCTTCACTTAATTTCCAAACATTTTATATTTCGGTTGATGTCTTTGCTTCTTGTTTTTCATGCGAGCCATACTTTTTTTACGCGTTTTGATGCCTGCGAAAACAACTTACGGAGAATGGCGAAAAGTGTATCTGAAACCAGTCGAGGCGTCGAGTTGTGACTTGAACAAATAAAACTATTCGCTACACGGAATTTATTTAGTTTGGACTCGGTAAAAATTTTACGCAAGATATACTTTTTGGCGTTTTTAAGCTTATGACCATCACATCAAAAGCTGGTACCACAGGGAGCGTGAGCGCATGGTGGCTATCCGCAACAATTAACTGTATCATTTCTAAATATTCAGACGATGACCAGACCAAATTTTGGCCTGCGACGTGCCAGAGTGCATAGAAAGAAGGGGGCGCGGTCCCCTCGACGGCACGGTTGACCCGCTTTAACGTTTCGGTCAGCTCGTTTAGAACTTCAAGGAGCGCCCGCTGCGCTCGCCTCGGCATGAGCAGAGCTATGATGAAGGGGGGCGGGGGGCGGTGGCGGTTGGAGATAAGAATAGCGGTAAAACAATATCGCAAGCAGGCGACGGACCCGGTCGGGTCGAGGCATATAGTGAGCTCGGCGAGCCGTCGTCGTCGTAAGCAAGGCTTTGACTGTGTTGTTACTACCGAAGGCGGCCGGGACCGGGCGCGAGGGGGGGCACCACCGGTGACCGTAATGACTCAAAAATTGTTATAATATAGGTAGCGTGCTCAGCCCCGCGGAACGGTCCCGGCGGGGGCGGCACGGGGCGCGGCACAGGGCGCGGGGAGGGCCGGAGCGGCTGGGCGCGGCGGGCGGTGCGTGGCGGGCTGAATGCCTCGCTCGCGTGTCGCCTAGCCTCGCCGAGGACCCCGCGGCCCGCGCCGCCCAACCACCAGCCCGGCCCGCAACCATCTCCCTCACTCGCGGGCGGAGCGACAAGGACCAGCCTGGAGCCGGAGTCCTTCCGCGAAACGCAGTGAAGTCCTTTGCCATCAGGGTGGTAGGGCCGGGCGCACTCGGCTCCGCGGACACGGCCGCCGCGGCGCCGTGGAATGGCGCACCTGCCGTGAGATCCCGCTGCCGGCACTCGTCGGCGCTTTCCTCGGTCGCGAGAGAGAAAGCATTCTCGCACCCCTCGGTAGTGTCCTTGAGAGCGAGAGAGCCAGAGCGACGGGTACCGGCAGCGGAATCGGTCGGCTTCGCATGCTTTGCAGTCCTGTAATATGGGTCAGTGCTTATTCATCTCCGTCAGACCTTCCCGGAGATGTATCGACACGTGATCAAACCCCGGCGCTATCAGGCTCAACATCTTATTTTTTCGGAACGCTTAAAATTATCCCAACAGAGTATTTTCTTACCGCTACGGTTCCAGCGTGGCTGCACACTTACGCCCGCACTCGGCCGCGAGGTGGCGCGGCACTACGTGCTCAGCGGGACAAGGAAGCGAGCGTACTCCGCGCTCGGGTCTGGGCGCTGGCTGCGCGGCGTATCGCTGCAGCAACAGGTGTGCGGCGAGGGCGGTGAGGGGTGAGCTAGAGAGACCCCCTCCCTCCCCCTCCCATCCCGCGCCTTGTGCTGTGTAGGTTTCTGTGTTCGTCCTGCCTGCGCCTGCGTGCCTGCTGCGTGAGATTACTAACCTCCACACGACTTTTGTGCAATGAGGCCGGTTCATAATAGCAGGAATGCGATCTACGAATAATTATAATATCTATAGATGCTGCCGGAAGATGCGTGAGTACAATATGCTTCTGACATTTTCTGCATTCTGTTTGGTCGAGTTCTGAACAAATCTGAACTATACCCCTAGTAGCGCCAATGCACGTACATCGCGCATTTCTGGAGCATTCACTTGCATTGCGCATTACAGATGCAGAATGAATGCGCGCCTTTTGAAATGCGTCTCAAATGCGCTTGAAGTAATGTGCTTTACCTGCGCATTGTATGCGCCCTACCAGCTTTGCGGAAATGCGCATTTCTATTGCGTTGCCGTAGCGGTTAATTATGCGTATAAAATGCGCCTTATTACCGTCATCCGCCAGTAGTGTTTTTGAATGTGACCGGCAGAGGGCATGGTGCAAAACGCATTGTGAATGTGAATGTGAAACACGTACCCGCCTCCTGCCTAGATTGTTGTTTGCCAGACCAGTATATGGTCGTACCCGTATTACCTCCGTCTTCGGGTCGGAGTCACGTGACAGCACTGGGATTTTCGGATTGGGCCCTGAAGGTGTTCGGCTCCTGTTCGGCTCTTAACCCCTCGAAGACGGAAGAAATACGGGTCTGACTATATGCTCGACGATCAACTTCATAAAAATCCAAATATAATATACTACTATAATATACTACAAGATAAATTTAATATGTCATACCCAGTAAGTTATTTTAAAATGTTCACGGTGGTGTTGATGTCATTGTAGGAGTTGGAGTAGGCTGGGAAAGATAACTTTTGCTTTTATTGGTTCGAGTGTCCTAATAACCTATCCTTTGTGGACTCATTAATTCCTATGGTGTACATTTTGTTGGGATGTAGCACACATCTTACTCAATTTTTAAAATATTATTGAATATTTACTGCTAGTCCTTATAGACTGGACCTCTCTGATAACTATATCCACACCAATCCACAATGGGGGAAATTCAACATTTAAATATGTTTTAATACAAATTATATCCTATGATGATTTGCATATGACTATTGAAATAAAAATTAATGGTACAGTAGTGATTTCTTAAAATTATTTTCCAATATTTAGGAAAATAAAATTATGGAAATTACACTGCTACTTCGCCTGAAGTCTCAGGCGCCTGCAAGATGAATATTGTAGTTGGTTTACTCAGCTGAGTACAAAAAATATGGAGAGAAAAAGATTCCTGTAGACTTGAGCTCAACAACGGGACTAATTGATTCACTAACCCCAGCAACCTAGGTAGCACAAGTAGTAAAACCGCATTAGTGGAACACTAATATATTTGCGCATTTTATGCGTGGGCTCACGCTTTTTGCGCATTTTATACGCATCCTCAACGCATTTAAAACACATTTTATGCGCATTCAACGCGCGTTTGAGATGTAGTATATAATGTAGTAATGAAGTCGAGGGGTGGACGAATAGTGTACTACAGGTGTACTCCCCGTACTCCGGGTGTACTCCCCTTATTGCAGGTGTTCTCCCCGTACGCCGGGTGTACTCCACGTACTCTGGGTGTGCTCCACGTACTCTGGGTGTACTCCCCGTACTCCGCGTACTCTGGGTGTGCTCCACGTACTCTGAGTGTACTCCCCGTACTCCGCGTACTCCGGGTGTACTCCTACGTACAACAAAAATCCAAAATCTATGTCGTCCATCACTCGGATGTTTTTTTTTTCTTTTTTTCTATTTTTTCTGTTGGTAACAGATAAGTAAATAATTTGCTGAGTACATTCATACCACGTTCCTTTATATTTCACCCATTGATATTCCCACTCTATGTGCACATCACATGTGTCAGCATATCAACGCCTTTCAGGCATAAAGATCAGTGTTATATTGCTCAGTAAACAATTAATATTCAAGGTGCATTTAAAACACGCGTAACATATTCAATAGGATATGCGCTTTAAAAAACGCATTTATTGTGCCTTTAATGCGCATAATGTAAATATGTTGAAAATGCGCATAATGCGCAATAAACGCGCAACTTGCGTACACATATGCAATATGCGCTTTAACGCTGCATGTAATGCGCGACGCCGCTATGCATCTGCAATGCACTTTTAATGCGCATTTCATGTGTGACTTACTACCGCATAGGAGATGCGCTTCAAATGCGCACTTGACGCGCAATGTGTATGCACATTTTTACCGCGCCTTACATGCGTTTAAAATGTGTTACCTTTTATACGCATTTTAATGCGCATTGGCAATGTGCATCTAATGCAGAAATTAATGCGCCATAATTGCGCGATGTACGTGCATTGGCGCTACTAGGGACTATACTATTATGATCTACGAGACCCCTTGTCAGGCACAATCCCCCAAGAGCAACCATCCGGATTTCTTGGGCTGCCACTACAACAAGCTACAATATTTTTGCAGAGCTGGATTAGTTTAAAGTGAAACCAGCATGTAGTTATAAGTGTTTTTGGGTGTTATATTTTAATATTAAGAAGAAATAAATGTTAAGTTTTGATTATAATTGCGTCAAAAGTGCAACGTAATGTGAGCAATAACCTTTTTTCGGCGTTTTGTTGGCAAACATTATTTATATTTCCATCAGTCAATTGTTTGTTGATGGCTGGTCGTAGCAGAAGACGTTGAAGAGTGACGCACACGTTTTAGCTTGGTTATTATGATTTGATGGAAATGTTAATTTAACAACATAATATAAAATGTCAAATTTAAATGATTTAAGGAAAGTCATTTTGGTAGGCAGAAGAATTTAAAATTAGTTGAGAACGTTCATTGGCTGAGTGCAAACTAAAGTAAACTATACTAGTATTATATTGTACTATAGGTAAAATTGTTGTATACGCTTCCTTTAAACTTTTGTAATCCATCTCGGTTAGGTTAGGTTAGTTTAGGTTGGTTTTGTATATTTTTTTATTTGACGTTGTGCAAGTTTTTTAATCCGTCTTGGTTAGGTTAGGTTAGTTTAGGTTGGTTTTGTATTTTTTTGACCTTTTTCCAAGTTTTTTAATCCGTCTTGGTTAGGTTAGGTTAGTTTAGGTTGGTTTTGTATTTTATTGACC
Organism: Frankliniella fusca; assembly: GCA_029379305.1. Classification (NCBI taxonomy): domain Eukaryota; kingdom Metazoa; phylum Arthropoda; class Insecta; order Thysanoptera; family Thripidae; genus Frankliniella; species Frankliniella fusca. The sequence goes on along the minus strand of JAHWGI010000647.1, from coordinate 3,513 downwards.
TTTTTCCAAGTTTTTTAATCCGTCTTGGTTAGGTTAGGTTAGTTTAGGTTGGTTTTGTATTATTTTTCTTTTTGGGCCGTAAAATTGTTCGTTACGTGTTTCCAACTTTTCTAATCCATCTTGGTTAGGTTAGGTTAGTTTAGGTTGGTTTTGTGTTGGTTTGAAAGATAGCATAATCCATCTTGGTTAGGTTAGGTTAGTCTAGGTTGGTTTTCTGTTGATTTGAAAGATAGGAAAAAAAACTAGAAGAAGGTCTATAGTACATTTTATTATGTGGATCACACTATACTACATTTTCATTACCTAAAAAACATGCATTAAAAAATGAATTTATATATGTCTATTTTGTGTTTTTAAAATTCAATTGAAATCTTTTAACACACTCAGCCTAAAAATGTTCAGCATTCTACTAGTATAAAAGTTATAAAAGTTTGATTGTGGTTGTCATCTTGAGAATGTTGCTTTGAATTGCATTTTACGAGACCATTTTGGCTTTGCCAAGAGCTAGTAAATTAATGTTGAGATTTATTTCACAACGGCCAAAAGTATTCCCGACACATTTCACTTATTTGCGTGTTTTCCATCAAACATTCACCAACTCGGTTACTTATTAAGAAAAGGAATGGGGAGAGGACTTATCGTTGCAATAAATCAGAAGGTTTTTTAAGCGTATTAAGTTCCGCCGAACTTGCTGTTTCTCTTTGTAGGTTAGGATGCCAAGCCCCGGGCCGTCGACGGCGTGGTGTCAGACTCTGGGGCCGTCCTTGTCCGGCTAGGTGAGTGAGTAACATTTCACTCCCTGCATCGAATATTAAAATTTTATAATATGAAACCGACAGATACATTTGCTTACGTGGGGGCAGGCGGCAGGCCCAGTTTCGCAAGGGGTGGCATTGTTTCCCAAGCCAAGTGGCTGTGTTGTTGTGGGCCGGCCGGCCGGCCACGACGAACCGGGACGGTACAGCACCCCCTTCCCCTCCCCTGGAACTCCAGGAACCCTTGGGTCCCAGATGAGTAGCTCCAGTTACAGTCCCGGGCCGCGCCGCTGCATCTGACCCGGGTGGCGACGGCTCCATCTGGAGGTTCGTGGTGTCCATCCAGGGACCTTGCTCAGCCGACTGCTGTCTCTTGCACTTAGCTGTCCTTGTCGTCGCACACATGGGGACCCGCATTGGTGCAACAAGGGAGGAGATATCTCTAATAGGGTATTTCGCTGGAGTGAAACAGAAACCAAAAGAAGAAGGGCACGACCGTCGGTTCTGTTTCCTCCTGATCTGGACTCCGATTGGTCAACGCTGATGCCACTTTCGCCGTCAGCCAATGGGTGCACAGGAGGAAGCAGAAGTGTCGGGCGTGATTTTCTTCTTAAGGTTCCGGTTTCAGGTCAGTACCCTATTCTCTACCCGTGCCTGTTGCCTTTCTGCAGGCGATGGCGCTCCCGGCCAGCTGGGCGGAGACGCCGGCCAGCATTCGCATCCGCCGCGTCCTGGAGGACAACAAGGCCGTCCTGTCGTGGCTGCGGGCGAACAGGGACGCGGCGAGGATCACACCGAGGGCGACACCCAGAAGGACGCCGCTGACGTCCACGGCCGCGCTGGCGGTGCCGCCCCCTCCCGCCCCCGTGTCACGTGAGTGTCGATGTCGGCCTGGTCCGGACGGCGTGGAGCAGCCATCCCCTGGCGGGGGCCGCTCGTTAACGCCCCCCGCCCGAGGGGGGGTTCACTCATACAAAATGTGTTCACTGATTTTATTGTACTGTTTTTTTATTTTTAATCTTTTTTAAATTTTTCTTTTGATTTTTCGCGTAAAACATCTGTCACTTTTTGATAAATTTTGAATTTTTCCCCTTTTTTGGACTTTTTTCTTGTTCCAGTTTTTGGGTTAATTCTACTCGATATTTCTTTTGATTTTTTATTATTATTATTTGATGTTTTGAATGATTTTTTTTTAGCGTACAATGATTTTTCGAATTAACTCCCCCCCCCCTTGCCCCCGCCTGCCCTGCAGTGCGCCTGGCCCGTCAGGCCCCGGAGACGAGGCCGAAGACGAGGGCGAGGGCCAGCCCCGGCAGGAAGCGCAGCCGAGGTCATGCGGGCCGCGGCCACGGCGGCTGCAGCGGCGAGCCCCAGGCCGAGGCCGAGGCGGAGGCCGAGAGGTGCTGGGGCCGGGTGCGCAGCGCGGCCACCATGACAAGGTGAGCTGAGGTAAGTGCGACGATAGTAGAGTTACTGACAGACGTATCTGATAGCACATTTTTTTGCGACTAGGGAAATCGCAGTGTTTTCTAAATTTGTGTATTTATGTGTTTGATGTTTGGGTTGACTTATGCGTTAAAAACTGTACATCGTTGCATGAAGCCCCTTTCAATTTTTCACATTGATTGGTAAATGGTAAATGGTCGATTTCCGGTTAAGACATAAATTGCGTAAATATATTTAAGGGTAGTAATAATTTTCAGCGGAGACGGTACCTGGTTGAAACGTACTCTAATTTTCACCTGCAGCTGGGCTTGGCTCTTCCACAACTCGTTGACGCAGCTGCTTCCCCCCAGCAGCGCTCGCAGGACGGGCACCCCGCTGCTCTCGACGGCCTCCACCTTGACCCCGTCCGTATCGTGCACCTCCGTGGCCTCCACGCGCACGGCCTCCTCGGTGAGTGGAAAGAGTAAGGCCAAGAAGCCGCGCGGAGAAGTCAGCATCCCGGTCGGCGAGGCGCGCGAGGACCTGACGCCGCGGGTGCGCGCGATGAGGCCCCAGCAGCCCTCCCAGCTCCCGCGGCCGCACGGCCGGGCCAAGCGCCAGCGCGACGGAGGCGGGAGAGTGTCGGGCGCGGGCGCCAGCCCCTGCCCCTGCCCCTCCACCCCCGCCGCGCCACGCGCCCCCAGCGGCGCTACCCCCGGCCCCAGGCTGCGCCCGTGAGTAGCGCCCGCGCCCTCGCGCCGCGGCCAGAGTCCCTGCCTGCTAGGGGTGTGTCATCTCTACCCCGCAGCCGCGGCGCCGTCCCGGCGGGGCCCTCGACCGCGGTGCCTGTACGCGGGGGCGCGGGGGCGCGGGGCTCCAGCACCAGCCTCAGGCCCCCGCCGCCCCCAACCTCCCCGTCCCCGCGGCCCGCCCTCAACTCCACCCGCGTCATCCTGGAGTGAGTGAACGAGCAGGCAGCCGCAACCCCCATATCCTGCTTACATAAATTTATGTGCGGCAGTCGAGCCGCGACAGCAACCCTGTCCCTATACAATCTTACGACAATCTAGTGTTCTTATGTGCTAGGTTCATGCTTAAAATCACGGTGCCAACTCCGTCACGGCGCTTGAAATTATTGAGAGCACAAGTAGTGGTGCTTGTAGTCACCGAGATGCATAATCCGTTGCACTTCCTGACGACTTGGCTGTTCATTCCCTACATTCTACTTCCGAGACCCGATGTTCGTCCTCACAGCTCTTCACTCTCTCCTGTTCTCTTTTTAGAGAGTTCTTCGCCTCGACTGCCTCCCTCCCTCCCTCCTCACGGACGGCCT
>JAHWGI010000644.1:0-80438 GCA_029379305.1 Frankliniella fusca | reverse complement strand
TCTTTTGGGGCCAAAATCAGGGCAAAATCAGAGGCGCTTTTCTCTTTTCCCCCGCTTACCTAGAGAGCACGGAGCAGGGGCGGAGAGCGGTTGGCCGGGCTTTACTCGTTGGCGCAGAAAATTTCTGTAAGCAGGGAAAACAGAAAATTAGCATAATTCTTTTTTGGGCAAAATCAGAGGCGCTTTTCTCTTTTCCCCTGCTTACCTGTGCGGGTCGGCGCGGGGCGGAAGCTGTAAGCAAGAAAGCTGAAAAATTAGCATTTATTGTTAAAATTAATCGCAAAACTTATATTTTTCTGTTTTCCTGCTTACCTAAAAAAGCGGGAGAGGGGGTGGAGCACTTCTAGAAAAAAAAAGAAAAGACAAAACAGAATATTAGCCATGTTTTTATTGTTTTATTTCGACTCAAAGTGGTTTTCTCTTCCACACGGCAAAGCCCTCTTCAAGCAAAATTTTTGCGCTGATCCGGCAATTTCCAATATCCCGCATGACTTCATTGTAGTACTCTGGATGGTCTAGGCAAATTATACCATCGCATACTACTGACTCTGCGCAATCATGGAGTGTGAATGAGTTTGAATCACGAATAGGGAAAGAATCAAATTTAATCTGAACAGTTTGAGGCAGAGCGCGCAACAACTCTATTTGTTTGCGAAAAGAAGACATTAATTTTGCGAAGAAAAACGGTTTTATGCTGCTCAGTCTAAGCCAGGGGCAAGAAATAGAAGTTAAAGTAAGGTTTTCAATATTGAATCTATTCCACTCTTCGAGCGGAATATCTTGCCAAGATATTTGCAAGTGAACCGGAATTTTGAATACATCCACATACTTGTGGTTAGCGCTGTACCAAATATCTATTCGCGTTCCGTTGATGTACGTGTCTATCGAATTATCCACAAGCAGAAAAAAAAATTTATCAAAATATTCCATGAATTTAGGTTCTGTTTTTAAATACTCTAGAAGAATTATGCAAGTTGCTGCGCGAATGTCACTGATTCTCAAACGTATCAGAGTTGCCAGATATTGGAAAGCCTGAAGCCTATTCGGGAGCTTGGCGTACTCGTATTGAAATTTTTTCTCTCTAATATTAAAAAAATGATCTATTTGAAAAAGTTTGCTTTCAAGTAAACGGATTAGATAGTAAATAAAGATGTCGGTGGAGGATTGTTTAGCCAACACTCTTGAACAATAATTAACAAGGCTTCTCGGTTGGTGCATGATTTATTGAGACCTAAAAAAAAAAAAAAAAAAAAAAAAAAAAAATTCTAGAATTGAAAACTTTAAAAAAGAAATTTTGAAAAAAAAAAAAAAACCTTGTATGTTCAATCAGTAAAGCTTGTCATATCTGATAAAACCATCCCTCAAACAATCTTGTACAAACGCATGCGCCACAAATTGCTCAAAATCAGCCCCGTGTGAATTTGTAACATGTTTCCAAAAATTAAATTTCGGCATTGTATAATTTTGAATTTTTAAATACGAAATGGGGAAATTATGAAAATCCTGCTGTTCAAGGTCTATGGGCTGGAACGTATTGTCATCTTTCGGAAACTTTGTAAGAATGACATAAATTTTGCGGGGCCTTTTTTTTTTCAACAGTAACGAAAGAAAGTTTTTGAGATTCTGGATCTCCGAAAGAAAGACGGATAGCCAGCCAAATTCTGGATCGCATGGCTGCCCCATGTAGCCGTAAGTTTGAAAATGAAGAACACATATTTTGCCGAAATAATTAAAATATGTGTCGAATTTACTCAGGCTGTTCACTTTCAAACATTTAATTTTGGAATTAAAAATTTTGGATTTTTTAGCTAAATACCATTTTTTGGCTGGAGCATAATTTATTCTCTCATCTTTATTATATAAACACTCTATAAAAAATTTATATACTGCCTCAGACCTGCTAGAATTTAATAAGTGCTCAAGACACGCAAAAATTTTGGCTATGGAAAATTTCGAAATTTCCGTGTTGATTTTACTATTTAAAAGAGGGAAAGGGGCTAAAGGTTGGCGAAATCTAAATAATTTCCATTCATGCGCTAGTACAAGATATTTTAAAAAAACCAATAAATCCGCCGACTTGCTGACTTTATCGCAACACTGATGGTACAGAGAATCCATACCTAAAAAAATGCAGCAAATGCCGTCCCAAACGAGCAGGTGCTGAAATCAGGGGAAAACAATAATTAGAAAATACGTTTAGGAATTAAATATTTTTATTCCTGAATTTATAGCCTAACATTTGGCAAAAATCACACTTTTTAACTGACTCATATATAAATCCTCTGACATACACGGGGGGCTCAGGGGTAAGTTCAGTAGATAAATGAAAAACTTTAGGTTTTAGCTTTAAAACGAAATCGAAATATACATTTAAATTGTTTTTTTGTTTCCTATTAGAAAAACACACGTTTTCAAACGAAAACGTAGACCATGTATTATCGTCAACATGTGAAGATTCTAAAGATATATGTTTAATTTTGCACATTCCAAAGTTCTGCACAGGCATTCCATCACAGGCCAAAAATAATTCGTTTTTAAACGAAAAGCGCGCTTTTTCTTCAATATACTTGCGCAATTCCGTCAGCCCGCACACTCTTAAGGCGTACAAAAGCTGAATTTTGGTTCCGGCTTTCCCAACAAACCAGAGATGGAAAACTATGTTTTGAATAACTGTATAAAACTCTCGAATGTGCGCGTGCTTGCTCAGAAATAAAATATAAAAAAACGCGTTGCCGCTCATGAAAGCGGTTGCGCAAAGCTTCTCGCCGCTAAGCTCGAATAATTTTTTCACCATATCTATGAGTCTGAAACGGAGGGGAAAAAAGAACTATTCAGAAATAAGAAAAACCTAACACTGCCAAAAACTATACAGAAAATTGACTTACCAAATTTAAAAAGGCGGACGATTAGGTTGCCAAATGAAGGAACAGGGCTTGAGAAGCAGGCGTTGATTTTTTACCAGAGTCGGAACTGAAATAAGAAAAAAAAAAATCTGAATTAGCACAGTGTATCGCACGGCTCTGGCTTGGGGGGACGGCGGGGTCCGAGCAGGCACGGCGTGGCTTATTCCAAACAGGGTAGCATGCAGGCCCGGGCGGGGCGAGCGGGCCCGCCCGGCGGGGCGGGGCTAGGCGAGGGGCCGGGGCGGGCCCTGGCAGGCGCGGCGCGATGGCGGCTCGGCGCGGCTTATTCCAAACAGGGTAGCGTGCAGGCCCCCGGCGGGGCGGGGCGGGGCTAGGCGGAGGGTCGGCGTGTGTCTTATTCCACAGCCTACGGCGGGGCGAGGCTGCACGTTTCTTAGACTTACCTAGAGCCGTTCGAAGGGTGCACGCGACGAGCAAATCCTTTTTACGTAGCGGAGCGCGTCGAGGGCAAAATCCTAAAAAAATGAAAACAAATATGAATTAGAGATTATGCCTTCTCTCTCGGCTCTGTGTGTCAATCTGGGAGGGGGGTTGGGGGGGGGGAGAAGCACTGCGGGCTGCCTGGACCCCGGCCGGGGTCGACGACGTGGAGCCTGGTCGCCGCGGAGTCTGGTTGCTAGGGGGCTGCCGCGGTCGTCGCCCTGGGAGCCATCGGTGAGGCTGGCGTCGTCGTCGACGTGGGGCTCGGCCTGGTCGTCGTCGACGCGGAGCCCCGGCCTGGGGAGCCGTCCTGGAGCACGGTGCCGTCGCCGTCGACGCGGAGCCCGGCCTGGGGTGCCGTCCTGGAGCACGGTGCCGTCGCCGTCGACGCGGAGCCCGGCCTGGGGTGCCGTCGCCGTCGACGCGGAGCCCGGCCTGGGGAGCCGTCCTGGAGCACGGTGCCGTCGCCGTCGACGCGGAGCCCGGCCTGGGGAGCCGTCCTGGAGCACGGAGCCCGGCCTGGGGAGCCGTCCTGGAGCACGGTGCCGTCGCCGTCGACGCGGAGCCCGGCCTGGGGAGCCGTCCTGGAGCCCGGCCTGGGGAGCCATCCTGGAGCTCGGCGAGGCGGAGCACGGGCTGGGAGCCTGGGGGTCCTGGGGCCCGTCCTGGCCGGCGAGGTGCTGGGGCACTGGGGAGGCACTGGGGAGGCACTGGGGAGGCACTGGGGAAGCACTGGGGCGGTGTTCACTTACCTTTGCTGGATGTTGGCTGGTGGAGCAGGCTGGAGGAACTGATGATCTGGAGGGCCGGGCGACGCGCTTTTATGCGAAACCTCGGCTGCCGAATTTCTTACACGTGCCTGTCCGAACTCGCAAAACCGGGGGTATGGGGGACGGAAAATTTTGCGTGTCCTGGCCTGTGTGGTCAAGCCTGACCTATTAAAATGTTGCGCGACCAACGCGACTAGTGACAACGCGCGCAACAGTGTGCGTCATAGCGCACGTGGAGCCCGCGGCCGCGCGCCTCGTGCGTGTCGTTGACCTACGGCGGGGGGTCAGCGCACCGCTGGAGCGGGCGGAACGCTGTGCGAGTGAGAGCCATATCCGGCTAGTGCCAGCCGCCGAGTTCGCCGCTCCGGACTTGCAAAACCAGGGGTATGGGGGACGGAAAATTTTGCGTGTCCTGACCGGTGTGCTCATGCCTTCGCCGCGTCTAGTGACATCTCACATGAAAAACAATAATATTTTTTTTGGCGCAACGCGCGCAACGGTGTGCGTCATAGCGCACGTGGTGCCCGCGGCCACTCGCCTCATGCGTGTCGTTGACCTACGGCGGGGGGTCAACGCACCGCTGGAGCGGGGGCGGATCGGTGTGCGAGTGCAACAAAAACCAGGCTGCTCGCCGCTGCCTCTCAACAGCAGCGGTAGCTCAGTGGGCTAGGGCGTGACGCGACATTCGCGTGCCGCTGGTTCAAATACGCCTGGAGTGTTTTTAGATATTTCAGCAGCGCAAAATGCATCTATCCGCCTCTCACGCCTAAGCGCCTCTCTTCAACGCCGCCTCGCGTCTGCGCGGTCATAGCTGGGGGTCAGGCGGTATCGCGTTATCCCTAGCCCTCTCCTCTGAGTCAGTACGGTAGCGAGTTTGCCAGAAACAATGAACACGGGTTAGCACTTGAGCCCTCGCGAGGCTCGGGGCCTCGTTACCGGGACTGGGACGTGCGATGTGGCGCCGGGTAGGTAGGCAGACCAATTAGCGCCCGCGTCGAGTGTGCCGCATCGCAGATCGCCGCTGGCCTCTCGGCGGCCGGGAGGTGGCGCGCTCTCTGACGCTGTGGCGGGCGGTTCTGGAAGTTCTGGCGCGCTGGCCGCGCTGCGGCGGGCTCTCGGCTCGCACACAACGGGCGGGCCGGCTCGTATAGTGGTGGTGGGCGTGGGACCAAAGACGGCGAGTAGGTCAGTTCTCTCTCTCTCTCTCTCTGGAGCAACGCGTGCTTAATCGGCCTCCTCATATCAGATTTCTGCAGGGCGGCCGGACGATGCGCCTATCAGTGCTCCGACCGGGCCGCGCCGCGGCTACGCGTCGTGTGCCTCATAGCTGGGGGTCGGGCGGCTGCTGCGAGGGGCCTGGGAGCCCTGATTTGTTTGCGGAAGTGCTGCTAATGCTAATGAAAACCGTTGTGGTGTCCCCACAATTATCACTACTTCAATTAGACTGTAGCATGTCAAGCTAAAATAATTCGGTTAACGTACATTTTTTTTAAAGGAAAACTACTAAAATATCTCTAAGACTTAATATTAGTTTGATATAAGTTTAAAACAAGTTAAGTAAAATTATTATATACTAATGTTAGTGGGGTGTTTGCTTGCTTCGAATTATTTTGAATACAATAACCAGATGAATAGTCATTTGATAATTTTACTTGTAGAACACACACAAAAATGAACTACTGATTGTATGTTTTAAAAGTTTAAGTAACACTTACAGGAAAAAAAAATCAAAGATTAAAATGATAAAACACTGACAAGTGGTATATTAATACAGGCTATCAAAATTAGAGTATATACTAAATTGAGATACTTATCAACGCATATAGACTTGATAGTGCAATGATGAAAAGTCTCCGACAAAACAGCGAGGGTTTCCTTGGGTGAAGGTGAAAACTGAGCGTCCTGATGAAGACAGGTCGATGTCCAAAAGGCTCCATGGAAATGTAGAAGTGTGACGGTAGGAACGGAGGTCCACCGGAACACCGAGCCGGGATACGTTGTCAAGACTTCTCGACGCTTCAGCGAAATACTAAGATTTTCGGGCCCAGATTTTTCGGGATTTTAAAGTTTGTGTACATTTTAATATTTTACGTAAATATTGATTTTCTATACCAAGAGTATTTTGACAGTGGCGTTGTCTAACTTTCTTTTCTAAACCGTTCCCCTGATATCTGTTCAATGTATCTTTTAAGTTTTGTTTGTTGAGAAGTTGGCAAGTGAAAGCCCCAGACACTTCCCCATGTACCTTGTTTGCCCACCTTCCTTTGATACTGAAGGTGTTAACCACCTTTTTTGATGGAGCAATGCTCCTGTTTCATTAATATTTTCAGTGTGTAATTTGTATTCCTGTCACAGCTTTTCAGGCTGAAGTTAAATTTTTTGTTTTGTAGTTGTTTTGAAGTTTTTACTTTTACATTTGCTATTTTTTGCTTGGTGATGCAGCAAGTTTTAGCGTTTGTGTACATATGAACATATTATGTTCATATTGATGTGTTCAATACAAAGAGTATTTTGACAGTGGCGTCTAACTTTCTTTTCTGAGCCGTTCCCGTGACATCTGTTCAATGTGGCTTTTAAGTTTTGAGAGCTGAGGAGTTGCCAAGTGAAAGCCCCAGGGACTTCCCCACGTGCCTTGTTTTGACCAACTTTTCCCCAGTGGTTTTCGGGAAATATTTTTCAAAGGGTTCAGAACATGTGGAAAGAATAAGGTTCAGAGACAACTAATGTTTCTTCCAATAATGCATTACAACCTGGAATTTGTTTTTTACATCTATGTGTATTGTCATAGTGCTGGAGAGGAATGGACCCACCTCAGCAGTTGCCAAACGAATCTTCCTCAGGGACTTCGGGAACTCTGTTTGAGGGATTTGATGATGTTTCTAGCCCGCAAGATAATATGGTGAGTCCCATGAGTGTTACCTAGACACTTAACCCTTGAATGGCGTATGTAGCCTTTGGCTACAACTGAAAGACAACGACCCTGATACATTAATAAGCATCTGACGCTTCACATCTGGGGCTCAGTCGATTGTTCAAACCTTCCCGCGCCGGGAAATCGACATATCTCGATGTCGGGATCAGGTACCTGTTACCTGTCACGACTATGGGTACACTGTTAAAACCTTGCGAAGAAAAAGTTCGTATTACAAACAAAATAGTTTGTAAGCTGCGAAGTATTTGGCTGCTTCGCAATTGCGAAGAATTTCTTCGCAACTTACAAACTATTTAGTTTGTAAGGCGTGAAAAGTTTGTAAGCTTGCGAACTATTTTGTTTGTAATACGAACATTTTCTTCGCAATGCGAAGCATCCAATTTCTTTGCAACGATTGTTCGCAAGGTTTAAACAGTGTAGGCGCTCGATGAACGAGTCACCCCCAGTAAGAGGAGACATTTTCAGCCCGTCGAAATGTATGGCCACAGGGGCTTTAGGGGTGAATCCTTCTCTAATTTTCGCGGCCTCCTCGGCGCTCACCTCTTTCCGTATACGGCAAAGTTGCGTGTAGCCCAGACGCATGTCGCTACCAGAGGCCTGCACGACGGCACATACCGCTCGAAAAGCGTTTCTGGAACTGTTCCTCTATCCAAAGCCAATGCCACCGCCGTTAAATTCGACGTACCAGGCAAAGTGGGGTCGGGTACTTCAGGATCGTTGACATCAGAGGCCGGACTGTCTGAATCATCATCTGAAAAATATAATCATGATAAAACGCAAAGCGCAAAACGGGGCTGTAAAAAATCGCGACCCGACTTCTCCCGATAACGGCTATTACACGTCTATTATCGGGCTATTACGCGGCTATTACACGAATATTACATGTATGACGGCGATAGTACACGGTATTACGCCTATTACAGGGATATTACGGCTATTACAGCACTATAACGGGGCTGGTGACCCGACTGTTACGCGAGATTTTACCCCCTCGGGGGAGAGGGGGGGGGGGAGCGGACTCACCAATAATCTCTATTTTCCTCCTCTTTGAGCCACCTGCAGCGATACGCTCTGCCTTGCGCTTCTCTGAGGTGGAAACAGGGGTTTGGTTTGCAGCTGCGATCACCATCTCTCCATTTAATAACAAATTAAATTCATCGACACGCCTCTCATACGTCGGGCCTCCACGACGCTGGCTTTTCCGCAGGTTGCAGAAAGAGCCATACATTACCCTAATTTGCTTTTCGACATTGTCAATGTGCCAAGTCCTTTTCCCGCGTTCTATCCACAATGATATTAACATGTGTGTCGTTGACCTAGCACTGTCCTTCTCTTTCATTTTCAGTTCATTCATTTCATAAAAAATACACGCATAACATCGCGCTTTGTAGGCATCTTGGCGCCCTCCAACATAAAGTCGGCCAGGCGACAGCCGAAGACACGTAAAAATATGTCTTCCGACATCTCACGCACATAACACAACACACAACACAAACAAACACTCGCCGGCCCGGCGCTGACCACTGGTCTGTGGGCTGGGCACCTCTCCTCTCCGGTGCGCTCGCTCGAATGCAGCGCGAAACAGCGGAAGTGCCGGACCAGGCCGGACGGTCCGTGTCGAGCCGCGCCAGTCCGGCTGGCGGCGGCCGCCGCTTGCCGCGCTGGATTCAAACGAGCGCCGCCCGGCCGGATCAACATTTTCGATGTTTTCGCGGTGATGCGGGTGGCGCCGGTGGAAGCCCTTTGGGCCACTGGTACCCCTATGGGTAGAGAACGCGCGCGTGCAGTAACGACTCGAATCGCACGACTCGTTTTCTAGAAATCTCGCCGAAATGGTTTTTGCGCGCTCGAAAATGTTTTGAGCAGTGTACTCGCGGGGGTTCGCGACGCAGCGGATTGGACGTGAGCGACAGAAAGTAGACCCCTTGGGGATCACGAGGAGCCCCGGGGCGCGCACCTCGGCCGCACCGTTCGCGAGCAGCGGGGCCTCAAAGTCGGTGGTCCGCGCGGAGCACCTGATGGAGCCGCTCGGCCCCGGACAGAAAATCGCTGTGCGTACCGGGTTAGAGTTGTCGCACCGCGCCCATACTTCGCAGGTCAACGTTTCTACTCATTATCTATCGAAAAAAATTACACGTTCCGGAAAAATAAAATTTTTGGTGCGGCCTAATCTAGGTACAGGTCGAACCTCCATTGAAACCTAAACTAAGAGTATTAGGTCTCTTCGAGGGCATTGGGACAGGACGCCATGTGCTAAGAGAGCTGGGATTAGATGTAGAAAAGTATTATTCAAGTGAGATTGATAAAGATGCTATAAGGGTGCAACTGCATAACTTTGGAGATCAAATAATCCACTTGGGTGACGTGAGGGAAGTCACTTCAGCTGTCTTAGATGACATGGGCGAGATACACCTCCTCATTGGTGGTAAGTATATCCCCTCGTATTTGAGTGCCGACAAAGACAAAAACGGGGTGAGTGTAGGAACTTACAATCCAAGATATCTTTTCTAGGTTCTCCCTGCGCAGACCTCAGTTTAGTCAACTTTCGTCGTAAAAATTTTGATGGTAAGGCACCTTCCATGACGGTCTGTTTTAATCAATGAAAACTTTTAAATAATTTTACGAAATTAATTTCCAGCAAGTGGCAGTGGTGTACTGTTTTATGAATATGCAAGAATTTTGGAGTATCTCCTAAAGAAAAGTAGAGAAAGGGGCGGAACGCCATTGTACTGGCTTTTTGAGAATACTTGCAAGATGGAAAAGAAATCAGTGGAAATAATAAAAAGGTTTGTATAAAAGGGATGACACCAGTCGCTTTATTTTCCTCACGTTGCATTGATTACAAGATCTATCCTTTTCACACTTGATGCAGAACCCTAGGGTGCGAGCCAGTTACAGTGTGCGCATCTCAGTTTACTCCTATGGAAAGAAAGAGATATTTCTGGGGGAACCTCATTGGAATGAGTAGTGCTATAAAGAACCCCGGGCCTAGGGAGGTTCCGTCCCTAAGAGAAGTCCCGCCTTCATACAAAACCGTAGTTTGTGATACTCTGCCTACGCTGACTGGCAATAAAGAAGCCCAACGTTCTGGTAAGCCATGAATTTGCCTGTTTTAACCATAAACAGAATTAAACTTAATTCTTATGAACTGTCAGGTGCAGGAAAAAAACTTCCACTAGTGTACGATGGAAAGGAAGAATACCTCACTGCTTCGGACTACGATCGGGTGTTTGGATTCCCTTCCAGCTACACAGATAGCGGTCTGTCTGAATCTGCCAGGGTCAAATTAATAAGAAGTTGGGCGTGCAATCATGGAACCCTTGAGGGATTTATTCAGAACCTGTTAAAGTATGAATCAATGTCATTGTGCTACAGTCAAGCTGGGGGCAAGGGTTCTGTATTGGCGTTTCAAACAGCTCGCGCAGCGCTCGCGCGGCCGGCGCGCGAACTAGCGAAACCGTGACCGGGACGGGGGCAGTGCATAGGCGGCGCATGGTGTTTACATACAAGCCGGCTCTGAATCGCGTGTAGGTCGTTTTGAATCTTGTTTTTCCTGATATTTATTGAAGATTACTTAAAATGAATGAACCTGAGACCGAAAAAGGCGAACCCAAGACTAAAAAGGAAAGTAGAGAACGGCATAATTGTTGCGTTCCACAGTGTTCTGCGGTGAAAAACGCGGAAAATAGTCTACACGAAGTGCCAAAAGATCCTGTTTAGAGGAAAAAATGGGCAATTGCTATAAAAACCGGCAAAGACCTCTCTGACAAGATGTGTGTATGCAGTAAGCACTTCGAGGAAAACGATTTCAAGAAGTCTCGTGAGTACCCTGACGTTTAGTGTGTTGAAATATGTAAACTTTATTGTGTTGCGTTCTATGGGGTTATGATATCTTTTCTTTCAAGTTGCTGCTGTTCAAGGGACACTAAAGAAACGTAGGCTGAAGCCTACTGCCATACCTTCTCTACATTTGCCCAAACGGTCAGCAGATAGAGTAGTATTATCCCCTGTCAAGCGCAAGCGTGAGGCCAGAGATGACAGAGCAAAGAAACGAGCTAATTTGAAGTAAGGAAACAGTGTGATAAAGAGTTTGTGTTACATTTGTTGAAAGTTCACTGATTCAAAAATGTTACCTTTACTTTACAGGTGTCTTGCATCAACATCGGGTAATTTGGTATCAAGTTTGAAAGTTAAAGTTTTAGCCCCAGAGTCAGACTGGGCTTAATCAATCATAGTTTTCCTTTTTTGTTTTGATTTTTTATTCTTTTTAAATTTCAATCAATTTTCCACTTTTAAATAATTAATCAATGAATATTAATTTCCATTTTGCATAATTTTAACCAATCAACTATTAATTTACCATTTGTTTTACCTTAGATAACATTTCAGAGGTATCTTCTCTACCTTTAAATTTGTTGTGATATATTTAACATTGAATCTTTTTTCCCTATGAAGCAGAAGCATGCGTTTGTGACAACAGTAGCGAGACTGAGGTGGCGGAGGATGGTGGTGGCGGTGTTTCTACTAGTGATGGTGATGCTGGTTGGGAAGATGTGCGCACACTTCATACTAACGATGAGGAAAAATTGAAAAATGTTGGCGTTCAAGCTTATCTAGATTCTCCAGGTATATTTTCCAGTGTTCTCTCCTCTGACAAAAAACTCTTTTCTGCTACTGGAATTCATTCCATTGGATTATTGGATTCTCTGACTATTGCTTTTGACAAGCTGGCTCCTGCTAGTACGTTTAGAAATTTCTCAATTTGCACTCGTGACAGAATAATTTTAACAATGATGAAAATTAAACTAGCTGTGAGTTTCTCTTCATTAGCTGCTCTTTTTGATTTAACTATTCAAACATGTTGCAATTATTTTTATGATACTGTCCTAGTCCTGTCTAGAATTTTAAAGTGCATGATTGTGTGGCCAGACAAAGAGAAAATTCTCAAGAATATGCCTAAGTGTTTTAGAAATTATAAATCAACTAGAGCCATTTTGGATGCTTATGAAATTCCAGTTGAAAAGCCAAAATGTATTGCATGCCGCATTAAACTGTACTCGCACTACAAGAAAAATTTCACAGCTAAAGTGATGATGGTTTGCACCCCTAGTGGTTTAGTGTCTCTGTGTTCTGGTGCATTTGGTGGGAGAGCATCCGATAAGGTAGTTACTCAGGCCACTGGAGTGTATGGTTTGTGTGATCCAGGTGATGGTTTAATGGTAGATAAAGGTTTCGACATCGACAAGGAATGTCAGGACTCTTTGCTGGCTTTGATTCGCCCACCTTTGATGAGATCAAAGACCAAAAAATTTAGCAGGGCTGAGTCCGTTCAATGTGCAAAAATTGCCAGGGCTCGTGTCCATGTTGAGAGAGTTATCCAGAGAGTCAGAGAGTATCATATTCTTAAGTTTAAAGTTCCCTGGAACATTTGCCCTTACTTAGATGATATTGTTGTGATAGTATGTGCTCTTGTTAATCTTGGAAAACCCATCATGGCTAATGACAAATACTAAATGTACTCTGTATGTATTATTTATTTTCTTTGACATACAAGAAAAATACATTTGTTCAATGCAGGTCAATTTTTATTCTGAAGTAAGTAAAATATTCTTACACAATTTTGCTGTCATTTTTATCCTTTTTCTTTTCACACAACAAGGGAGCAAGGCGTAATCAGACTCTGGATGCAAGCCAGGGGAGAATTTGTTTGAAGTAGACTCTAGTCAAGCGCTCAGACAATTCTAAACAAAATTTTTCATTAAATAAAACGGTGTCTATGGAGACTTCATCATGCTTTATACTATACAGTGTAAAGTCACAAACTGGAAGGGCTAAAAGCAACATGCCCAGTTGACACTGACCATAGTATTGATGTCTTTCTCTAAGCTTACCCTCATTAGTCATGTATTTCATATGTTTGTACATTTCACTAGCACCATGTTGATTTCCACATTTTGGGGTCTTGTTTTCCCACAATCTCTGAACTGAACCATTCTCACAGGTCACTCCATCGGGACTAAATCCCAGCCATGGTGTTAAGGGGTGATTAAAAAAACCTGGATGGGCAACTTTAAACTTGGTGTTGTTAAGTTTCTTCTCATAACAGTCCCTCGCATCTCGCTCATATAGTAGACCATCTTCCATTTCTTTTGTTAAACTCTTTCTATCAACAAAAGTTGTTGTAATTTTATTCAACCAATTAGGATTTTTATTTACAGCATATGTGAAAAATGAGTAACAAATGCTACCAGTTAATTTTCCAAAACGGCTCTTCTCCCACTGATCACTATCACTCTGTTCCACAGTTTTAATACAAATGTCCATGCAATCTTGATCTGTAATTTTCACATTGTTGTCATAATAATCTTTCTCAGCCGAGGTGCACTCCAAGTACAAATCTCTTCCTAGTTCTGCAGCCCTTCTGATAATAAAACTGGCATTTGTGAGAGCATGAGTGACGATTGTGCAAAGTAAAGGTAATGATACTTCTTCCTCGCCGTCTTCTCTTGAGTTAACTGAGTGCCTTACACAACTATCAAATAAAGCAGCTTCTGACTCTGGTTGATCTGGAACAAGACAAAAAGAGAGAATAATATAATTTTCTTGATAGTTGTGCAGAGATACTTTAGTGTGCAATTGACTACTTACTTGTTAAAAACATAGATCTAAATTCAGCTGTCAGTTCTTCTGTCATATCTTGGATGGGGCGTTTGTAAGGAGGTTGTACAGATGCTATATGACAAAATTCCTTAAGAGGTATGGGTTCAAATTGATTGAGAACTCTCCTTGTTGACTCTTTGATGGCACCCCATTTTTGTTGGACATCAGTGCAGGTCAACTTCTCAAGCTTTTCCTCATCATTCCTAAAATATATATTTGATGTAATAATACAAGAAATACGGATGTATGGTACAGATTTTGAAGTGTAAAAACATTACCTTTCTAGATACAGAAGTGTAGCCACAGCATGTTTACAACAATGTTCCTTGGACGAGCCAGCAGGGCAGCTACAGGTAATTGATTTGATTTTTTCTTCAAGTTTTGTGGTTTGAAGATTAATATTAACAACAATTTCCACCGGATCCTCGTTAATTTTAGTCGTACGCACGCAATGGGCCTCCACCGTCACCTCGGCCGTAGACCGGGATCGGATTCCCACCACTACAAGGTTTCCGATAGCTTCTCGACCTCCTCTCAAAGGTCTTTTGAAGCCTTGAAGAGCGTCAATAACATGTTCAAGCTCAAGCTCCAAAATAGGTGCCATAGTGAAAAGTGTCCCAAAACTGAACAATAAAGGCGACCTACACGCGATTCAGAGCCGGCTTGTATGTAAACACCATGCGCCGCCTATGCACTGCCCCCGTCCTGGTCACGGTTTCGCTAGTTCGCGCGCCGGCCGCGCGAGCGCTGCGCGAGCTGTTTGAAACGCCAATACGAGATGCAAATATTGTATAATATAGACTTAAAAAAAATGAGAAGAGATTGAATTCTTGAGAACAATTTTTAGGCCCCCGATAGGGGAGCCTATTGCTCTCGCCCGTGAGTTTATTATTTTATTCTTGACGATGGCCCCTTATGGGCGCAGCCGATCCTGTCGTGCCGATTCACACCAAGATACTATGAAAAATACAACGAAAAATTAGAAAATTTTTGATGGCGCACGGCAAGTGCAGCCAATTTGGGCCGATTTTAGGGGATTCTCCCCACCCCTTTCCCCCTCCCCCTGCGCTACCCTGCCCGGGGCTGGGGGCTGGGTTGTGTTCTTCCTATTCCTGTACTCCTTTTTACCACCATTGGTCAAGATACAGACCGGCTGGGTCGTCAAAAACACCGAGAAAAGCAAAAAAATTATCATAAAAACGCGAATTTTTCGTTAAAAAATCATGTAAATTGAGGTCTAGGACACACATACAAGGTGTCTGGTGCCTCGGACGAGCTGCAAAGGTTGTCTCTACTACCGGAGGTGACTACTCGACCATGCGATAGCCACCCCGATGGTTCGATCTGGTATTGGGGGCCTAAAAGTCTTAATAAGTACAGTCAAATGCCCTAATTTCGGACTTGTGCCCTAATTTCGGACAGTTTGCAGAGAAGTGCTCATTTCAACCTATCTCGGTCACCTTTTGAGATATTTAAAATCCGAAGACGGCATCGTACAGTTTGCTGTAAAGAGTACCATATTTCGTCAAGTCGGTTGAAGTACCTTTAAAATTTTACAGCACACAGGAATTTAAAGTTAAAAAAAGCATATAGAACAAAATTGCTGATTTGAAATAAGCTCCCCCAAAAACATGGGCTCATGTAGGTGTGAGCTGCCCTATGGGTGGTCCTTTCTCGAATGAATGTTTGGTATTTTGGCTACAGAACTACGTAAATTATTATTTTTTAAGTCAAACCGTTTTTTGGTTCGGAACGATTTTTGAAAGTGCTACAATTTCGGACAGTCCAGTTCTGTGGCATAGAATTACATTTGTTTCCATGTTTGTGCCAAAAGACTTATGTTTTCGACACCAGGAAGAAGCGAAATTGTACTTTTGACTATCACCTTTACAACGCCGCTTCCGGATTGGAGATACCTCAAAACATGGCTAAGATAGGAAGAATTTAGCACTCCTCTGAATTTTGTCCGAAGTTACAGCACTTTTGTCCGGGGTTAAAGGCGTTCACAAAACCATCCTATTTTTCTGTCCAGTTTTCATCTCTCAGGGTTGAGTCAAAAAATCGGTTTGGATGTTATTCAACGAATTGTGACCTAGGCTATCCTAAGTGAAAAGTAAACCTGTTCGGTTAGGCCAAAATGCATGCTTGTGTCCGAAATTAGAGCACTTTCGTTCCTATTTTCGGACACTCTTCCGATGGTTGCTGTAGCTTCCCATCTGTTGATAGAAATTCGACATGGGTATCATCTGACGTGTCTCGAGCCACAGTATTTCCAATCGCAACAGATTTTTCATATTTTATCATGCCTACACGTCAGAAAGGAAAAACCGCTCAATTCGTCCGAAATGAGGGCACTTGACTGTACAAAAACTCCGCTTTTACGCATAAAACGCCCGGTAGGGTCATGAAGGAGTCGTCTGATCGTAAAAACGAGGTCAGATCTGGAATCAGCACTAAAAAACGAAACTTTTAAGTGCTATGCAAAAGTCGAACTCGACAAGTCGTGTATATCGACACACCCTACCGCGGGCCCGGCCGTCCCCCGTCACGTCGAGGAGCCCGTCGAGGCCGTGGCCGAGGCCGCGCCCCGGGATGGTTAGTGAGACTGCAGCCACGTAATGAGACTGCACGTCGCCCCGGACTCGATGCACAGTCCGCTGATGATGAACGCTCCGAAACTGGAACATATAGAGATTCCTATGCATCGGACCGTTCCCGCTCTCGCTCTCGCTCACGCTCCCGATCTCCACACACAGAGGAGGACGGAAACAGAGAGCGACATCACGGGGCGGAAGAAGAGGGAGAAAGAAGAACATCAGAAAATGTGATGCGCTGCCGGCATTGTAATCAGGACAACCATACGTCTGATTACTGCAGAGAATACAGACACAGAGACAGAAGGTTAAGCTGGAGAGACGAAGAGCGTCATGCTTACCTTCAGGGGCGTGCCCGCTATCAAATGCCCGGGCACAGGGAAAACCTTGCGCCTCAGCGAGACGAACGGCCCCATGTCAGCTTTGTACAGCAGCAGGTGAAAGTCCCACCGTTCGATGGCAGCACCTGTTACTCGCTGTACCAAATGCAGTTTGGGATCATAGCGGAGGATAATGGCTGGTCCCCGCAGCAGAAACGGACCCATCTTCTACGTGGCCTCACAGGGAAGGCCACCCAGGCGCTTGAAATCCTAAATAAAGCAGAAGAAAGAGATTACATTTGAAAATCTCGACACTACCCTGAAAAGGATGTTCACCATGAAGCTAACTAGAGGGGAGCTTAAGCGGCGTTTCGAACATCTGAAACAGGGAAGTGAAACCAGCGTGCGTGATTTCGCACTTGAAGTAGAGCAGGCCGGAAGAGCCTTCATGACGGCCGATGACGAGGAACACGTCCAGGAAGCAATGGTAGAAGTGTTCATTAAGGGACTGCATGATAAGAAGGCAGCCCTTGCACTCACCTACGCCACACCAGCCACCCTGGATAGCGCCGTGCATGAGTTGGAGTGACGGCTTGACCTCCAGCTCGCCTTGGAGCCCCCACACAAGAAATTGAGGACGCTCCAGGCAACAGAAGTTGGCAACCAAAATGTCACGGCAACAGCGGAGGACATGGTATATGGGGATGAGCCCGATGAGACTTTTGCAGCTCTCGTCTCCGCCCTCAATACAGTAGCTCCTGCACCCAACTCTGACGCCAACACACAGACAGGCGGCAGAGGCAGCAGGGGCGGAAGAGGCAGCCGCGGCCAGAGGGGAGGTCGCGGAGGCAGAGGATCCTCTCGAGGGTCCTATAACAATAGTGACAGAAGCAATCAGAGGAAAAATGACCTCCATTGCACATACTGTGGCAAAAATAATCACACTATTGATTATTGCTACAAAAGGAAAGAGAGAGAGGGAGAGAAGTCAGACATTGTCTGCTTTTACTGCAATAAAGCAGGACATAAAGCCGCTGAATGTCGAAGCAAGACGCGTGACATTGCCAATGGAACCTACCGCGGACGTGGCTCTCAAAACAATCAAGGTGGAAACCAGCACTGGTTTCCCGCTCTCAACATGCCCCCGGACATGTATCAAGCAGCCATGGCGTGGTACAGGATGGGACATGAGAGAGACAACCAAGGCGATCAGAGGCAACCAAAGGCCTTGTTGCCTCCTCCCCAGCCTAACCCTTCATCATCTGCACAGAACACTGGAAACATACCTTATGTGCCATCCTCGGGAAACTAGGGGCGGCCCCGGTCGTTAGGGCGATGACCGAGGCCCAGGAGGAGGGAGAGATAATTTCCCAAGTGACTCCACATCAGCCCCAGGAAAGACTGAAAAAGGATGAGGACGCATTAAAATCAAGAAAACAGAAGAGACAAGAGGCACGAGATAAGCCTTTCAAATGTGTCCCGAGGCAGACTGTAGAGCCTGCAATATCAACAGAATGGCACCAATTTTAAAGTGCGGAATTGAAGGCAAAGACACTTATTCAGTGGCGGATACAGGAGCCACTATAACAGTCTTCAAAAGGACTGGCAGAGATCTGCCTCAATCGAAGTTAAGAATGAAAGGCGCAACGTCACACACAGGAATACTGTTTGGCCCGGCAATGACAAGAATTACCATCAATGGTAAGGACTATAATTACCCAGTCTATGAGGCAGACATCGAAGAAAATCTCCTTGGGTTTGACTTCATGGACAAATATGATGCCGTCATTAAAGTCAAAAATAAAGAAATTTATTTTGGAGACAATAAAGCCCCTTTTGAGATGGGCAAGTCCAAGGAAAAGGGCAAGTTCGATAGCGGCAAGCTTTTCTATACTGTTAGAGCAGGAAAAGATCTGATATTGAAACCATTTGTGGAAAAAGAAATCAGTACCTTTTTGGAAACTGACTTTCAGGCTGATGAGTTGGAAAGGGTTTCCAACGTGTTTCTCGCAGAAGGCCAGACCAGAACTGCTCAAGTGCGGTCAACACCTGGGCAACTGCAGGGAAAGGGCCAGGAAGGTTGCACGCTCTCTGCGGAAACAGAAACAGATTTTGAGATTTTACGGTCCCTTTTAGGCGACCATTTTGAGGTTTTTGAGACCCCGACAGAGGGTAGAATTTTTAAGAAGTTGAAAACCGGTTCTTTATTGACTGAGGATTTTTCTCTTGGAAGCCAGCCAATCCACCAAATGGAATTGAATGTCAGACTTGGACTGTTTTTGAATAGTAAAGGCACAGGCCCTATCGAAAATAAGCTAAACAAGTTGCCTGCCACTGTGATCATAGAAACGGGTGTGGTCCCATGCATATCGGGTCCTTTTACAGTATCACTGACTAACTGCGGAGACAAATGTCTCAAAGTTCCTAAATACGCAATTTTAGGGGAAGTATATCTCCTTCACCCAATGGGAGACAACTATGAAATTCAAGAAGAATTTGCGGATGTAGCTGAAACAGTTACCGTGAATTCTATCTCAGCATTACCAGAGGCCCCATGATCAGTGGGACATGTAATTAAACCGTTCCATGGGGTAGAGGTTGAGACAACTCCCTCTAAAGACCCCATACCTGAAGACACTCCTTTGCTAGAAGACTTGCAGAAAATGGTAGATAGATGTCAAAATCTTACTATAGAGGAAAAGAAGATGGTTGAAGATGTAATCAGGAAAAACCATGATGTGTTTGCTCCTGATAATTTCTCCTTCGGAAAATGTCCATGGTTACAATTCCGAATTGACACCGGAGACCATCCTCCAATCAAGCATAATACAAGACCTGTTCCGCTGCATTATAGGCAAGAACTATACAACACGTTTGCCAAGTATATCAAAATGGGAGCAATCAAGCCTAGTCAATCAGCCTGGGCATCGCCAATCCTTTGTGTTAAAAAGAAAACAGGGGAAATAGGAGTCTGTATAGACTACAGAGGACTCAACTCAATAACAAGAGTTCCCGCAATGCCCATACCTAGAGTAGGAGAATTACTCCAACACATAAGTGGCAAGAAAATTTACCATAGTTTTGATCTGGCCCATGGTTATCATAACTTGGAAGTACACCCAGACGACCAGCCCAAAACGGCCATTATTCTTCCAGACGACTTAGGCCTCCCACATCGGCAGTATGAGTATACTAGAATGGGATTTGGTCTTTCAGCAGCACCAGGAGCTTTCCAGTATGTGGCAGACAGACTTGTCACCCCAGCCAAACAGCCAGACGAAACCAATGATTTAGGCCCCACAGTAGTGGCTTATATTGACGATGTTTGCATAGCTGGAGAAACATTCCAGCAGATGCTTCAGAGGCTGCAAGCCTTCTTTAACAGAATAAGAGCGGGAGGATTCCTGCTAAAGGCCAAAAAGTGTGACCTTTTCCAAAAGGAAACACCTTTCCTCGGTCACATTGTCTCCGAATCTGGAATAAGAACAGACGGAAGCAAAATAGAGAAAGTAGTACACTGGCCAGTTCCGGAAAACTTGAAGGAACTCAGGACCTGGTTAGGCATGGTCAATTACTATACCAAGTACATACCTCAAATGGCAACCATTGCCACCCCTCTCTATCATTTACTGAAGAAAGGGGTTGAGTATTACTGGAGCGAAGAGTGTGACAGTGTGACCTCGCCTTTAAGAAAATTAAAGAACAGTTGACCACCGCTCCTATTCTGGGCTCTCCAGATCCTTCCAAGGGTCCTTTCACACTCACTACGGATTGTAGCCTCACTGGAATGGGGGCCGTGTTGACTCAAGAACAGGATGGAAAGGAGGTCACCATAGCCTACTGGTCCAAGGCACTCACTGCACCACAAAGAAATTATTGTACCACCCACAGGGAATTACTAGCCCTGGTGGAAGCAGTGAAAGCATACGACTACTACCTTGCTGGAGCGCCTTTCATAGTCAAGTCTGACCACGCAGCCCTACAGTGGCTCAAGACGTTTAAAAATCCAACTGGCAAATTGGCCAGGTGGTTAGAGCGACTCGCTCCTTACAAGTTCCAAGTGGTCTATGAAAAGGGAACCAGAATTGGCCATGCTGATGCCCTCTCAAGAAGACCGGATCGACCCTGCAGTAAAGATTGCAGAAAATGCAATATATTAGAGGAGAGAGATGAAATTGCACAAATAAACCGTCTCTCGACTCTTTCAAATAGCAGTGATAAATTCACCATACTGCATACATACGGCTCGATTCTGGAAAGTCCGGAAGATTTGCCCATAGTCCACGCAGTAAGCCATGATGGAAAATTTGGCAAAGGGCTAGCCAGGCAACTGGAGCAAGAATTCCAACTCCGAGAGGACTTCTTGAAAGAAAAAGACAGAGGATTCCCCGGATATGTTGCCCTGCAAAGAGGAAATAGAATTATAGTGAATCTTATCACAAAATCACGATATTTTCACAAACCAACTAGCACTGACATAGAACAGGCTTTCCTCTTACTCCGAGACTGGCTGGAAGCCAAGCACATATCAGAATGGTGCCTGCCTGAACTTGGATGTGGTCTGGACCAACTGGAAAGCAGCCTCCTGCTCCAGATGCTGGTAAAGGTTTTCGGTCACACTGATATGACCCTAGTGATGTATCACTATGATCCTCCACAGGAATGCCTCTATGATATTGCAGTAGAAAAGACCTGTAACATAGAATGCGGACACTGTGAGCCGATTAAAGACACAGAAGATGTTACAGTGAATTGGACAAGGATTGTCCCGGACGGAGTCTCCACGGAAGACATGATAAAGGAACAAAGGTTGGATGAGGATATAATGCCTATCCTCGTTGC
Organism: Frankliniella fusca; assembly: GCA_029379305.1. NCBI lineage: Eukaryota > Metazoa > Arthropoda > Insecta > Thysanoptera > Thripidae > Frankliniella > Frankliniella fusca. The sequence continues at coordinate 58,976 of JAHWGI010000644.1, read as the reverse complement.
TGTAGAAGAAGGCAAACGCCCTCACCTGAATGAAATAGTAGGTCCCGGCAGCAGGACAAGGTAATTATGGCATCAAGTCAATTCCCTGTGCATGGACAACAAACTCCTCCATAGAAGGTTTGAGCATCCCAGTGGGCTACCTGAAAAGGAGAGACTCCAGTTAATACTACCAAGAAAATATGTGGACAGTACAATCAAACATTACCACTCACAGCTTGGTGAAGTGAACCACTTCGGTGTCGCCAAAACCCTGGGACACTTGAACAGGTTTTTCTGGTGGCCTGGAATGAGCACTGATGTAGCAGCAAAAATTTCAAAGTGCGAAAAATGTCTGAAGTACAAAGGTCCAATTAAAAAGGGTAAAGCCCCTTTAAAAATCTTCCAGGATGGAGTGCTCCATTGGCGCTGGCATGTAGACGTGTGCGACATGCCAGCTACGGCGGACGGATACAGGTATTTACTCGTAGCCATCGAAGCATTCTCCGGCTGGCCAGTAATGGTCCCGATGAAGAAACAGAATGCAGAAACTATCGCCAGGGCCCTCATCGAACATGTACTTTCGGTGTACGGCGCCCCGATCTCCATCCTCACGGACCAAGGCAGAGCGTTCGAATCAGAACTCTTCAAGGAGATAGTGGATCTCTACCAGATAAGGAAGCTGCGGACCTCAGGATATCACCCTTCTGCAAATGGAAAGGCAGAAAGATGGATTAGGACCTTACAGAAGAACATCGCCATGCTGGTTGGCAAAGCGCAACACAGCTGGCCTGACTACGTACCATTTGTGGCACAGGCTTACCGCAGCCTCCCGCACTCCGCCCACAAATTCTCTCCGTACGAAGTCCTCTTCGGCGCCCCTATGCGGACGCCCTCCACCCTCACGCAGGGCATTCCCCCGTACTCAAGGCCGCTGGAGAGTTACCCGTACGAGGTCAGAGGAGCGCTCGCCCAAATCCACGACACCGTCAGAATGATGAATAGCCAAGCTGCAACAAAAATGAAGGAATATTATGATCGGACAGCAATGGTCCAGCCTTTCGTGGTAGGGGATAAAGTCCTTCTCTACCGAAAAGCAAGAAAATCGGGAGAATCATTGAAATTAAAGGCACTTTGGGAAGGGCCGTTTAAAATAATCGGCATTCTAAATGACTGCAATGCCAGAATTGAGCGGATTGATCCGCCAAAAGAAAGGCTCATTGTGCACATGGACCGCCTAGCCCCATACCCGAAAACCGAAGACTCGCAAGGAGCCTGGCTTAACTTTCTAGATTTAGCATAGCTCTTGCACAAGGAGAAGGACCCCGTCATCAAGATGGATGCCTCAAGCAGGCCAGCAAGGGCCTGGAGAAGTACCTCCGACACCGCCCCCCCCCCTTAATCGGGTCGCGGGTACGCTTAACGCGGCATTGTTGAGGGGCCTACGGCAGGCGCGTTCGACCCGCCGCCGACCCGCCGCCAACCCCCCCTCCCCCCCCCTCCCCCCCGGCATCAGCGCGCCGCCGCGCCCCGCGAGCATTGTTGTCGTGCACCTGCGCCGCGCCGCGCCGCGCGCACCCCGCGGCCGACGGCTTGCCCCCTCCAGGATGCACCCTCACCCTCTCCAGGACGCGGCCGAACCGACGCCGACGAAGGGAAGCTCAACAACCACGCCGTCAGTTCGTGTTCAGCCACCGGCCTAGCCGTCTCCATCCTTACTTGCCTCAGTGCGCCCCTTTGTTCTTTCGTGTGTGTCCTGTCCACGTGCCTGCCATGTCACCTGTTCCTCCCGGAAAAGTGGCCGAAGTTGTGGGCGAAATACGCCCAAAATCGCCTGCGGCAGAGATACCAGGAGATCTCGGGCGCCCCAGCCCCCGACAACCTCACCGTCGGAGACCTGGACCGCCTCATCATGGCAACACTAGTCGTCCAATCGGAACGGCCGGTCACCCCGTGCCTAGAGATCCACGTGGGAGAACTAGACGAAGAGGCCCTGCTCGCCTCACCTCCCCATACCTCAGAGGCGCCACCCTGCGACCCCAAGCCAACCTACGCTGCCCCCGCCGCCAAGCTGAAGTTGATCATCCTGCCCGGTCCTGCCCCGACTGACCGACGCCCTAAACCCCCCAAGGTCAGAACAGCGCGCCGCCACAGTGTCCCTGACCTGTCCGCGTCTGCGCGTCAACGGTCTACCAAGGCCAAGGCTCGCGTTCAGCCTCCGCTGGTGCTGCGGCTCAAATCGAAGCCGGCAAAGCCAAGCAGTACTCCCACGACCCGCCTGCCCGGCATCAAGGAGTGGCATATTCCAAAAAGGCAAGGCGCCCCCACCCCCCGCTCCAGCCGCCTCCGTCTCGCCCCTCACGGAGCCAACAGCGAAGCCTACACCAACCCACCCCAAGAGTCAGCGCAACAAGCGCGGCAAACGCAAGAGGAAACCCAGGAAACCAGTGCCACCCAAACCCTCCCGGGCGCCAACACCCCCGCCTCTCCTGGTGGAGGACATAAGAGTGACGTTCGAGAACGACACTTCCAAGAATGTCGTCGAAAATCCGGCCTCTCCACCCACTCTCCACCTGCTGGACGGAGAGTGCGACCACTTGGAAAATCTGTTCGACGATTTAGATTTGAATTCGGCGCTGAATCCTATGGCGGCCGAATTAACTCCGCTGACTCACCGGCCACCCAACCCCTCAGCTTTCCAACGGGAAACCCCCTCAACGACCCAGGAAGTCGCCTCGACACAACTGACTGCACCTGCCCCAGCCCTCCGGGGATACTTCACGGCCGGGTACACGGGAGCCCAACAACCTCCTCCTCCTGTCCCTACACCCCCTGCCAGACCCGCACCTGGAAAAGGCCCCGGCAAAAACCTGCGGTGCCCACGATGCAGAGGCCGCAATCATGATTTCACATCATGCACCAGACCATCCGCCAGCTTCATGAAGCATAGGGAAAAGTTACTTGGTTTCTCTGTGGCACAGAAAAGGCAGAAAAAGAATTCGAACCTTCCACCAATGTCTGAATTGCTGCAACTTATCCGGAGGCTAGTTCCCCCTCCTCCAACTCAATGACTGTCCTGTGATGTGCGTGACTCGTGTGAATGTGTGAGCAACTGATGAAAAGTAATTTGTTTTAACCTATCATTATTACCTTATCGTTATTATTGTTTGTTTACCTTTTTCAATTGTTCTTCTAGCCTCTAATTTTTGATTTCAACCTGCCCTGTACCTTTAGCCTCTGGACTCTATTAATATCGTTTGTAAATGTCGCGTCTGTTTCTCCACTTTAGTTTTGTTCTATCTTTTCAAGAATCGTCCTTGACTGTAAATATTCTCTCTTTACTTGAATAGTCAATTTGTTTAAAAATGAAACTACCATTTCCTTTGTCTCTCCTAAACCTTATACTAACAGCTAAAAACCCAGATAAACACGCCAACTGAACTGTGTCGCTACCTGTTCTAATTGCGCTCAGTCTTAAATGTGTCCTTGACCTCTAAGACTACACAAACAAAGAAAACGCGACTGATGTGTCCTCGACCTCTAGTTCGCTAGGCAAAATTTTACGATTTCACTGTAATGTGCTGAAAACCTCTACAGATGAGTCAAACACTAACACGCAAAAATGATTCATCATCGGTGTGTATCAGAACCTCTGATGATAAATCATTAGACGGATCGGCCAAGTGTGTCTCTGACCTCTTTTGACTTCGTCAAAACAGGAGAGACAAAGCGAACTTAAAAAATTGATGAACTAACTTTTAAAATTCTAAAACTTTTCTTTAACGGATTCGCCTCTCAACTTTGGGAGAGAGTGGTTCTAGTAACGATTCAATCAACAAATCTAAAGAAGGAGAGAAACTAACTAAAGTCAAAAATACTTACCTCAATGGCTCAGTGTTAAAATCCTGTCAGCTCCTTTGCAGCAATTCAAGTCATTCCAATCCTCTTAAAATTCTTCAGTTCAGTAATGTCAGATAACCTAAACAAATAAGTAAAACTAAATTAATTAAATGAAATTAAACTCAGAAAATTCAATCTTAAAGGCTAGACTTATCCGCTTACCTTTTAAATCTTGCTATCCGAAATCCAAAGCAACTCTAACCTTTCTTGGCCAAGTTGAAAGTCCGGACTGTAACGGCTCCTGAGTTAAACTTGCTAGTCTCCACTATCGCTTTCCAATCTAAAGGAAATTTCAAAGGCGTCAGATTAATTATTTCTACTCGCCAGAATAAAACTAAAGTCTTACCTTTAAAGATTAAATCCTCAGTACGTCTATTGCATTCTCAGGCCGGCTATCCCGCCAATTTCTGTTACGGGCAGTCTGGACCGCTGACGTCACACAGCTGCCTATTACAACTAGTGCTTATTGGCAGTCGGTCTCCAATGTTTACAAGCAAGATGTACACTGTTAGAAGAAGTTGTTGCCTGACAACACACTGTTTTACAGGAATCCTGTTTCTGAACAGCTGTTCTTTTATCAGTTAGAAACTTACTGCATATGGATTATTTCAGCAGCACTCTCAAAGAACAGTGAATGAGTATCACTGTGTATGCTGGTTCTTTACAGGAAATACGCTGTTAATTTTGTTAACAGCCCTTACTGTTCAAAATACAACAATTTTGTAATACTACAGGAGAGAGATTTAAGTGCAAAAAGAAGTCAATACATTTCAACTAAAAAATTGATTCTGAGATTTTTCCCATCCTTGTAAATTTACAGTTTTTCCTGTTTTAAAACAAGATTTGCTGCTAACAAAATTAACAATACTTTTCCTGTTAATATACAACAAAATTTTTAACAGCGTACTGGATGTCAACAAACGTTAAAGTAATACCTTGAGCCATAAAATCCTCTATGTGACAAGTACAGTTTTAGTTTAGACATAAATTGAATACTTCCTTAGTTTCTTCTTGAATAACTCTTGTCAGTTGCTTTGGATAAAGGAACTCGTAGCTTTAATAGAACCCTAACCTCTAGCCTGGTGAGAAGAAAACCTTTTGGAAACTCTGAATCTGCTCACTGAAGTCAACAACGCAGATCTCAACCAACTCGACTGGAAGGACTACCAGCAGACAAACGTCAACGCAGATTTCAAGTGGACAGGACCGCCAAATCAAAGTTACGTATGGTAAAATGTCAACTTAGTTAAGATACTTAGGAACGAGATGGTGTCTTAGATAGGTTTAGACACTGGTAGGATGACACCAAGGCAACCCTTAATTCGAAAGAATTAAAGGTAATTGTAGGACAATTAATCTGTGCAAAGCTTTTGTCTGTTTCTTATGTTACAGCCCAGCATCCACTAACCCTTGGTGATCGAGTCCCTCAAGTGGCTAACAACGGCATGTGTCAGTAGAGGGGGCCACGGGAGGGTGAGTATGAGAAATTGAATGCGTTCGGGGTCTCAGTTTGTGGGTTTGGGGTAGGAAACATGGAACCGAGTGTCCTTTCGTTGTGCGATGTACCATGGCCGTGCCCCAAGGGCCTAAATGCAGCATGTGTCAAATTGCGACTTTTCGAAAAAAATATTACCGCCTAGTAGGTAAAACGTGATTTTAGGCCCTAAAGACGAAAATTTCGTCCGTTTCCCCGTATCTCGAACCGTTTAGGTGCTACAGGCCGCGCGGCGGCGCCCCTGTAGCGGCGCAGCGCAGCGCGGGCAGGCGAGACGCGCCGCGCTGGGCCGCGCCACGCCGCGCCACGCCGCGCCACGCCACCGCTCTGCCGCCAGCCACCTCCCCCATCGCTGGACAAAGGTAAACCATAGTATATTATGATTATTATCAAAATTAGTTTAGTTTTTGCAACAGACAGTTCTAATGTAATATTCTACTTTCCACTGTCATATTTTTGTGCTAATGCTTCCTTGGTTTTTTCTTTTCCAGGCAATGATTTCCTGAAATCATTAACATTCAACAGCATTTTCTGAAAACTTTCCTCACTTTTTGTGCTTACAAGATTATAGTCCTTCATGAGTTTCACTGCCCTCTCCCCGATATCGTTAACACTTTTAAGGTGAATAATAATTTGCTTACACAGCTGATAATCCTCCCTCCCCGCCCACTCTTCAACGGAAACCCTTAAAAAGTCAGTTGTAACATCAAGAATATTAAAGAGCCTTAAAGTGTTCCCTGAGACAAAGTCAAGCAACTCAGCATTATCGACACTTTTAAAATCAATGGCTATCTTTTTCGGGGGCTCCTGTTCACTAATCGAACCGTGCAACATTTTTTGCACTAGTGCATTCCTAATCTCAAAAGACAGTTCTTCATCAAATAGAGCGAACCCAACATTAACTGCAGTCAGGTACCACGAGTGAAACTGGAAACGCACTTGAGCTGCCAGTGCCACTTTCTTATTAACTCGCTCGTATGCTTTCAGGTCCTTTAAAAGTTGAAGATCATTGCGCGGCGCAGCAACGGTGTCCGGGGCGCTGAACCACATAGTCCGGTCAATTTTTGCCAAAAAGGCCCCTAAGGTGGAAAAAATTCGGAACAGTACCAAATTTTGGGGATTGTTTAAGGCATGCCTCACGAGTGAGTAGCCAAAAGTCCCAACGAATCCCACCGTGCCGATCGGCCCAAATCGCGTTCAAAGTTCAAAATTTTGAACACATGGGGCTTAACGGTTAATTTATCACTGCGGACGAACCGCAAGTCACAGGAAGGTGCGCCGCAGCTCAAAATGTTCGTTAAGGTTAGGACTACAAACTGCGATAATAATATTGACTAAATCTAGTTTTTGAATCTGATCAAACAGGCGTTAAAAACAAAAATCGGGTTTTCCGAAAAGTGACTATGAACTTTTTCAGTCATTTACGTCGGATGCAGCAGGAAATTGAGGTTAACACCTTAACATAACGTTGAAGGGGACAGTCTAACGAATAAATTGACGTACAACCTCACGATGAACACCGCCACGCGGAGGAGCCCGTTTGCTTCTGTGGCCGTCAGTGAAGGAGCAAGTTGTCGCCGGAAGAGACACAGCTTGAGGCAGTATAGTGCTTTGGCCATCCAACGGGCGCTGCTCATGGCTCCAGGACGTTTGAATTTTACCCCGGATGGAGGCACTGCTCCGAGAAATATCAGAGTTAGTTCCAGTAGCTCCTTATAATCGTTACGTGGTGAAAATTGCTGCAACAGCGGAAAATGGTCTCCTTAGTAAGTATTAGTTAGTATTAGTATTAGTTAGTAAGTATTTCGCCTTAAAAGGAAAACTTACCTCGAACTGGCTTTTGGCCATTTCAATTATAGAGTCAGCGCGATCCTCTAAGCCCCAACGGGATTCTACATAAATATTGTATGTTACATATTTTGATTTATCTATATTCTCCCATTGTGCAGACAGTAATTTAAAAAACCGTGAATCGGGGCCAGTGGAAGGACCCATTACTTCATGGAATACAGACTCGAGAAGTCTTTCAAACACGTGGTGCCGACAGGGCAACCAAATCAATTCTCGTCCTAGATATTTCGAAATCAGAACGGCCGCTCCACCAACGTGACCTGCAAATATGAAAAATAATATAAACCAAAAATAATTTTGCTTTATAGTAAAAGATTGTGACTGCTTTGTACCTGAGTTCACTGAGGTGGTATCGAAGGCCGCCGCCTTAATGTTATCTTTGATTTTCCAGGACTCAAGGCAATCGGTGACAGCTACTTTAATTTGTTCGGCACTGCCGTCCTCGACACAGATACAACCGAGCACCTGGTTTGTTGTCACACCAGTAACTACTATGGCTTCGCGTCCTTGACGACCATCGCCATCCAGAGACACAAGTTCCTTGCCATCCCAGTGTACGGTAAGGACCGGATCCGGTACTAAATCTTGCTAAATTTTGTTCACAATATAATTTCGATTCACCTCTCGTTGCCTTCGCTCGGTTGATCGACTTATATTGTAATCTGTTACAGGAACGCCCAGTGCCGACGCAATCGCAGCGACTACTGCTGTTGCCTGCGTATGACTTATTTTAGCCACATCGATTGCCTGTACAACTTCAGGTGTCCAGATATTTGACACTTGGCGTGGCCGTTTCTTCTCTGGGGAACGTGATGGACTTTCGGGTTCATTGTTATTACCATCCGCTGTGTCGGAATCAGAATCGAATTCCACTTTCATATCTAACAAGCAGGCCCGCCCTTCCGCCAAACGTTGTTGCCAGCTCCGCTTTGCTACGCAGGCAACTCCGTTCGGCAGGGGGCGTGCCTGCTTGGCCTGCCGGCGGCGTTCGGTCGGGCCTTCGGCCCGACCCCTAAGTCACACAGAACGTCCTCTTAGCATGTAAATGATCGGCCCTGCGGCCCGTAAAGGCATTCTCTTCGGAAAGAGGCAGTTTGTAACGGTGAACCACCGAAACTACAGCCCTCCCTTCTGCTTTGAAAACGTGCCGATAGTGACTAAACGGTCAGTTACTCGGCAAAAAAGGGGAGTCGGAAATCTCGAAAAAATGTCGAAATACGTGAGTTCGGCCTCAGATGGAACGGCCGAACTCGGACTTTATTTGGCAGCAGTTGGCAACACTGAATTACGCTCGTCGAACCAATTTTAATGGTATAGGCGTCGAGGGGTGTCGAAAATTTCAAAAATTGTCGAGATATGTCGAAAATTGTCGAAATATGTAGAAATTCGTAAAAAATGTCGCAAAATCTCGAAATATCTCAAAAATGTTGAGATATATCGAAAAATATGGATAATGTCGAAAAACATCGAAAAATGAGGGATAATGTCGAAAAATGTCGAAGAATATCAAAAATTGTCAAAAATGTTAACAAATATCGAAATATGTCGGAATATGTCAAAAATGTCGCAAAATATCAAAAAACATCGAAAATTATCAAAAATGTCAAAAAATACCAAAAATTATCGAAAAATATCGAAAATTATCGAAAATGTCGAAAAATATCGAAAATGTCGAATTATATAAAAAAATATCGAAAAACAACGAAAAATGTCGAAAATATCGGAAAATATCGAGAAATGTCGAAAATAATCGAAATGTTTGAGTTTTGACGATTGGCAACACTGGAAATTGAAAAACGGTTGCCACCACTGAATTGCGCTCGAAAAGACGGTTCTAGAGAGGTGCGGGTCGATGGGGTTCGTAAAAGTTAAAAAGTGGGTCAATTTTGGGTGCTTTTTACAGTGTAGTCGCGAGTTGGGTCCTTTTTATCGAAAAACGGTGGGCGCCATCGAACTGGACGCGAAAAGACGCTTCCGGGAAGGTGCAGCTCGATGGAGTTGAGAAAAGTTGAAAACTGGACCAATTACGGGTGCTTTTTACAGTGTAGTCGCGAGCTGGGTCCATTTTTTCGTAAAACGGTGTGCACCATTGAACTAGACGCGAAAAGACGCTTCCGGAGAGGTACGGGTCGACGGGGTTGGAAAAAGTTGATTTTAATTCCGTGAAAACTTTTATAATTTTTTTCAGTGCCTTAATGAGGGTTGGCAGGATTTGCCGTAGGCGTTTCGTTGTCTAGGAGTAAAACTGTAGACACCCTGAAAATTTCAAGTCTCTAGCTCATCTCCTTCTAGTGGAACAGACAGACACACAGACACACAGACAGACACGAGGTCGTTTGCATAAGCCCGCTTTTATGCTTTTTCAAAGCAGAAGGGCGGGCTAAAAATAAAAATACCACCCACTGACGAAAAGTGCCTGATTCTTATTTACAAAAATAAGCAACAATGACTTACCGCACTTTTCTTTTTCCTTTTTCATTCTTAATTTTTGATTTAATTCGGCCTCTCTTCTCCTTTTTAACCTTTCCTCTATCTCATGTTCTCTCCTGCATTTTTCAGTTATATGCGCTTTTAGTTTCTTGTCTGTATCTCCGACATAACGAAGGCGAGGGCCGCGCTGGTCTTCCAGAAATAAAATGTCTTCCTCTAGCGCAAGCTTCTCAGTGTCACTTTTGGCCACCCCTGCCCGCTGTCGCATATCTTCAATAGCATCACTTTTTGCAATGTCAAAACGGGAATTTAGCATGTCCTCAAAGGCTCTCTTGCGCTTTAGTCCCTCTTCCGTAAGCTTGCGATCCTTCCAATGACGATTAATGCCTCTCAACGTATGGTATGTGGCCTCAATTTTCTCTATTCCCCTAATTTCCTGGATTCGAGGAATGGTCGTCGTATCCCATATCACGGACACTTTGCGCATTGTGCTGCGAGCGGCATCTCGCACAGCGTGCTTACCTCGCAACTCATAGTAGAAAACACAGAGGACGTCTCGGACAGTCGGTAGCTGATTGGAGAAATCTTCAGTCTCCAAACCCACTCCCTCGATGTAAGAGGCACTTCTCAATTTCGACAGCGCCATTGTCGATTGAACAAACTGACAATCAATATTTACCTGCCGTCGCAAAACTAGAAGGCGGCAGCAGCAAGCTGTGACCTGTCGGCTCAGGGTAGGGTTAGGTGGCTGGCGGCAGAGCGGTGGCGTGGCGCGGCGTGGCGCGGCCCGGCGCGGCGCGTCTCGCCTGCCCACGCTGCGCTGCGCCGCTACAGGCCGCGCGGGGCGCCGCCGCGCGGCCTGTAGCGCCTAAACGGTGAGAGATACGGGGAAACGGACGAAATTTTCGCCATTCATTAGGACCTAAAATCACGTTTTACCTACTAGGCGGTAATATTTTTTCGAAAAGTCGCAATTTGACACATGCTGCATTTAGGCCCTTGGGGCACGGCCATGGTACATCGCACAACGAAAGGACACTCGGTTCCATGTTTCCTACCCCAAACCCACAAACTGAGACCCCGAACGCATTCAATTTCTCATACTCACCCTCCCGTGGCCCCCCTCTAATGTGTCAGTCCCTACTGCAGAGGGCATCTGCTAGTTTCCCCTTGACACGACGTAGTGAATGGACCTCGATCTACCCTTTATTTTAATTTTTGTTTAAAACCTGCGTTCCTGTGACCTCTGGTCTGACAAACCGAGATCAACACACGTGTGTATGGGCGTTTGGTTCTTACAGGACATCATGCGAAGAACCAAGACAACTCATCAATTTAATTTAAGATTTCCTTTTTAACTTCTTGTTCACGAATTAATTCTTGCATCGAAAAGTTTGTATAACTTCACTGAAATCTAACGTCACTCATTGCATTTGTTAAAATCTTTAAACGGGCTATTTGAGACTTTTCTAAGGAGGGAGTGGTGTTGTGAATAGCAGTTTTATTTACAAAGGACTCTTTAACCTAACCTGCACACACCTATGGCCGCAGCCATCTTACCTTACTCCGACTCCAAGGTCTCTACAATGCCTGCCCCTACTCTTTTTGTTTCCTTCTACCCCCACTCCAACCAGCGCCCGGCCGGCGCTCCCCTATAAATTAAACCCGCGCTCAGCTCTCGTCGCCCAGTCTTGAGCTGTCTATTGTAGAAGCCTAAGCTACCAATAAACAGACTAAGCCTGCTTTCTTCGCCTCCTTTGTCAAAACCACCAGTCACAACAGTTCTAATAGTTCTTACTGTGTTATCATTGGACAAGCAAGTGTCTTAAAACATTTTTTTTTTTTTTTGTTTTCACACGCGGGCATCTTCCTTTGTCTCTCCCCTGCTGTGGACCATCAACAACAGCAATGCACAGACCGCTTCGAGATCGTGCTCTACTCACACCAACAAAGAACTGTCAATGACTGAACACAGTCCTTTTGAGGAAGAGACCAACTCGATCAAATGACTGGCCCTGTCCTTTGTTAATTGTCATACAGAAGGCCAAACGAAGAGGAAACTGATTTCTCTGAATCGTGCCAGCTACAGGAACGTCGTCCGTTCGCATGGTTACCTTCGGGATGAAAATTTCATCGCACGTGCCTTTGAACGGGGTAATCCTTTTTACCTTTACAGTGTCTTTATATAGACCTCACAACGAACCGTGTCCCATTGCAAAGAGCCTGTCTCTTACTAAAATTCTGAAGTAACATTACAAGCGACCCTTTCTTCAGATCAAGGCGATGGGGCGGTAAGCGGGTTGGTGACACGAGATCAAGTTCTTCCTGAGCCATCTGAAAGCCTTCACTCTCTTCGTTGCCATCTTCAAAAACCAAAGTTGTTTTTGAAAAATATGATTTTTCAATTCCCGGCATTTTTGAAAGAACAACCCTGTTAATTTTCCTCACAACATCATTGGTTGGTGTGAGTATGATCCCGCTCTTGATATGATCTTCATCAAAGTTTACGAAAATCTGGAAAAGATATAAATGTTTTAATTATTCTGAATCCCGAGTTTATCCATACAGAAATTGTGATTTATATTACCGCACCTCTTGAACCATTGAGCGCATTAGATTTTCCTCTGGAACTGCTGCACTTCCAGCACCGTCTAAAACCACATCTCGCGGGAGATAAATATCACGGTTTCCTAAATTAGCGGTCCCATCTCTAACAATAGAAAGCCAATTAGAAAAATCAGGATCATTCGCAGCACGCATATTGTAGGTAAGTGACAATGGCTGGAGGGACTGCCAGTGGTCCCAGGCTGGAAGCGAGTAATGGTCTACTGATGTTGGTGGAACTCCATCAATAACTGGCAAAACTTGACCCAGGTCTCCTCCAAACAAGACAACTTTGCCTCCGCATAGGACATCTTCTTTTCCTGTTAGCATCTGAAACAATTGTGGCTCATTTAAATTATGAACGGGTAATACATAACCATATAGAAGAAGCCAGTCCTGTACACTCACCCTTAAGGCGTATGCTCCCCCTCAGACGCAAACTAAATCCGCTAGGGGTCGCCACTGTCGGCAGAGCGGCTCCGTGACTGCCAGCTTGACTGCCGGGTCGAGCTGCCAGCTGGGCTCGCCGGCTGTCATAGTCCTTCACAGAGCACAATATCCGAATAGGTAAATAGGCTATACTGTGCGACTGCCTGGACGAGGCCGGAGTGGAGACGCCGATACAAAAGGTTTTACAACGTCCCCCCGCCCGCCCGCACTCCTCGCCCCGCTCCGGCCGGCCCGGCCCCGGTCCTGTGCAGACCCCACTCCAGCCGGAGGCCGGAGCTCCGGCCGAGGCTCCGGCTCTGCGCGCCAGCCGGGCCGCAAGCTTGAGCTGTTGTCCAGTCAACCAAGATTTAACCTCAAACAAATTGAAGTAAATCGTTTTATTGCAGAATCTGTCAGAATCAACTTCAACTAACGCCCCAAAAATTTTTTTCCATCGAAATCCGTTGGGAACACCCTTTTTTTTGAACCGGAAGGGCGTAAGTGACACACTGCACGTTCAGGCTTAGATCTCTGGTTCTATCGGTCGCAGAGGTCTCGGCGATGGCTCAAAATGTCCGCAAAGAACTACTTCATAAAATGTATACGAAGCGCTCTTCGAAAAATATCAAACCGTTACACTGTAAACATTTTTCTATAAATTCGGAATTTTTTCCACAAAAAATTGAAAAAAAATTAAATGATCGAGCTGGAATCCGAAAAAATACTCCAAGTAAACGTTGTAGCCTGATTCCTTATCTCACCAGCGCCGTTTCGATCACCGTGGTATTCTTAATAGTTTCTGAGATATCCGACCCGAGGTGCGCGCCGAGCGTGCTTCGTGCTTCTACTTGAAAATGCTCGGAAATTTTTATCAGAAGTCGAAACTACGAGCGAACAGTAGAACTTCCAGCGGCGCGCGCTCTGCGCTGCGCGCTGCATCGAGCAGGGAAGTCGTCAGGCCGCTGCCGCTGAGTGCAAAAGTCTGCATCCAAAACTAGATATCGTCCCTCCTCCTTGCGCCCATCTGCAGGCAATGAGTGCGAGCGAGACAGCAGCCCTGTCCGGAGCCGCATCCGCACGCAGCGGCTGCCGGGCGGGCCGGGCGCGTCAGCGGGGGTGCGCGCGCGGCTGAACATTGAACGCTGCTGCGCGGCTGTCATGCACCGCATGTTTGAACCCAGCACACCATTGGAAAGCGGAAACTTCACGGATATTTTTGAGCTAAAAAGTTTTGCCCTGCCCCGGAGCGCGCCTCTATCACGGGCATTTCTTTCAAAGAGCAGTAAAAGAAGATGCTATAGAAAGATCACAATTGGAAAATTCCCTACGGCTTGTTTTTCACAGAATCGCAAAATAACTTTTTCTGCCTTGTAGAGTGGTCTTTCCTCCAGGACGTAAGTCGCTTTAAAAAAAATCCAAACTAGTTCAAAACGGCACGCTTTTAACGGACCCAAGTCGCAAAATGGGTTTTTGGCCGGTATTTCCTAGAAAAAAAAAAAATCCCCGCGCGGAAAATCTTTTATCCCAAGTAGGGCATGTTAGTAAAGTACACAGTGTAAAAATTTTTCAGGGATTGGAGCCATTTCACTTTTTCAGCCCTTCTCTTCGACTGCCTCCGGCCGGCCGCCCGACGTGGCCGCTCTGGCCGTGCGCGCCTTATGCAGCCACCGGCCGCCTCGGGCCCCGGCCGAAGAACGCTCGGCGCGCACCTCGGGTCGGATATCTCGGAAACTATTAAGAATAGCACGGTGAACGAAACGGCGCTGGGGAGCTAAGGAATCAGGCTACAACGTTTACTTGGAGTATTTTTCCGGATTCCAGCTCGATCATTTAAATTTTTTTTTTCCATTTTTAGACAGTCCCCTGTGGCTGTCTCTACCCGAAGGTAAAAATTTCCTGTTATGACAAAGATTGCCGTTCCAGTCTTTTTTGTGGAAAAAATTCCGAATTTATAGAAAAATGTTTACCGTGTAACGGTTTGATATTTTTCGAAGAGCGCTTCGTATACATTTTATGAAGTAGTTCTTTGCGGACATTTTGAGCCATCGCCGAGACCTCTGCGACAGATAGAACCAGAGATATAAGCCTGAACGTGCAGTGTGTCACTTACGCCCTTCCGGTTCAAAAAAAAGGGTGTTCCCAACGGATTTCGATGGAAAAAAATTTTTGGGGCGTTAGTTGAGGCCGACTATGAGGTTTGTCGAAAAGTTGCAGATCGGTTTAAAATATTTTAATATAAGGAACATAATCAGAATCTTACGCATAGATAAGTAAGGTATGTTCGTCAAATTCTTTTGCGAAATCTGACAGATAAGCTACAAGTCTCCTCTTCTCCGTTTCACCTTTCATTTTGAACGAAAGGGACTCAAATCCCTCCCAGATTATTAGCCCAGATTAGCGCCTCTCCCTGCCCGCGAGGATCGCGCGCCGCTGTCGCTCCGACCGAGGAGTAATGTCCTTATGGTCAAGCCTTGTGCTCGTAACTTTTGAACGCAGTGTCGCACGACCATGATTCAAAATTTTGTTGGAGTAACTAAAATCTTTCGTGGCCATTGGTCTACACTTGAAGGTTGCCAAACAGCAAATTCCTAAATCTTCACATTAGGAAGGTAAACACTCGAGGGACAATAGGCGACCCGTCTCCGTCTCAGACAATAGCCCTAGCCCCTGACCTACGCTTCCGAACAAGTGCTTGCCGGCCGTGCATCCAGTGCATGGGATGGAGGAAGAGGCGCGCGCGTTGCAGCCGGACGCAGCCTCTGACCGGGCCGTGTCGAGCCGGGCGCGCCGCTGGCGTCCCCCCCGCACCCCGCCTCATGCCCCGCTGTACTGCGGGACAGTATCAAAGATATTTCGAAAATCCAGGGGCTCAGAGTGCAGAGGTTTGCCGTGATGTAAATTGCGCGAAAACGCATCAGAATTTCGCGTTCAAATTTTGCAAGCGTGTAGATGAAGGATAGAACAACAACGTAACGTATTTTATTTCCGCGTCGTACGACTGGTTTGCGCTCACTGAGCCTACAAAAAAGGGTCATTTTTTGAACATGTTCAAAGGTCTCCAGAGGCCATTATGTTGATCTGATCGAAAAACAAAATACGTTACGTTGTAGAGCGGGCAAAATTCTACACAGTCATCACTTGCTCGGCTATATTGCGCGAAAAACATGGGCGTAATTTACATCCGCGTTTTCGATTTTTACCATTTTCAAAGCTGTCCCTAGGCTAAGTTAAATTTTTAAGAATTTTTCCGATCAAGCCATATTGTTGTTCTAAATGAGCACTACCAAACGGTTATCAGACCCCAAAAAAAAATTTGGGGGAGCAAACGCCTTAACAAATTGTCAATGATTCCTGCGTGAACCTTTGACAGCATCGACGCCTTATCAATTAGGATTAGTGATGCGGATTCTAAGGCATTTCCTTGGGGTGACAAACGTTCGATCACGGAGCGTTCGTTGCCAGAGAGACGGCTTCTGATAGGTATACCAAATGCGGTGTGACAGGTCTCACCATTAGGAAGTAGAGATGCCGCAATACCAGTAAATGCTGTTGCAATGTACGTCTTCCCCCTTTCTACAATTTCTCTTATCAGTGCAGTATACAGATATGTTTTTCCGCACCCAGCCGGGGTAGTCAATCGAAACGCTTTAGGATGAACATCATCACTCTCGACAGCAGCCAGAACTCTATTAAACACCATCTGCTGATCTTCAGTGAGATTGCATATTGTCTCGGTTTCAACCATGTCATCCTCTATACTGTCAGAGAATACCTGCTGTACATCTTCACCTGCAAACAAAAGGGACAACATGAAATAGGCATAATATGATAGCAGTGCCATGGTCCTTTCTTTGGCGTAATTGACATAATATGAATACTGACTGTCATCGCAGTCATCAGGGATTGGTAATAGTAAAGTAAGGGTCTCTCTTGTTGATCCATCATCTACCATTGTCAGGCAGTTCTCTATAATCTCGTTGCGAGCGCGCAGAAGTAAAGCAATGAAACCGCTACCTCGACGACGAAAGTCCTCGCTCATTTTTTCTCTGTGCTGCCCATATTTCGCGGAGACGGGTTGACATGCATCAGGCGGCCAAGAGTGGTGCCAGGTCTACCTTTTCGCACCCAGTTACCTCCTTCCCATCTGTAAAATAAATAGCTGTATTAGTAACATGGTTGTGTCCTGTCGAGATGTAGAGATAGAACATTACGTACCGATAATTCTTTACAACGTCAGCAAAGTAGAGTTGGTGTGCTTCTTGGTCGGTTGAGTTAAGTCTAAACCAGGCCAAAAGTGTAGAGTTTTCTCTCAGCATGGCAGCAGTCGTAGGATCACCTCTATAATATACAATCTGCCTGTCTGGAAGGTGCACTGGCAACGATACGACAGAATGGCTCATCACCGTCATACCTTGTCCTAGGATGCTAAAGACTGCTTCGAAGGGGTTTATCATCCTCATAGATCGGCACTGTTCAACTTCATCCCAGTCCGTTATCCCTCGGTTTTCAGCTGTTCGTCTGGCAAAAGTGAGCATACTTCCTTGGACATGGTGACCGGTGGACGCTTTTTCCATATATCCAAAGAGATATTTCCAGAACATATTCCTGCCGCAGACCTGCCCATTCAGGTGCCCTTCCATCCTTGGCAGACACTTTATCAAATAGTCAACCGTCCACCTATTATCGACAGAGCACTTAAAGCGTTCGTGCCATATGGCTGGCGTTTGCCTTCGGCGCAAAACAGGCCCTCGACCTGTAACCTCCGTAACGTCTGTGAATGCCTTTGGGAAACCATGTCGGCAGGGACCGCCACCTTGTCTGCACGGTGGACTAGTGTAGTCTGCCCCAAGGGTCCCATCGCAGGGGCGATGCATCATCATCCCGAGCACAAGTTTTCGAAGATGGGGCTCATCGTCACCTGGTATCTCAGCCGATAAAAACGCGTCGATCTGCTCAGGAGTTGTTGGTCGATCTTGTTCATTCGTAATGACCGCCAAGTGAAAGTGAGGTAATCCTGTCGACGTAAACTCATGAACCCCAACATAAGCCTTTACTTGACCAAGGATGGACTTGTGGACGACATCACTGAGAAAAACGTTACACCTGGCCAAGTAGCTTCGTACGACGGCATCTGCTGCGTGCATGTACATCCTCGGTGGTAGACCTCGCTGTTGTAGAAGTTGCGTAATCTCGGGCCAACTTGGGTTTGTGGTGAAAGTCAAAAACCATGTCGGTGCTCCGAACTCAGATGAAATTTTTACAGCATCAAGGTAATTGGAATACATCCGTCGCTCTGACTTTTGCTGCGATCTAGGTAGGATAACAATTCTTCCTGGTCTCTTTCCTGCATTGTTAACCTCCGAAGCAACAAATCGCTGAAGGCTGTCGTAATGGCACGCTGTCATTTCATCTTGGTGAGAGTCGATATAGGAGAGGTTCTGATCCATGATCTTGAGTGCAGCCTCACAAAGCCACTGTTGAAAAAGGCTTCGACATTGGAACAGGACACCCTCACCAGACAGCCTTTCAGCCTTTGTCATCAGTCGGCATGAGTAGTACTGCCGTAAAGTACCAACGTACGTCTGTTCCACAACTAAGTTGGACCGAGGATTAGCTTGCAGAAATGCCTCCTCTCCGTGCAGATGTATCGAAGGGTATAACATAACGTCTAGCATTGGGCTCGATCTACGGAGCGAAATGATGTGACAGCCGAACATTCCCTTCGCGGATAGTACACCATATCATAGTTGTACCGTGGCCTTTCTCCAACGAATACAGCAGCGATGGTCTCGCTATTCACAGGTCGCAAAGCAGTGTCATCAATGTCATACAACTCTCTGAAATGATAACATTGGTTAATTTTCGGAGGACAATGAAGAATGTAATAGAGAAGCTGAATGTATTACCTGTCAGTAGTTCGGAAACTATGACGATGAGGGTTAACGTAGAGTGCTACACGACGCCCTTCAACCTCGGAGACACCTCCTTCCACAAGTCTCTCTTCCACCTGACCTGCAAGCTCAAACGTCCGTAAGAAATCATTGTGCCTTCTCAAATACGTCTCAAGCGTTAACACTACATCTTCGCGAAGCTCAGGACCATATGTGAGCTCCCTCCGCCTTGCTAACGTGTCTGCAGTCATATTTACTAAGTAAAGTTGACCAGAAGTTGTTGGTATACCCAGGTCATCAGTTTCAGGATACACTGGTGCACTAAATGTTACTTTGCCGTTCACAGTGACAGTGCTTACACCCCGACTTGTACGGACTTTCCGGTATTTGACTACGGGGACAGCAGTCGTTAGCACGTGATTGTACGCCCGTATGTTTGATTGAAAATGTATTGCCTTTTCAGAGCTACCATAATACAACTTCTTATGGTTTCATCTTCAATGTCCTTAAACACTCCTCTTTCAGTTAGAAGCGCATGAGTGCTCTTATTGCAACACCAGAAAGGGAAAACCGTGTTAGTTGCTGACAGACGTTCAGCCTAAAAAAAAATTGCATTACAACCTGGAGCTGGGCACTGCACATTCATTTCACCTAGTGACACAGGCTTGACGCCTCTCGCATTCTCACCACTGAACAAGCCAGCCCACATATAATGCACACCATATCTGTTTTTAGGGAGGGCAATAGAGAGCCTAGATGTTATATCACCTGTTCGAAAAAAAAAGACGTTTCTTGTTTGTAAAATGCCTAACACTGTTTTTAAGTATGTTATTTTAAAAAAAAAAACTTACATGGAAGTTCCGTAACAGGTTACGGTCTTGACAAATTAAATTCAATAGAAACACTGGTTCGCGTCACATTTCCCAAATCGATGTCATCCATGTCCGAAAGGCTTTCAATTTCTGATGAACTGCCCTCGTATTCTGCATGGCGCGGATCAGCATCCCCAGGATTACTTCTGGGTGCATGTTCGTCATCTGAACTGACCTCCTCAGGGACAATTGGGGGAACATAATAAATGTCGTGACTATCTGGCACAAGATAATCATAGTGGACACCCTCTAAAGTAAACAAAAGATTGATAGGCTTTTCCTTCCCGTCGCGGTTTGCAACTGCTGCAACAGTAAAGGAGTCACCATCAAACTTGTAAACAACAACTGGTACGTTGAAAAGAACAGCAGCCGCATGAATTTCCGCAAAGCACCCGTAAGTTGTGGGTAAACATATGCTCCTTCCTGGTAAATTAAATAATATAACTGACCGGCATTGGCTTATTCCATCAAGTCAAAAAATTAATAGCCACCGCCATACGTGCGGTAGTCTTCAACGTTTCTATACGACACATTGCCCCCTTTGTCAGTCATATGCCTATATGTGGCCCATTCTTGACACACTTTACTCACAACTTCTTCTCGTACAAGTGTCGCACGATCGATATTCTGAAAGAGCCCATAAGATAAACTAGAAAAAAGACACCCACCATCGCGGGGTATCTCAACAAGGTGAAAGTAATGACCCAAAATGAAGATCATCTTTTTATTCTCCGTTCCGTAAAATCTGAAAAGAAAAGAGTATATACACGTATTAAAAGAATGCAAGTAGGGAAAAATTTTAATACTTTTACTATGTTTGAGTGTTTTTTGACTATGGTAATGTAGAGAAGTTATGCTGATTGTATTGGTAGGCCTGTTGGTTGGTAACCGATCGCTGTGTAGTCAGTCAGCAATATACCTCTGACCTGTGAGCACTGTGCGTGAGCCCTTCCCAAACCCTTACATCGGTGATAGAAGTGGGATCTCGATAAACCCTTCTCTTGTGAGGGAGGGGTAAGGGGGGGGGGGTAATTCAGGAAAGTTATGCTAATTGTAGTCACCTACGCTCTCCCAAATGATTCCAAAATGTTGAAGATACCAGGGCGATTTTTTTTCAACTCAGCGACATGCCCGGATGCGACCCTCGGACATTTTGGCGGCATGGTGAAAAACTCATTCTAGGGGTCCCAAAAACCCCTCCTGTCACTATCCGGAGCCTGGGAAACGATCGGTGTCCCTTTGGCAAAATATGTTTTTTGTGTTTATTGACTAGTTTTGCGAATTTTTGCTTTTAGGTAAAATTTGGTCTCACAGCCCGGGGCCAGGTGCTTTTGGATTCCCCTTGACTCACCGATCAAGATTATGTATAGTGTTGATAAGTTTGCTACCTGTAATGGGGAGCCAAGGGTCAAAAACTTAAAAATAAGGGCCAAAAAAAGGGTTTCTAATTTTTATCTTTTTTGACCACCTCACCGATTTTGACCAAATTTGGCTCAAAAGCACCTATTTATGAGACAAACATCCCAAAAAATTTTCATGTATGGCCCGACACTCTTTCCATGTATCGGCTTGAGATTAGGTCATTCCAATGAACCGAACTGTTCGCTAATTGAACTGGCTGAGGTATTTGACCTCAGAAGCACTTAAAATTGGTAATGTCAACCAAAACCAGTACTGCCACATGAAAAAGACCAACAATTATTTAAATTCCCAGCCCCGCATCCTAGTTCCACTGAATCTGGTATCCCCAGGGTCTCTATATCGGGTCATTTTTTGTCAGATCACTACAAGGTCCAAAACGATGGTTTTCAGATTGAGTTGGGAGTGGTTAGATATCATTTGGGACCACCTCAAGGACCCATACGTCAAAGGAAATTTTTTAAAAAAATTTGGTTTGGGAGTTATAGGAGGTCAAAGTTTGGTGTTCGACCAATCCGTCTCAAGTTATGAGTGATATCTAATACCCTACTTGAAACACAATACCAACTCTAGTCATGGTGTTTTACATACAGTTTTTTATACTGATTCAAATGATCCATGGTTGGATTGGGTCGTGAAAAATTTTTCTTGGCTCTATTTAGCAAAATCCCGTTAAAATGTTGTATAATTTCACCGTTTCAACTCTAGCAGAAATACGTCATATTAGAAAAATTCCAAACCATGCTTTTTTTTAAAAAAGCTAATGATGGGTCGAACATCCACACCAAGCGACAAGTTGACCCCGGAGAATTTGGTCCCTTCGCCTTACACTTTAAGGTTTGGAACTACTATGAAAAGACCGTAGAGAGGGACAATCAACGTCACTTGGTCTTTATCTTATTAAAATCAGTAAAGTAAAGGTTAGCAGCTAGCTATCCCTTCTTGGGAAGCTTTTTTCATTACTATGAAATATTTTATTATATGATATATTGCCTGGACACTTGCTTTGGTAGGTTTGGGGACATAAATTTAGGTCTGTATAAAATGCTTTTAATTTCATTCATATTATCATTTTAGGACTAATGTGTTGAAAAAAAAGTTAAATATTTAGAAGATGTGTCACTTTACTGATTTTAGTAAGATATTGACCAAGTGAAGTTGATTGTCCCTCTCTACGGTCTTTTCATAGAAGTTCCAAACCTTAAAGTCTAAGGCGAAGGGACCAAATTCTCCGGAGTCAACTTGTCACTTGGTGTGGATGTTCGACCCATCATTAGCTTTTAAAAAAAAGCATGGTTTGGAATTTTTCTAATATGACGTATTTCTGCTAGAGTTGAAACGGTGAAATTATACAACATTTTAACGGGATTTTGCTAAATAGAGCCAAGAAAAATTTTTCACGACCCAATCCAACCATGGATCATTTGAATCAGTATAAAAAACTGTATGTAAAACACCATGACTAGAGTTGGTATTGTGTTTCAAGTAGGATATTTTAGATATCACTCATAACTTGAGACGGATTGGTCGAACACCAAACTTTGACCTCCTATAACTCCCAAACCAAATTTTTTTAAAAAAATTTCCTTTGACGTATGGGTCCTTGAGGTGGTCCCAAATGATATCTAACCACTCCCAACTCAATCTGAAAACCATCGTTTTGGACCTTGTAGTGATCTGACAAAAAATGACCCGATATAGAGACCCTGGGGATACCAGATTCAGTGGAACTAAGATGCAGGGCTGGGAATTTAAATAATTGTTGGTCTTTTTCATGTGGCAGTACTGGTTTTGGTTGACATTACCAATTTTAAGTGCTTCTGAGGTCAAATACCTCAGCCAGTTCAATTAGCGAACAGTTCGGTTCATTGGAATGACCTAATCTCAAGCCGATACATGGAAAGAGTGTCGGGCCATACATGAAAATTTTTTGGGATGTTTGTCTCATAAATAGGTGCTTTTGAGCCAAATTTGGTCAAAATCGGTGAGGTGGTCAAAAAAGATAAAAATTAGAAACCCTTTTTTTGGCCCTTATTTTTAAGTTTTTGACCCTTGGCTCCCCATTACAGGTAGCAAACTTATCAACACTATACATAATCTTGATCGGTGAGTCAAGGGGAATCCAAAAGCACCTGGCCCCGGGCTGTGAGACCAAATTTTACCTAAAAGCAAAAATTCGCAAAACTAGTCAATAAACACAAAAAACATATTTTGCCAAAGGGACACCGATCGTTTCCCAGGCTCCGGATAGTGACAGGAGGGGTTTTTGGGACCCCTAGAATGGGTTTTTCACCATGCCGCCAAAATGTCCGAGGGTCGCATCCGGGCATGTCGCTGAGTTGAAAAAAAATCGCCCAACAACCTTCAATGATATTAATATGTCTTCTAATGTCGACATGAAATAAAGGGAAAATTCAAGTGAACGGGCAACCGTGCCCGCGCAAAGGAATAGGGAAGAGGGAGTTATTAGGGAAATTACGAATGAGTTAAGGAGTCTCGATATCGTAAAGTAACGCGGGTGATTTCACGGTGTTATAATTTAAAACGAAATAGTTTTGTAAACGTAGGTTTGAGGCCTTAGAGAGTATAATACCCTCTCCCCGATGAAATCAGGTTACTCCATGTCTCGTTTCGTGCGCAATCTTAAACAACGGCCAGAAGAAGCACATGCCGAAGTTCAAGAGTACTACTTTGAGACCATTTCCTATGTAGGGACATTGGACACCAAACTTTCACATGATCTGCACCATGATACCCTTGGGCCAACTCCTGCGGGAAATGCCCGGGACCTTATACCACGATACTGGCCCCAGGATAGAGCGGTAAAGATTCAAGTGCAACGAAAACACAAGATCTACAACCTCAGAGTCACTTACAGTTGGACGCTCCAAACTCCTACAAAACGAAACTGATATCTGTAATCCAGACAAGGGGTTCTAGAATCCATACTTTCATTATAACTCAAAGAAAAAACCACTGACAAAAAATTCCACAATACAAAAAATGTAAATCATTGCAATTACGACAAGTTTCGTTTTTTCAAATTTTCTGTCAGAAGCATCAATTATGTGATATAAGAAATGTGGTTGGGAAGTACCCTTAACAAAAAAGGTACATTTACAACAGAGTTTTATTTAAGGTAAAATTTACAAGTACTTCTTTAAAAATATTCAGGAGCACAGTGCAAATAACAGTTGGATGCGACGTTCAAGTCTATGTATTGGATGCTGCTGAAACATACTTCGATCTACCTTGACATTAAATAACCATCAACCTTCGTCATAAAAAATGTCATTCAAACACATAAAATGTACTTTACTGTAAAGGTGATTTTATCCTATATGCAGAGTGCCCCAACCTCGCACTCTGCTGTGGAAGCCAGCCATTTTGATGCTTCCCCCGCTTACCAACACTCACTCTTACTTCTTAGGTGATGGGTCAACAGGCTGCAGCGATGAGAAAATTTTGGGGAGACACTCTCAATGGGTACAGACGTAAAATATTAAATCATGTACCACAAAGAGAGCATCTTCCCCGGAGGGTGCGAACCACTTGTCTTCGACTCTTCGTCCTGAAGGACCGTCTCGTAAGACGCTCATCGTCGCACCCTAGGGCCAAAGCATCTCTCTTGCTGCAAAAGTTCAAGTTTGTTGGGGCCGTCCTGCCTCACCCCCGCTGCACACATTACGGGTCAAAGTCTAATTAAGTTCAATCTACATATCATCTCCATCATCAGTATCTGCGATTTCTTTGTCTGCCTCCCTAATGACGCGGTTAAGACGACCCATACTAGGTGTCTGTACCAAACAAAGAGACTGCAACTGCAATACAAAACAAATTATAATAAGCAGTCATATATTCTTCTACTTACAACATTTTGAGCAAAACAACGATCAACGTCGTAGAGCTGCATTGCAGCGGTCAAACTGTCGGTCAGTCCAACTCCGACCACAGCAAATATCTTTTCAATGTTCTCATGGAGAGACCCTTCACGAACGTATCTCATGATTTCATTTACTACAGTCCCGCGATGAAGTGGTCCTCTCATATTGGTGGAGAAAAAACCCTTTGCATATGCACGAAGCTTTTCCACGTCGACGTCTCCAGCATGTGCAATAAAATGGTCATGGTTGGCTGACCAGTGACGGCAGAAGGGACAAAACACAAGTGGATTAACTGCGTTTTCACACACTGCAAAAAATAATGACGGTTAAAGTGACGGTATCAACCGCTAATTATTTTCCGGCAGCGCCCGTCATAAGAAAAGACGGCAATGCCGTACCTTTAATGTCACATATCTATGACAGATCGCAATGTACGGGACCACCGTAGAGAAAACAATGTGCAAAACAGGGTACGGTGGAGCCGTATTCTTAGACTGTAACGAGGAAAACATGGTCTTCTCGGTGGTACGGTGACGCCGTAGTTTGCGCTCCGTACACGAGGATCGATGTCGAAGAGTGGCATGTACGGCAACACCGTACATAGACTGTCATTTGCCTCTAAATTTTTACAGTGCATCTGTTCTGCACCTTAAACTGGAAAAATACAAGTTTGCGTAATATTGACGATCATAAAGAATCACGAAAGAAATAAAACCTTTTTTCATTTTATCCTTACACCAAAAGCTTCTGCTTCGCGGACAAATACGCCAACGCTTTTTCGTGGCTGCTGTCTGAATGAGGAGGTACTGGCATTTTCATCACGCATTAGTTCTGCGACCTTTGCCTCAGCCACGGGATGGATTCACAGTCTTACAACAGGCTGCAACGAATCTCTCTGGAAATTGAGAAAATACTATCCAATTAAAACCTAGTCGAACAACGCAGTTCTGCAATGAAATTAAAAGCTAATGTTCTTTGTACCCTCAGGGTGCTGGGATGCGCTTGCTCCTGAGTTAATGTCATGACGAATTCTGTAAAAA
Source organism: Frankliniella fusca (assembly GCA_029379305.1). Lineage (NCBI taxonomy): Eukaryota > Metazoa > Arthropoda > Insecta > Thysanoptera > Thripidae > Frankliniella > Frankliniella fusca. Next base: position 33,185 of record JAHWGI010000644.1, on the reverse strand, counting down.
GGGAATACGGCATCAGAGACAGGGACACGTAAAAATAAATGAGAAATGACGTAAAATTTAAAAGTATACCGTCAGTTACAGTGTCTGGCCCTGACTCAGCTTCCTGAACAAATGGCACTTCCTCGTCCCTTGGTGGTTCGGGAACAGACACCGCTGCATGCTTCTGCTGTCGACCTGCAATACACATGATAGGTTCTGGAATCCATACACAAACTCTGTACTGAAAATTATTGTAACAAACTGTACACGGAGCTCGCACTTGAGGTGGGTACTTTTGTCTTCGAAGTGACCCTTGTCGGTATGTCACTGTCCAAAACATGTGACTTCCTCGGTTGCTTCGGCACAATATCACCTAATGTTATGCCGTGAAAAGCAAAAAACTTCGGTCAAGTTGCGACGAAGTTCATCTCTGCCCTTTGCTGCCCAGACCATCACAGCATCAACAAAATTTGCAGGACGTTTGTTGGGCAAAGTCTGCGTTCCGACTGACACCACTTGATTACTCGTTTGAGTGGCAATGGATGCATGGTCTACTCCCGGCGGAACTCCTGCAAGAAATATATGTATTATTACCAACACTGCAGCCTCAATGTCATATTTTTGGCATTCATTTTACCAGTTTGTTCAACACCTGGATCTGTCGGTTGGCGGATTGTTATGCCCTCAACAGTAGAACCATAAACGTCTGAAAAAGGATCGACTGTAAAAATATAATATGAATTGATTCACGCTCTGGCCGCAAAGATAAATAAACTGAAATAAATCCATAATTACCATAGACATTGCCTGGCTGGTCAAGAGCTTCAAACAAATCACTGAGCGCGTCATCGACATCAATCGAGTCATCGGGACCCCCCGAGAAACACACAGTGTCCCGCGACATGACTAGAACAGACTGAATAAAACATATAATGAGATGAGGTTGCGATTAACAAAGCAATTATATGATATCAACTATATGATATCACATCCACTAAACACCGTATAAAACTAAAATGGCAACACGTGAAGCAAGTGAAAAATTTCAAAAGACAGAGAGCACAAGACTCTCTCCCCGTTTCAAACGGGTTGCACCATGTCTCGTTTTGTAAACTCGAACAATGGCCAAAAAGAACACATGCCAAAGTTCTCGAAAATTACTTTGGAACCATTTCCCATGTAGGGACATTGGACACCAGGGCCTCACATGATCTGCACCATGCTACCATTAGGCCAACTCCTGCAGGAAATGCCCGAGGCCGTCTACCACGGCACTGGCCTCAGGATGGGGCGGAGAAGTTACAAGTGAATGAAATCAAATAATATATATAAACTGTACCTAGAGACTAATCCTTGTCAAAGGAACTGATAACTGGATTCCAGAACCTAGGTTCTGCAATCCATACTTCGTCAATAACTCAAAAACAGTGCTTCTCACAAAAAAATTCATAATGTAAAAGATGTTTACTTTTGAAAAATTGGAATTTTTTGTTTTATAAAATTTTCTGCAGCTGCCAAAGTTTTCGAGATAAGTAAACTTTGTTTATTTGTGATGTAACCTTTTTTCATTTCAGCACAGCTTTACTTTTTTACACAAAACAGTGTCTGTTACCACAACCTTTAGCTCAAGAAGTAGGCCCAGAGATTCTAAAGCGGTGGTGAGGGAATCAAAAGATCGTTAATTTGCCACAACTTTCTTATCAGATCCTTAATGTAAAAAAATATATAACAGTATCATATATATATATATATATATATATATATATATATATATATATATATATATATATATATATATATTGTAATATTAGAGTCAGTAAAGCCATTTGATCAGCACCGCTGATATTCTCATGAGTTGGTCGCTAGTCTCACGCCAACTAGTCTCATACCAGGATCTCCGCGGGATTGTTTAAAGCAGTGAGCAGGCGCGTGCGCCCTAACAAAGCCAAGCGCTTCAGTCGTCTGGCAGCCGCCCTGGTGGACAGTCGTGTGGTTTGTCTTGCCCCGAGCTGTATCCGTGCCCTGCTAGTTTCCTCAATAAATCCACTGATCCAGTACTCTGTCGTCTCCTTTACTCAGTCCACCTAACGCTACAATTGGCGCAGTCGGTAGGACTGAGGAAAGGGAGGACCGGAGTCGGTTCTTTGGATTTTGAGTGTGTACTTTTCCAGACCATCGTCCCTGTGCTGCCTGGCGTCTCCTGTGGCTGAGCGCGTCGCGTCCAGAGTCCGGCCCCAGTGCAACCCCTCCCCGAGTGCGTGTTCCTGGTGGCCCCCTCGACCTGTGACCCGCTGACGCTGCTCGCCCAGTGACCCGGCCGCCCCCCCCTGACTGTGACCCGAGCGTGACCTGGTTGCGACCCCTGCCTGAGTGAGTCCTCCCCGTCCTCGGTCCTTGTCCTTCTCGTTGCGCCCTTCGTCCGTCGGCTTGCGACCCGGGTCGTGACCTTTTGCTTCGTCGGCGTGCCCCACGCCCGGCCGCATGGCGGGTATTCCCCCCGGGGGCCGGGGCGGCGGCCGCCGCGATCGCAGGCGCGACGCCGGCGCCGGCGCGTTCATTGTTGAGCCGCTAGGCGACGCCGCCGGGGCGGGTGCGAATGCACGCGCAATTGTTGAGGGACAGGCTGCACAGGCTGACCTTGTAGATGTCCAGGCTCTACTTCAAGAGCTTGCGGCTCTCAGGGCGGCCATGCATGCCCAACCCCAGGGAGCGCCCGCTGCTGCTGCAGCCGGGCCGGGGCCGGCTCTTGGCGGCCTCGCTGCTCCCTTCCAGCCCCCTGTCCCGCGAGTTGTGTCAGCATCCGAAATGCTGACTCTCCGGAGGGCCGTCCCTAAATTCGACGGCAAAATCTCATATGAGGCTTACCGTGCCTCATTTGATGATTTAGTGGGGTTGTACCCCTTCCTAACCGACGACCAGCGATTTCAGCTGCTGTCGTCTGGGCTCGTTGGCGCGCCACAGTCTCTCTTAGAGGACTTGACCGCCAACAGGACCTTTGCTGCTCTGGACCAGGCATTGCGCCTGTCCTACAGCAAACCTGTTCATGCGTGGACCGAGATGCAAAATCTCACCACCATGAAGCAGGACGCCTCCGAAACTTTGGAGGAGTGGTCGACGCGCGTGAGTCGGGCGGCACATCGTGCCTACCCGGACACACCGCTGCCCCGCGTGGAGGAGTATGCGGTCCAATATTTCTTTATTGGGCTCCACTCCGCTGCCATTAGGAATGGGGTTGCAGGGCTTACTTGCAACACGCTGCAAGAAGCTCTAGGCGCGTGTCGGTTGGTGCGGTCTAGGCTGCCTCCGCAGTCTGGACCCGCGGCCAAGAGGGTGTGTCTCGCTTCTGTAAGCGAGGCCGCCGTCGAGGTTGCGCCGATAGTGCCGGCGCCCGCTGCACCTGCAGCTGCGCCGTCGGCACCTGCGGCACCTGGCCCGTCGTGGCAGGACCAACTCACTGCTCTCACTCGTCAGGTGGAGCAGGTGGTCCGCCAGACGAAGGTCGCCACGGATGCTGGCACCGACACCAGCGCCAACGGTGGTAGAGGACGCGGCCGTGGTCGTGGGCGTGGTCGTGGCCGAGGCCGTGGTGGTCGTGGTGGAGGCACTTCCTCTGGAAGCTGCTACAATTGTGGCGAATTTGGACATTTCGCCATCAATTGTCCACGCGGCCCCCGCCCCCGCGACACACAGCAGCCAGGGGCTCTTGCTCCTGCTGCCGCCCCCGCACCAAGGCCAGCTCCCTACCACTATCCGGTCCCGGATTCGCGTACGTACGTGCAGCCGCAGTACTACCACGCGAACCTGACGTGGCCAGCGCAAGCTACGCCACTTCAGCTGGCGCCGCTCCCGGCCCCCGCAGCTGCGCCGCAGGTGCAGACCGCGGTGCTGGCGCTCCCCGCCGGCTACCCGCAGGTCGCCCTGCCGGCCCTGCCGGCCCCGCGGCAGCCTCCGGGAAACGGACAGTAGCCTCCCTGGCAGTAAAGGCGGTTTCCGCGCCAGGTGAGGCTAAAGCGCCTTTAACCCGAGAAGTGCAAGTCGAGCCTGTTGGTTCACCCACTGCACTCTTGCGTGTTAATGACACACCTGTGACTGTGACCATTGATACGGGTGCACAGATTACAGTGCTGAGGAGAGGCCTATTGCCTGGCCCCCCTGCACCTCCCTCTAAATACCGCTTAAGAGGAGTAAATAATGGAGTGTCCGTACTGTATGGACCCATTATTACAACTCTTCATGTCGCGGGGGAGAAGTACAGGTGTGTTGCGCTTGAGTCGGATATCCAGGACGAGTGTATTTTAGGGATGGACTTCATGCGAGTTCATCGTGCAGTGGTGGACACTGGCCGCCTAAAATTACATTTGGATAGTCCGGACCAAAAGTCACAAGTATGTTGCCCGTTCACACTGCAAGCATCAGCTGATGCTGGCAAATTTGGTGCGAACAGTGTCTTTGTGGTGGCGCGTTCGGCTGTAACCATTGAGTTACAACCATTAGGTTCAATTGTATGTCCCGCCCTACTTCAGGGCGTAGCTCAGGTTTGTGAGGACAGAATTTCGACTGCGCGGGTGCTTCGAGCTCAGTGCGTCTTGGAGAGCGATGGCTCAGTGGTGACCATGGACGGGGTGCACACCGTGCCGATGGTACCAGTAGTTAGAAATGTAGTTAGTCCAGACGGCACTTGGGTGAGCTCTGAGGAAGCGACTGGCGGCGCTACGTCATTCTGTCCAGAGGCGGTCTCCCCGGGTCGTGGCAGCGCGGACAGACAGGATTTTGGCGCCACCCCTCCTAATTTTCAAAGTCGAAATTTTGGCTGTCCTAACGATGCGCATGATAGGGAGGTTGACCGGGCTCTTTATTCATTCACGTTAGGGTTAGTACAACCGTCACCACTTATAGACCAAAGGCAATGCATACTTGTGCCGGGCGTAGTGCCATTCGCTCCAGGCACTATCGAGTTAGAGTTGGAAAATCCGACGGTTAACCATGTGGTTATACCGCGCGGCTCTGTGGTTGCATTAGTGCACCCTGTAGGCTTTGCGGACCTTCAAAAGTTTGAGCCGCTAGACCCCAGTGATTTTTCCGCTGCGGACAGGGTAGGCCACCCGCACAGCGTCACTGTGGCGTCTGCGACTGTCGAGAGTGTCCCGCCTACAGACCAGGCCGATATTCAGCTCGAACCTCGTTTGCCCCCTCTTGCTCTAGATGAGGCTCTGCCTGAGGATTTGCAGGCCCTCGCGGATCGGTGTGAGGATTTGACCGCAGAGCAGAAACGGCAGGTTGCCGATACTCTCAGGCGCAACCATGACATTTTTGTCAAACACAATGACGATTTTGGTTGCTGCCCGTGGGTCAAATTCCGGATTGATACTGGGGATCATCCACCGATTAAAATGCAGGCTCGCCCTATCCCCATTCATTTGCGGGAGGAGGTCGCCAGCATGTACCGCAAATATTTAGAGCAAGGAACTTGCCGTCCTAGCCAATCGCCATGGGCATTTCCTATTTTGGTTATCCCAAAAAAGACGTTGGACAAGAATGGTAAGCCGGAGCTGAGATGCTGTGTTGATTATCGCGCTCTCAACAAAATAACGCGAATCCCAGCATCCCCAATCCCCAGAACACAAGAACTGTTAGAGCGCTTAGCAGGCCATAAATGGTATTCCCACGCCGACCTGGCCTCTGGGTATCATAATTTAGAGATAGCCGAAGAGGATATCCCTAAAACTGCTATTGCGTTGCCGGACTCCCTCGGGCTGCCGTCCAGATTTCTGGAATACACGCGCATGCCCTTTGGATTGTCTGCGGCCCCTGGCGTCTTTCAGAGTGTGACTGACCGGCTGATTCGGCCCTCGCGTCAGCCCACCCCTGATTGTGACCTCGGTGAGGCTAACGGTGTGTATTTGGACGACATATGTGTGGCAGGTGATGCCTTTGAACACATGCTCCAAATGACCCAAGCCTTATTTAACCGAATCAGGGCTTCCGGTTTCTTGTTAAAAGCTAAGAAGTGTTTTCTTTTCAAAAGAAAACTTAATTTCTTAGGTTTCAGTCTGACAGAAAAGGGAATCGGTCCGGATGAAGCCAAAGTGAATTCAATAGTTCACTGGCCCCGACCACGCAATGTGCGTGAGTTGTGGTCGTGGATAGGCCTAGTTGGGTTCTATTCGCGTTTCATTCATCGATTGGCCGAAATTCAGGCCCCTCTCACTGATTTGTTGTGTGAGACGGTTCCTTTTGTCTGGACAGACGAGTGTCAGAGCGCCTTTGACACATTAAAGACTGCCATGACAACGGCCCCCGTGCTCGGCGTGGCCGACCCGTCTAAGGGCGTCTTTATGGTGCACTGTGACGCTTCTGCGAGAGCTGTCGCGTGCATATTGTCACAGGAGCAAGATGGCCGCCCCGTGGTGTTACATTATCATTCTAAGAAAATGCCACGGTTGAAGCGCGCCTTGTGTGCCACCCACGCAGAGCTGTACGCCCTGGTGGAGGCCACTAGAGTTTTTAGACTCTACTTGCTCGGGCGTCCCTTTGTCTTTTACACAGACCATTCCGCCCTTCAGTGGCTTCGCTCCTTCAAACAATTGGAGGGGAAGTTAGCCCGGTGGATAATGCGTCTGGAGGAATTTCGATTTGAAATTCGTCACATAAAAGGCAAAGAGCTGACAAACGCTGATGCATTGTCTCGACGCCCTGATCGTCCCTGCGCGCCTGATTGCAGGCCATGCAAGCGCTTAGAGGACCAGGATGACACGTTTGATGACAATAGCAACTTTCTGGTGCGATCGTTTCAAATTTACTGTACTGAATGGGATGATAACAGTGTGGCAGCAGCTCAACAAGCTGACCCTGAAATCAACCCTATTTATCAGGCAGTAAAACGTGGCGTACGGCCGCATTTCCAGCAGATTGTTGGATGCGGTCAAGTCACGAGGAGTCTCTGGGTGCAATTTAATTCGTTGCTTATTGAGCATGGGGTACTCAAGCGACGTTTTGAACATGCCTCAGGTGACCCGATGTTCGCGCGTAACCAGATAGTGGTCCCAGCTGATCGTGCGTCCAATTTAGTGTTACAATACCACACCGGCCCTAGCTCTGGCTCACACTTCGGTGTTAGCAAATGTTACAAATTGCTACGGGAACGTTTCTATTGGCCTGGTATGTACACTAAGGTTTGGGACACGATTCAGTGCTGCTTGCGTTGCAAACAAGTAAAAGGACCAAAAAAGACGAAAGCGCCATTAAAAGTGTTTCGTGAGGGCACTTTATTTGGTCGCTTTCACGTTGACTTTCTAGGACCTCTCGAGCCGTCTGTCCCGGACAGATATCGGCACGTGATGGTCGTAGTAGAGGCATTTAGTGCGTGGCCGGAAGCTATCCCACTGAGGACGCTCCAGGCCCCTGAAGTGGCTAATGCACTTGTGTCACAAGTGTTCAGCCGCCTCGGTGCACCTTATGAATTAGTGACTGACCAGGGTTCGACTTTTGAGTCAGCACTATTCAAAGAGGTCATGGCGATCTACAAGACGCGCAAGTGCCATATTTCCGTGGGCCGACCCGCTAGCAACGGTAAAGTGGAAAACTACATTCGTAGTCTTACACGACAAATTGCAGTTCTAGCCGTTGAGCAGCCTGGAAATTGGCCTGACCTTCTGCCTCATGTTCTGCATGCGTACAGAGCATCAGTCAACGACACTACTGGTTTCTCCCCCTATGAAATCCTGTACGGCCGCCCTATGCGCGTGCCGCAGGACTTGCAGCACGGTTTGCCGCCGCCTGGCTTACCTGCGGTCGCTATGGCTCAGTACCCTGGAGTACTGCGCGAGCGACTCAGCAAGATTCATCACTTGGTGAGGGAGAATACCAAGCGCGCCATGTTGCGAATGAAAGCTCATTATGACAAATTCTCGACGCTTACATACTTCAAGCCCGGCGATGTTGTACTGTTGTACAATCGTCGTCGCAGGCGTGGTAAGACCACGAAGTTGTATGCCGCGTGGGAGGGACCCTTTATAATTCTGGACATGCTGAATGACTGCATTGCCCGGATAGAGGAGATCCGCCCCGAGAATAATGTCTCTCGCCGGCCCCGACGACGTCTTATCGTGCACGTAGACCGTCTGGCGGCTCTTGGCTCCAATCTCGTGGACCAGAATGGCGAGTGGTTAACATTTTGTTAATCTACAGGCTTTCATCCCTCAGGCATGTCGTCTCCTGTGCGGAGCCAGGTGTTTGTGCGCTCGGACGCACCCCGGCCCCACAAGAGAGACGATGCGGGTAGTGGGTCGGACCTGACCGACATAGACTTGGACGGGCTGACTCTCTCCGACAACGATTCCTTGCTGTCGCTGACGGAGGCGCCCGCCCTTGTCGCCCGGGTCCAGTCCCCCTCTCGGTGGTCGGAGGAGCCCTGCCCTTGCCCTGCGCCGGCAGTGCTCCCCGCAGCGCGCCCCGCAGCACCCGCCGCAGCGCGCGAGCGCTCGCGGTCCCCTGATCGTCGGCCGGTGCACGAGCGCCTGGGGCAGCGTGAGCAGCCCGTGCTCCGCCCCCAGCGCCCTGGCCCCCGGCAGCGCCGCACCCGCCGCCGTCAGCTCGAGGCCGCTGGAGCAGCTCGCGCCGCGCCCGCCGGACCTGCCCGGCCCGCCCCTGCTGGGGCTGGCCCCGCTGGCGTCGCCCGTGCCGGGGCGACCCCCGTCCGTGCGGCCGCCGCTGCAGGTGCCGCCCTTCCTGGTGTCCCCCGCCCCGCGGCCAAGACGGCCGAGAGGGCCGCGCGCGACAGGGCCTCGTGGGCCAAGTTCCGGGCCCGCACCAAGGCCAGGCGCGCCCAGGAGAGGGAAGAGCGGCAGCGCGCCCAGGAAAGGGCTGAGCGCCAGCGCGCCCAGCAGCAGCAGCAGCGGCGAGAGCGGCAGCGGCGAGAGCAGCAGCGCGCCCCGCGCCGCCCCGCCGCCGACCAAGTGCGGCAGGCCGCCCCGCGCCGCCCCGCCGCTGACCTGTCGCGGCAAGCTGCCCCGCGCCGCCCCGCTGCCGACGCCGCCGCCGGCCTGCAGCAGCAGACCGCCCCGCCCCAGCCCCCGCCAGATGTCCTGGGCCAGCTGGTGGAGGGCTTCAACGCCCTGGCAGCGCAGGTGCATGCGCTGCACCAGCGCCAGTGGCAGCAGGCGGCGCCCCAGCCACCCCAACCTCAGTGGCCCTCATGGCCCCAGGGTCCTGCCGGGCCCCCTGGCTTTTATCGGCCGTTTTAGACTCTTAGACTTGTTTTTAAATTAATTAAGTAAAAAAAGAAAAAAAAGAAAAAAAAAGTTCAAATAGGAAATTAAATTTTTGCCTGATCGGCCACAAAATTTTTCCTATTTAACTGAACCCACATCCATCAATCAAACCAACCCTTACCGGACCGTCTCAGCATCCCTGGACCAGCCTTCGTTCAACGAGGGAGGAGAGGGGAACAAGGAGAGTATTGTTTCAATGGTTTTGAAATTAAGGGTTAATTAACATCTGCGTTTAGTCATGTTGCAGTGAAATGCCTCCTACCTGTGGCAGGTGCATCTCGCTTGCAGTGGCAGAGTGGTAACACTCCGCCCGGTTGGTGTTCCAGTCCCTGCCCGTCCCTGTCCTGTTCCTGTCATTGATCCTGTTCCGTTCCTGTCTTCCCCTTTCTCATCGGGCTGGGCCAGCCCTTCATCACATCACTGTGACGGGTAGCACTTCAAGAGGGAGATGTTACGGCCCTGTATGGAGAGGAGTCCGCCTTCCTTGTGCTATCGTCCTGGAGGTTGCACTTCAAGAAGGAGATAACGGCCCTGTATGGAGAGGAGTCCGCCTCCCAGTGCGGCCGCCAGTCGAGCCATCTCAAGACGGCCTTTGATTGAAAAGATGAACGATTCTTAGTTAGTGTTGTCGAGCCCTAAGCTGTTTTCCTAACTACTGGCCAAATGGGGAATCGTTCCACTGGATTGGTACCTACGGAGATCCTTTTTTAAATTTAGGGGTGGTTCACGCCTCTCATTTTTAAAGAGAGGGGAAGTTGTAATATTAGAGTCAGTAAAGCCATTTGATCAGCACCGCTGATATTCTCATGAGTTGGTCGCTAGTCTCACGCCAACTAGTCTCATACCAGGATCTCCGCGGGATTGTTTAAAGCAGTGAGCAGGCGCGTGCGCCCTAACAAAGCCAAGCGCTTCAGTCGTCTGGCAGCCGCCCTGGTGGACAGTCGTGTGGTTTGTCTTGCCCCGAGCTGTATCCGTGCCCTGCTAGTTTCCTCAATAAATCCACTGATCCAGTACTCTGTCGTCTCCTTTACTCAGTCCACCTAACGCTACAATATGTATATATGATACTGTTATATATTTTTTTACATTAAGGATCTGATAAGAAAGTTGTGGCAAATTAACGATCTTATATATACATATCTTATATATATATATACATATATGGGTAAATTCCTGAAGGTCCCCTCACCGGAAGGTCCCCCCCTAATATTTTATTATTTTTTTACAATATTTTTCAAAAATATTAAAAAATAATAAAATATTGTCAAATATTAAAAAATATACATTGGCGGGCCGAGCAGTTTCTCATACCGCTCCCGACGACGTGATCGGCCGCTGCCGCGCTCCAGCGGCGAATTTGAAAACCAAGATGATCGTGGGACGGGGGATCGTCTGCAGCGCCTCGATAAGCATTAAAAATAATTTTAATTTATTGTTTTTTCGTCGGTTCCTGTCGCCTCGTCGCGGCATTGTCGATACAGATATGATGACCATGGTAAGAGCATTGCTAATCTAGACAGCTTTAACCTGTTGGAAACTAATGATAAAGTTTCTGGACAAAACGATGAACCTTAGTCACAACCTCTTTATTTAACTCACACAAACTGTCGTTGTTGTAGGCTGCTTCCGTGCTGCTCCGATCGGTTTGGTTCACCTCGTCAGTCATCCTCTGGGAAAATGCTTTCGGTAATTTGGTGCCATGTGATTGAACTTATTCATTTCAACGCCTATCTCTACATAAAAAATTAAGCAGTGTCATTCAGAGTGCTCCTATGTTACTTTCCCTTTCCTCTGTGAGCTGTTCTGCCAGTGCCAGTACTGACCTCAACTGCGGGTCAATAGCAGAAATTCAAGTAATATGGTTTAGTCACGAACATACAACGCGTGTTTCAAGAGAAAGGGTTGAGGAAATTGGAGACACATCTCAGACGGGATGCATCTGCACTAGGGGGGCGTCCCAATTCTCGGTCGGAAAGGCCGGAATAGCCGGAGAGAGAGAGAGAGACAGCGTCCATGCGTCCATTAGAATTGTACGCATTTGTCTCTCTCGCACCGGCCGCTCCGGCTGTTCCGGCCATACCAACCGAGAATTGGGACGCACCCTAAAATACAGAGTGTGTGATATTCTCTCGACAAATGATGAACTGCAAGCTAGCAATACAGACAACTATTTATTGAGTAAAAATTACCGAAAGCATTTGCCCAGAGGACGACTTTATTTTTTATGTAGAGATAGGCGTTGAAATGAATAAGTGTAATCACATGGCACCAACCGAAAGCATTTGCCCAGAGGATGACTGACGAGGAAAACCAAACCGATCGGAGCAGCACGGAAGCAAAAATAAACGCCTACAACAAAGACAGTTTGTGTGAGCCAAATAAAGAGGTTATGGCTAAGGTTCATCGTTTTGTCCAGAAACTTTATCATTAGTTTCCAACAGGTTAAAGCTGTCTAGATTCAAAATGCTCTTACCATGATCATCATATCTGTATCGACAATGCCAGCGACGAGGCGAGAGGAACCGACGAAAAAAGCAAAAGGGTATTCCGCTGGAACGAAACCGGAACCTAAATAAGAAAAGCACGACCGACAGATCTGTTTCCTCCTGGTCAACGGTGACGTCACTGTAGCGATCAGCAAATGAGCGCGAAGGAGGAAACAGAGCCGACGGTCGTGCTTTTCTTGTTTAGGTTCCGGTTTCGTTCCAGTGGAATACCCTATTAATTAGAATTATTTTTAATGCTTATCGAGGCGCTGCAGACGATCCCCCCTCCCACGATCATCTTGGTTTTCAAAATCGCCGCTAGAGCGCGGCAGCAGCCGATCGCGTCGTCGGGAGCGGTATGAGAAACTGCTCGGCCCGCCAATGTATATTTTTTAATATTTGACAATATTTTATTATTTTTTAATATTTTTTGAAAAATATTGTAAAAAAATAATAAAATATTAGGGGGGGACCTTCCGGTGAGGGGACCTTCCGGACGTTTCCCACATATATATATATATATATATATATATATATATATATATATATATATATATATATATATATATATATTCCGGACGTTTCCCCCTCCGTCCCCCCTCCGGGAGGTTACCCCGGGGAGGTACTAGAGCTCCCCCCCTCCTGGAGCTCCCCCCATATATTTTAAAATCATTTTAAATATTTTAAATATTGTTGTATTGTGGGTTCTGTGGGGAGCCGATATCAGTGTGAGTCGTAGTTCACCTGAGGGAAGACTGGCGACGAGCTCAAAGCTCGCGCCCCTTTTATTGGGTGATTGGCAAAACAACAGGAAGAACAAAGGCGATCGTAAAACAAAACTATTGTTGGGTTCTGGCTGCATGTATAAGAGGATGTCGCTACCAACAGTGATCACTGGTGGCCGTGCTTCGGTGAGCCTTCTGCTTGTTTGGGTGTAACCTGGTTAGGTTATAGCGACAATACTACATTATTCCCTCTTTTTAGAACCCCTCTCCTTCACAAAAATCCTCGATTTGTCACTCCCTAACTTTTTCGCCTTTGTCTCCGTTACACATTTCAGTTTTACAATTCAAAACTCAATGCTCTAACGTTGGCGTTATACAATTCCAATAAATTATTTTGCAAATTTTACTAAAATCCTTAACTTATCCTGTAGACTTCCACCTTGTACAAGCCTACGGGTCGCAACCCTACTAGCTTGACTCAGTGTGCAAACAAAAAGAAATTGACTTCACCCCTAGCATGTAGCAATGCACTAGTATGACTCCTTCTCCGGACCACTATTAAGCCTGTTTAATAGTAGTTTAATCCTTCAAGGACGTCAACCACGGGGATCCGTTCCAGTTTAACTTGTGATTAGATCTTGACATCTTGATGTCCTGTAGTGTGACAGAGAACCTGTAACACACAAAAGCGCTGGGAACAGTACAAGTTTGACATTTGAGCAGCTGCCTAGGGCATAAAATTGTTAGCCCTTGGTGTCTCCTACCGGCTAATCCTATCTACGTGACACCTTAAAATCTAAACCTTTCATAACCCTTAACCTTTTTGAAGGTTATGCATACTTGCCTTTTGGATTCTTGATGGAGCGCGTATCTGATCCAGCGTCGTTTTCCTCGTTTCTGCGTTGAGTCTCCGTTGTCTGCGTTGCTGTGGTCTCTCCTTCGTCTTGACGTTTTTGAATGTTGCAATTTTAATTCATTATTCTCTTTTCCACTGTGAGTATGCTATTGTTTACTTTCAGCAGCACAGTTGTTTGTATTTTTGTTCGTCTTTACTTTTCGACTCGCTTAGTCGATTACTCGAACTCGCAGTTCTATTTCCGCTAGTCCTTGCTGAGGACCCCTTTTCGTTCCTTCCGGTCGTTCCCCGACACGTGGGGGCTCTCCCCACTCCTTTTTGATCACGTGATCGCGCGCGCAACACTGCTCCAGCCCCGGGATTGGTCAAACTTCGCGGTATTGTTACGCCCTGGTCAAGCGCGTCGGTCCGCGTCGCTTGGCGTCAGTCTGCTGCCAGCTGCCGAACTGTCCAAGCCGTTGTGCCGTCCGCCCCAGACCCGCTCTTTCCTGCCCGTTTTCCACTCGTTCCAAGATGGAAGTTCATCGGATCTTAATCCAACTCTTTGTGGGCGTCCAAATACCGCAGAGTGAGTATTTCTACAATTTCCTCGACTTTGCTGTGTGTCTTGTTGGTGCTTCCCTTTTCCGTGTCCCCTTCTCTGTTCTGAGACCAGTCCTTCTTCTTCCTTAGATTTGCATTCAGTGCATCCAGGCCGCCTCAAACAGCCTGTTTTGCTCCGTTGTGGATCCTTCTTTCTTTCAATATGAGCAATTTGTCCCCGCTCCCATGCTCGCAGAGGAGTGGTTCTACGCATGTAATTGTTGCCTGAAGCCATGTTACGTAAGTTTGTTACTTTCTTAATTATCCTTTTTCCACTCCCTTACTTCTCCTTTTCTTTATTGTCACAAGTCCTCCTTCTTTATAGATCCTCCTTCAGACGGACGTATTCCGCAACGGCGGGTTCCGGGCGGAGGATTTCGAGGGAAGTCCCCTAATCCCGCAAGTTCCGCCGCCCGGCATCATTTACCCCGAGGGACTGATGGCAGACCCGGAATTCGTCGATCTGACCATGGAAGATTGAGTGAGTCAACTTTATTATTCCTCCTTTTCTCTTTTTTTTTAACCCAAGGAGAACACTTTAGTCACTTTCACCCTCTTTTTTTTTTTTAACGTTCTTGTGCCTATTTTGTTCTCCTTCTGTCACCTGGGTGCACTTACTTACGTGTATTGTTTTTGTTTGATTTGTTTTGTAGGCATCGGACGATTCCTTGAAGTCACCCTGACGCTTCGTGTTTCGTGTTCCCTTGGCCTCCTGTGAAGTCACCGTTTTTTCCTCGTGAACCTTCACCATTTTCCTTTTTAAGTGTTCCTCGTTTTCTTTGCTTTCCATATTTTCCTCTCTGTTTTCTTTCTGTTGTTTGCATGTTTGCATGTTTTATTCCTTGCATGTTTTGTTCCCTGCTTATTTAATATATTTCCATGACCACTCTGTATCTGGTGTTTGGTTGTGCATCCTTATCCCCCTCCCTTTCTTTTCACTTCTTTTGGGACCTTAAGTCAATAAGGATAGCTTTTTTTTTAATTTATTTATTTCACTGGTCAATTTGGCAACAGTTTAATTTAACAATTTTATTTACTGCGTTTTACATTTGGACATTGTTTCGCTGCATGAAATCTCTGCCTGCACCTTCTGCATCTTAAACTTTTTCTAGGATCACTTGGATGAATTTTGAATTTTCCTCTCTCACGCTCTCTTCTCTCATACAGTTCATCCAACCACTCTTTTCTGCCACAGGCCATTTGTGAATCATTTATTGGATACAATTTCCACTTAGCATTTAACATGACTCCTCCACACACGCATTCACACTTTTTCTGGGATTTCACTGATTGCAGCTTATTCTCTATTTCCTGGATTGCTTGTTTTTCCATCTCCATACGTTTTTCTATTTCTTTTAACTTTCTTTCTTCTATTTCACAATCCTCCACACTAACCTTATTAATTTCCACCTCCAACATTTCAATTTCCTCAGCTAAATCAGACACATATCTTTTTTAATTTACCTCAATTAACTCAGTTTCTGTATCTGAATCGCTTAGTTCTAAATCCTTAAGCAAAGAACTTGGTAAAACTGTTTCACTCAACCTTTTGGACGGCCCAGGCAGTTTGATGAGAGGAGGGAAACTCAGGGTTGGAGACTCCTCCGCTTCCCGCAGGGATGCCCCCAGACTCCTGTCCGCCTCCAGCACTGGAAGTTCTTCCCACTCCTCTTCTGTCGGTGCGCCGGGCTGGAGCAGTCGGGTTGGGCTGTCTTGTCCGTCTTGTCGGCACGGGGCTCGGCTGGGCAGTCGATTTGGCTCGGCTGAGACTGTCATTTGCGGCCGGCTCCTCCTTCGTTGCTTTATTCTTAAAGGGCTGCTGATAATCTTAGCTTTCTTGCTTTCCTCGACCGCCTTCTTCTGCTCCATCTTCCTTTTCATTCTGCTCACTATTTGTTGCAGCTTCGCTTGATCTGCAGGCTGTGTAGCGGTTGGTCTGCTTTCTTTCTTGGCATTTATAATTTGCCTGCCGTTTTCTTGTTTTCTTGGGGTGATCCTGATATCCTTGAATGACATCTTGCGAATCGGTATCACCGAAATGTCCTTCAACGCCACTGTCTCCATTGTAGATTTTCTTTCCTTCGCTTTGCACGCGTCCGTCTTTCTCACAGGGTTGGAACGAACTGATGCTCTCAGCCCAATTTGTTTGGCATTCCCCGTTAGGCCCTTGTTGTCGGTATCTTAGATACTCATTATTTAAATCTCGCGGCCTTTCACTTTCACCCACAGCTGTTCATTCAATGAAAAGTAGCCATGAATTTCTCATATCATCTTGTTTGTTTGCAGCCGTGTCTGGTGCCGGGCATCTCGCTAGCCTATCTATGTGCACTATCAGCTTTTTACTGGGATTATCAACCCTTTCAGTTCTTGCATTACAGTCATTAATCAGGTTTAGGATTCTGTAAGGTCCTTCCCATCTGGTTATGAGTTTAGCAGAGATTCCTTTCACTCTTCTGGGATAGTACAGGTAAACCAAATCTCCCTCTAGGAATGGTGATAGTGTTGCATTCCTATCATAATAGGCTTTCATTCTTTTCGCAGCCTTCTTGCTCATGTGTGCGACCGCTTCATGGATGTCCTGCATTGTTTTCCTCACCCAGAAGGGATACATTTTATGCATCTCTTCATTCTGAGGTGGTGATCCTCTGTCCAGATCCAAAGGGCTTCTCATGGCTGCCCCGAACATAACCTCATATGGTGAGAATTTATGTGAAGAATGAGGTAGGTTCCTGTATGCCTGTGCTATGAATGGCAAGTATTTTGGCCAATTTTCTCGGTCTTGCTCCACCAGGATCATGAGATGTTGTTTTAGTGTCTTAATCCATCTCTCTGCTTTTCCGTTTGTTGCAGGGTGAAACGCTGTTGTTCTAAGCTTTTTGATTTGGTAAAGTTCCATTATTTCCTGGAACAATGTGGAATCAAAAGCTTTTCCCTGATCTGTCAACAAGGATTGAGGCGCACCAAAGATGGAAAACACATGAGTGATAAGTGCCTGTGCCACTTCATCCGCTGTCTGCTTATACAACGGCACTACCACTGGCCATCCAGAGAAGGCTTCAACTGCGACCAGTATGTACTCAAATCCTTCTTTACTTTTTGGATTTATAGCTCCACAGATGTCCACATGCCAGCGTCCGTGCAGAACTCCTTCTTGGAACAACTTTAGTGGCACCTTTGTCTGATGAGTTGGCCCTTTGAACTTGGCACAAATTCCACACTGGGAAATTACCTCATAGGTGTCCTCAAACATTCCAGGCCACCAGAAGAATCTCTTTATGTATGCCAAGGTTTTTGACACACCAAAATGATTTCCAGCTCCCAGTTGTTCATGGTATGTTTTTACCGTTGGCTTCACAAGTTTGGCTGGTAGAATTAGTTGTAATTCTTCCTTTTCTTTAATTCCACTAGGATGCTCAAACTTGCGATAGAGGATTCCTCCCTCTATTACCAGTGAATTAAATTGGTACCAAAGTGACCTGGTTTTGTGGCCATTTTGTGCAATTTCTTGGAATTCTGGTTTCCTCTGGTCCTGGACTGCAATCATGATGGGCATGATATCAGCATCAAGCAGCTGTGCTTTTCTGATGTCTTTTGGACTTAACCCATCAGGAATGACTCTTGTCCAGTTAACGTCAACGGTGTCCTTCGTCATTCTGGTAGTTTTCCTTTGCTCAAATAAGCAATCCGGACATGTTTCTTCGCAGTGCACTTCTGTTTTGCAGTGGCAAACTGACACTGTTTTATCTCTTTCTTCCAGACGATCACATTTCTTGCAATTATCACAAGGTCTCCTTGACAGTGCATCTGCATGCCCAATGCTGTTTCCCTTGACATGCACCACCTGGAACTTATATGGTGCAAGTCTTTCCAACCATCGTGCCAACTTCCCAGTGGGGTTTTTGAAGTTTTTCAACCACTGTAATGCTGCATGGTCAGACTTCACTATAAACGGTGCTCCTGCCAGGTAATGGTGAAATGCTTTTACTGATTCTACTACTGCCAGTAGTTCCCTGTGTGTTGTGCAGTAATTTCGTTGAGCTGGATTTAGTGTCTTTGACCAGTAAGCTATAGTGACATCTTTTCCATCCTGCTCCTGACTCAGAACACACCCTAGACCTGTTAAACTAGCATCAGTTGTGATGGTGAAAGGTCCTTTTGTGATGTCTGGTGTGCCTAATATTGGTGCTGTAGTCAGTAAGCTCTTTATTTTGTCAAATGCCTCCTGACACTCATTGCTCCACTCAAAACTCTGTCCTTGCTTTTGCAACTTGAATATTGGTGTTGCTATGGTTGCCATGTGGGGAACATACTTGGAGTAGTACTGAACCAGCCCTAACCATGACCTTACTTCTTTCACGTTGGTCGGTGCTGGCCAGCTAAGGATTTTGCTTATTTTATCCTGATCCGTTTTTATCCCTTTTTCAGACAACCTGTGACCCAGATATGTGACTTCTGACTGGAAGAGTTCACATTTCTTTACCTTCAACAGAAATCCTGCTGCTCTTATTCTATTGAATAAGGCCTCAAGCCTCTGAAGCATTTGTGGAAAATTGTCTCCTCCAATACAGATGTCATCCAGGTATACTGACACAGTGTCTCCTAAGTCATTCTCAGGGGTTTTCTCTTTTGCGGGCATGATTACCCTGTCTGTTATGTACTGGAAGGCACCTGGTGCTGCAGATAGCCCAAAACTTAGTCTTGTGAATTCAAACTGTCTGTGTGACAATCCCAAGCCCTCTGGCAGAATTATAGCTGTTTTGGGTTGGTCCTCTGGGTGGATTTCCAGATTGTGATATCCATGTGCTAGATCAAAAGCGTGATACATCCTTTTTCCGCCCATGTGCTGTAGTAAATCTTGCACCCTTGGTATCGGCATTGCTGGCACTCTAGTGACTGCATTGAGAGCACGATAGTCAATGCATACCCTTACTTCCCCAGTCTTTTTCATAACACATAAGATGGGTGAAGCCCAAGCTGACTGGCTAGGCCTTATTGCACCTTGATCCAAATATTTTTTGATAGTTTCCATTACTGCCTGTCTATAATGGAGTGGTATTGGCCTAGCTGTCTGCTTTATGGGTGGATGATCACCAGTGTCTATTCGGAACTTTATCCAGGGACACTTCCCAAAAGTTGTGTTGTCTTTTGCGAAAACGTTTTGATGTTTCCGCAATAAGTTAGTTAACTCCTGCTTTTCTGTTTCAGATAGCTGTTTACACCTTTCTACCAAATCCTGCAAGTCCTTTGGAAGTGGTTCATTCTCCCCAATTGCTGGAAGATTCGGAATGGTGTTTATTTCTGCATCAGAAAACGGGGTTGTGTCATGGTTAATTACATTGACTTGGACTGTTTCATCCGTGTCCATGCCTTCACTAATGCCTTCGTCAACCTCTTCCTCCTCCTGAAAATTTGTGCTGAACTCCTGCTCATACTTATCTGGGTGCAGGATAAAAACTTCTCCTAACACTGCATACTTAGGAATTGTAACGCATTTGTCCCCTAAGTTTTGCATGGTTATAGAGATTGGTGCAGTAAGACAAGGTATGACTCCAGACTGCGCTATCACTCCCAGTGGTAGCCTAGATACTTTATTTCCGAATGCTGGATTGGAAATGAACAATCCCAGCTTAGTCTCTCCTGGTAACTGGCCGCGCTTATTTAGGGATCCCTTTTCACTATTTCCTTTGGAGCCTGACAACACTGCTTGGTCCGCCACTTGAGTTTCCAAGACCACCCTGCTCTGGGTGTGGCCCTGTCCACCCAAGTCAAGACCCTGAGTGTTTCCACTGCTCTCAAAGGCGCCAATTCCTTCACCCATTGGCTCATCAGTTACCGCATCTGTTACCAATTTTGTCTGTATTTCTTTCTCTACAAACGGTCTTAATTTAAAGCTGCCTTCAGCTCTTTCTTATTGTGTAGGCAACCCTGTCTGTTGTGTAAATTCTGGCAGTTTTCGTTTCTCCCAGTGTGAATGGTACTTGTACCCTGTCAAGCCCTTCACCAATCTCTAGAACTTGCTTTTTGATGCCTATCACTGCATCAAACTTGTGTAGGAAATCTATCCCAAGATATTCTCATGAATATCCGCCTCATATGTGTTATGTTTGAATATCTTTCCACCAATCTCGAATTCGGTCATTGCTGGACCGTACAAATTGGCTTTGTGTGATGTAACTCCCTTGAGTTTGAGTTTCGCAACTGGGAGGTCTCTAGTCCTTGGAATAACTGTGATGACAGCTGCAGTATCAATGCATCCACTTTTATTTACATTCAAGATTTTACAATCTATCATGGGTGCTGTATTTACAGTTGTGTATACTAAACAAGGAACTTCTAGAACCTCCCGATGATTCTCAGACTGAAAGGAACATTCTTTTTCCTGTGACAATTCTTTGTCTGGAGACATCACCGGTGGTTTTACATTAAGACTAGTACTTATCTTATCAGTCTTTTCACTCTCAACCTCCATTGCCACCGTGCCATTGGAGGTTGACTCTAGTTTTCCTGCTCCTCATCTGGTTTAGGAACATGAGGTGGCTTTTTGTTATTAAAACCGAAATTGCCATTTTTAATAAACCACTGCATAGTAGCTTTATACAAATCTGGTGGTATATTTGGCATTGCAAAGTCCTCCTTATCTTTATTGCTTTTACAGTCCCTCATAAAATGCCATACTTTTCCACATTTATGACAAGTGGACTGCTGATTGTCTCTAGCCATATTTCTACAATTAGCCATTATGTGACCTAACCTGCCACAGTACCGACATGACATGTTTTTATCGGGGTTGTCGAAACCTCCTGAGAAGCCGCCTCGGCCCCTGCTGAAGCCCCGACCTCGGCCTCCCCTGCCGCGACCACGTCCCCGACCGCGACCCCGCTGTGTGGAGGCGTCCGCGTCCTGCTGGGCGCTCGTGGAAGGTTCAGAGGGAAACACCATGTTGACCTTGGCGTCCTTATGCTTGGTTTTTCCCTCTGTCTCTTCTTCGTCCTCTTCCGCCCTCGCCACACGAACTCTCTTAGCTGGAGGTTCGTCTATTTCTAGGCTAAGCCCTCTGTTGAGCGTTTTCATAGCTTCATCCAGGGTAGGTAAGGCAGCAAAAGCTAGCCGTGCTGCCGCCTTTCTGTCGGCAAGGCCTTTAATGAACCTTTCCACTAAGGCTTCCTGTATGTCTTCTTCCTTCATGTTCCCAAGGTAGGACCGTCCTAATCGTTCTACTTGTCTGGCAAATTGCCTGATGGACTGATCTTTTTCTTGTGTGAGCGTGTTAAAATCTTTCTTGCGCTCCCACATGGAGGCTGTCTTGCTAAATGTTTTGACAAGCGCTTCATCCAGACTCTTAAACGTTATTGGCACTTCCTGATGTTGCAAATTTGCTATAACATCCGTGGCGTTTCCTGTTAACGCCTGTACCAATGCCGTCTTTTTATCTTTGTCGTCCCAATCGTTTGCCTCTGCCACTGTTTGGAACTGAAGCTGGTACACGGAGTAGTCAGCCTCTCCGTCATACTTTGGGGCCTCATTATACTTTTTAGGCCTGTTCATCTTCTCCAGTAATTTCATGAAGAAGTGATTTGTGGCAGGATGATCTTGCCTCTCTTCCTGCTCATCATCTGCCTCGCCGTCATAGTATTCTTGGCGGCGCCCATCATAGTCGTGAACTGGCCTCCTACGACCCGGCTGACGGCCTTCTTGCATCCATACTCGATTTGGATGTCGATTAACTGGAATTTCTGGTGGTTCTTCCAGGTCCATTTCTTCCCATTGCTCCTCCTCGTCCAGGTCCGCATACTGCAGGTCTTCTTGCTGCCGCTGCTGTTGCTGCTATTACACGCTATAAAATAGTTAATCTTGCTCTTCGGACAACCACACTTATCTGTACCACTTCTCCTCCGCTTCCAGCACACATTGCAATAGAAAAAGGTATTGAGCTCTGTGTCATCATTTTCAAAGTATTTAAAATACGAGTGCTTACTTGAGGGCAAAAGGTTAGGAGCCGGCAGAAGTAGGTGACAGAGATCAAGAAGTTTGCAAAAGTCCACACCAGTTATGTGGGAAGATTGAGCAAATGACAGCACAGAAACAAGACTATCATGAAGTGTGATGCTGGAGTTTTGATAAAGTGCTTGATGTAAAATAGTGATGTCTGGCTGATGTGGACTTGATTCATTGTCTTCATGAATTAATAATGGGCTGGCATTTAAATTCACATTAATTTCTTGATAAATATTATCAGGCTCCTCATTTGAAGGGGTCACAAAGTGGTGCCAATCAACAGTGTAACCTGAAATATAAAACAAAAATGTAATTGCATTCTAAAAATCTAAAATATAAATATAATTTGTTTCAAACAATAATAATATTCTAATAGTTTACAAACCAGTACTTAAAGATGAAATGAATGATGGAGTTGCAGCCACAGAAATTGAATGATCCAGTGGATGGTCATGAGGCGGAATAAATGGAACACCTACAAAATTTATGAGAGAAAAAATTATAAAACACTGTATTTCTTTTTCCCGTTTTGTTACTTTCAAAAAACAACGCAAATCATTTGAATATGTCTTACTCTCAGCTATTTGTGGTGGTGGAACATTCTGATGGGCATGAAGATTTGGTGTTTGAGAAAGTACCGACTGAGACAACAAATTAATATTCTCCATCAAGGGATTCTCCTCCAAACTATCCATTTCACTTCCCAAAGACTTGGTGACTTCTAGAACACACAAACAATAAAAGAAATAAAATGAGATGAACTCACGGTGTTAATGATCAAATGAATCGACATCAGCACAGTGGTACAGTATACATTAAAGTGATGCCCACTTACGTAGAGGGTCGACAACATCTGCAACATGAACTTCACCAGCTGACGGAACTACTGCTAGCTGCACCTCTAACGGAATCACTGGGTTGCTTGGAAAGGAAATCACAGTAGAGGGAGTGCTGAAAGAGCAAAAAGGAGGTTATGTTGACAACGATTTAGCACAAAATAAAATTGGAACGATTGACAGACATTTCTTTCTTTCGTTTAATTCGCAACAAGATTCACGGCAAGTGGACACAGGCATGACTCAAAATTTGAACGAATCAGAAAACACAGTAAAGGCAAGGCCGCCGATTGGACATAAACAAAGGCTTCACTTACACATTGCCAGGATCAAATGACGAGGAAGACGACAGCATCTCCATCAGTTTTTTCTTTGCTTTCTTGGGCAGCGGTTGATCTGCCATGTTTTGTTGTTTATTCCTAATAGTTTAACTGTAATAATACTCCTACTAATTTCCGTCAGCAAAAATTTTACAAACACTTCTCTTCGAGCTCGACGCCGGTCACCGCCAGCCACGGCGCGCAGGCAGATCGCAGACGAAACAATGCACCCAACGGAGGAGTGTGGTGGTGGTGGTGGCGGACGCGAGCCAAACAGCCCAGCGGTAACAATACAAGTCTGTTATCTGGGCCGAAAAGAAGAGAACAAGAGCTGCGCTTTTTGAAGTTTTCAGAAGAGCAGCATTTTCCTTGGGCACATCAAACGCAAGGACTATAAAGGTAAGTACGTACGGGAAAATTATGGGTCTGTCTCCGGGGAGGAATGGGAGCCGCTCCAAGTGGGAGCTACAGGAGCTACATACATACGGATGCGCAGACGACATTTGTTTATTTTTGACTTGTCAGTCTCTAGATTTTTACCCAAGTCACAGTGAATGGTCACAAATTCATCAAACTGACAAAATTTTGACTTTATTTTTATCAAACAAGTCATGGAGCCTACAATGTGACTTCAAACTTACAACTAAGTGACGAAGTGACAATTTTTTGACTGTATGGCATGGTGCAAGAAATTGTCATTTTCACATCAAAATGACAATATTTTAACCCTTATTTTATTAAATAAGTTATGGCACCTACAGTGTGATTTAATAATGACAACTAAGTGAATTAGACTGAAAAGTGACAATTTTTTGACTGTTTTGCATATGGTGCAAGAAATTGTCATTTTAACATCAATATGACATTAGCTAAAACAAGCCGTAGGTTACATCCCTAATGGTAAGCAAGCTTCCATCGTAAAGTACTCTTCGTGGTATAAGGGCTAGTGTGTGATCTCTTGGACCTATGGATTGCAGGTTCAGATCCCGCCAGAATTTCTCAAGGTTTTCTAGTATTTGGTCACCAAGATAATAATTTGACGTCCTGCTAATGTCACTTTGACGTCAAACTTATATCAAATTGATATCATAAATATTCTTCACTTTCATCTCAGTTTGATGTCAAACTTCTGTCACTTTTCATAATCTGAAACACGTCATTGTGACCATGAACTAAATGACAAATAATGTACCTCATTTTGACATGTTAGGAACTAATCTCTGATACTTGGGTAATAATCGAACATGTTCAATTTGGGATTCCATAGAAACCAGTGATTTTTGAAAGTCAATTTTACTGTGTTGTGGAACAAATCTGTTATGAGTGTTGCTATGGGTTATTGAACCCTGTTCCTATTTTCAATTAAAAGGCCATTACAATACAGTTCATCCCTAGGCCCTAGTCACTACCTACTTTTTGCTATTTTACTTTGAAAAGAAAGCATGGCAGAAATAAATTATGAAGGGAAATTAAATGTGAAATATTTATTTAAGTTAAAATGTCTACATATCATCACATTAAACAGCCAAAACATCATTCATTTTTTGGGTAGACTGAAAACCACTAACAAAGAGCAGACAAAATACAAACTAAAATTTTCAATTAGTACAATTTTTGAATGACTTGTTCTACAATTAACATAAGTTTAAAGACATAGCAAACACAGCCTATTAATGGACAAATTGCATTAAAATAGAAATTAAAATGAGCATTTTACAATAGATATAATTTTAGCATCACATTTTTTGTTTTACAATTAAGGTCAGACTAAAGACCACAGCCTTTTCATAGATAGCACATAAACTAAGTACTTAGGCAAAATATCAAGTACAATTTGTATCACAATTGTTATTCAATTAAGGTCAAGTCTTAAGCCTTAATGAACACAGCCTAGTAATATGGACAGATAACATTAAAGTACACGCAAAATACAAATAAAAATATTTAAGATGCAAAATTTTTGCATCACATATGTTTTACAAGTTAAGGTCAGCCTTTTAGAGCACATTCTATTTATGGACGAATTTAGCATTAATATAGAACAGGTACCATACAAAGAAGAGTTTTTATAATAATTGTTTTACAATTAAGGTCAGTCTGACATTGGATTAGATACAATTAAAAATTAAAATTTGTCTAAAAATATATAAACTTTACTCAAGTACAAAGGGGCAC
This sequence comes from Frankliniella fusca, assembly GCA_029379305.1. Taxonomy (NCBI): domain Eukaryota; kingdom Metazoa; phylum Arthropoda; class Insecta; order Thysanoptera; family Thripidae; genus Frankliniella; species Frankliniella fusca. Next base: position 7,962 of record JAHWGI010000644.1, on the reverse strand, counting down.
ACAAAGTCGTCTTTTACATTGGTGATTCCAACACAAGCATCATGAAACCATTGCATGCACTTGGAACACTGAATCCACGAATCCTGGCTACCAATGGTTAAGTGACAAATGCTCTTCTTACACTTTCCACACTTGTCTTCATCTGCAGTCCAATGGAGGCAACCACCACAAATTGTAGAGAACATAAACTTTCTGTACTTATTTGCTGACACCAGAGGCTCGTAGAAGGGAACTTGTCCAATTGTCTGATGGGCAAACCAAGCGATGTGAACCCCACAGTTTATTGAGTCTTCTTGCTTTTCATGATTCTGATACACAAAATTCCATGAAGCAACCATTGGCTTTACTATTCTCATAACACCAACAATGTTATCAATGAGTCGTCTCTCTTGAGATGTGGGCTGTTTCTGCAGTGGATCAAAATATCTCACCTCTCCAGAATCTGCAATGACTGCAACAATTTTCCAATGTTTTCCAGAGAAGTTGAAGGGAAACAGAAAAATACTCTGATGCATTGGTTTTCCCAAAAGTCTACTCAACTTATTTCCTCGAACAAGGGATAATGCACCAGCAGTTTCTACAAAAAATACAGAACTAATAGACGCACTGAGAATCTTCAGAAATTTATCTAGTATTACGGAGTAAAGCCAACCAACTTCAAAACATGCGTCTGCAGCCTTGCATGCAATTTCTTCTGAAGCACTCAGAGTGGGTTCAAGGGACTTAAGGTGTAGAAGAGAGATGTTGTTAGTACCACAATGTAACAATATATCAGTGAGATTCTGAACACTTTTAAATGAGGGAGTAAAAGTAGCAGAACTCAATAACATCTTCTCATCAGAAGTTATCTCTGGTCTGTAAATAGGCACATATTGAGGGCTTCTTGACGAGAACTTTGGTATCATTCCTTCATCAAAGTCTTCTGGCTGTGAACTGATAAGAGAATCAGTCTGGGTGTTATGAGAGTTTTCCTCAGATGATTTTGGAGTTGTTGGTAATGCAGGGGCTTCATACTGTTCCTCTATTTCCTGCTGCTCTTCAATGTCAACTGACTCAGACAAAGATATGTTGTTAGTATCCTCATCACTGATATACGATAGAAGATTTTTCTTCAATGCTTCTCTCTTTGATGGAGAAATTCTATGCTTTGTTTTAACACGTTTTTGAGCTTTCTGAAATGGTTTAAATCTTTGTGACTGTGACTCTTGTGTTGTGAGCTTTTGCTTTGGATTAAATTTCACAGTGGCCTCCATCTTAGGGACATTCTCAACAGATAGCAAGCTGCACTTTTTAATAATTTCATCAATACCAGCATCTACTCCAGACAAAAGAAATGGAGGTATCATTCTATTGTCAACTGCTTGGCTAAGTATGGCAATGTTTTCCTTCAACCTGGCATAGCATTTACTCTGAAATATTTCACCAGGTGGTAGTCTTTCTTTATTTTCAGCAGATTTGGTAAAATATTCAACTTCAAGCGGTGAATCTTGCTCCACTGTTATGGAGAGAATGTTGTTCCTCTGCAAGAATGAATTTAATTTATGAACATGCTTGCACATGGGATTGCTATCTGGACAATTGCGTAAAAAAAGGTGCACACATAGCCCAGCACAGGTAGCAGCTGAACACCTTTCAAAACAGTGATCACTTGAGCAAGTTTCTTGAATTTTTTTCAATTCATATTTCACTTTTTTGTCTTTAACAGACACAATTGTCCACATGTCACTCAGTACCTGCTCAATGTCTTCATCAGATATCAACAGACCATTTTTGTGGCGTTTACTAATCTCTTCAGGAGAATCAAAGAACCCAAATATCAGAGCTCTTCTACGTACTGCATAATCATGACGTTCTACATCAAGAAGTTTGTTGACTGCATCATCAATTCTCTTATTGGGTCTTCTTTTCAAATATTTTCCCTTGAATTTATTATGCCAAGACTCAGCATGACCTGTTGTTTCAACTTTACCATGAGGGAATTTTCGAAAGCACATAGCCCACTTTTCCTTTCGATTCAGGTACGGTTTGAAGTATTCAACAAAATTTGGGGCTGATAGTTCATACTTCCTGATGAACGCCTGAAACATTTTTTCAAAATCATTTTCTGTGGGTGCATCAACAATTAGTTTTATTTCTGAGTACATGGTATCAAATAAGTCTCTAGCAGCCTGTTTATTAAGCTGTCGCTGCATTGTTTGGTGAAAATGCCACTTGCACAAAATGTGTGTCACATTGATGCCAACTCCACGCACTAAGCCATTGATTAAAGCTTCATCGTCATCAGTAATTGTACAATTGATTTCCCAATCCGGTGATCTCTCCAGCAAGGCCTGAAAAAAATAGCCAAGGGCAAATTCATCAGATTTATTCGTGAGTAAATGGGCCACAGGCCAACCTCTGTTATTGTCATCTACAACATGTATTTTAAGCAGCTTGACATTTTTATACTGAGATATTCCATGTGTCTCATCCATTACTAGAATTTTCTTACTACCTTCTACCATCAAGTGTCTTTGATCTTTGGTCTGGATTCCAAACAAAAAGAGTTCATCTGAATTTGGAAGATGATTAACTCCCTTAGGGCCAACAACAATTTCTTTTCCAACAGGTTTGTAGATTACAACAGGATTATATTTTTCAGACATCAACACTGTAGCCAACATGCCAGTTGAGGTTGCATCATCAGCATCATATCGCCTAGCGATGCGTCTTTTCCAAGCCCTTTGTTGAATAAGTCTGATACTGATGGCATGTTCTCTTTTTACCTCCTGATTTTCTTCCCTTGCATATCTTGAGACATTGGCTCCAGTCAAGTCATCAAAAACTTTCGTGGGAGAGACACCTCTTGTAATTTGTTCTTCAATATACTGATTTACTTCTGCTGGAATAGGATGGTACCTATAGTCCCTGGGAGTTTATTTGTGGCTATGAGTAGGTCTATATACCACAGAAATGCCATCCGCAGTCACTTTACACTTAATAGAAGCAATACAACGGTCCCCCCGCTTTATTCTTCCCATCCCTTTCCACTTCCTGCTTGTTTTGCGACTGGGTTCTCCTTTCTTTCTGTGGGCATTGCTGGAGCCATCATGCTGGCAGTAATAGTATTCAAATTTCCCCTGTTTGATGCCAGTTGACTTGGGGAAATATGAATAAGTCCGCAGTTCCTCTTTTTCCTTCCACTTCAGGAACTCAGCTTGAGAGGTAAATGATAATTTTTGCTCTTCTTCAATATCTGCACCATGGTTCTCTTTCAAATGTGGAAGCAGACTAGATTTTGTCCAGCATTTGAAAGAGCAGCTGTCATGGAGGCAGTCCACTTGCTTCTTCTTTCTGGGAAAAGTGTTGAGAGAACATTTTTGAATGTGGCGATTAAGATTGGACTTCTTTGAGAAAGTCTTGTTACAGTTTTGACATTTAAGTAAGGAAGCTGCAATGGAAGTTTTAGACAGCTTTTCTCTGTTTAAATGAGACTTTTGGTGTTTCAGAAGTATATACCTTCTAGCAAAAGTTTTCTGACAGGTTTCACATTTCAAAATAACAGCTGGATCTTTAGAACATATTTTTTGGTGTCGAAGAAGGTTTTTTCGTAAAGTAAAATTTTGCTGGCAGCATTTGCAGGTCAGAGATGAGTCTTCCGAGGAGAGAGAGTTCTTGCATGTTGTTTTCTTCTGAAATTCATCAGAAAGACTGTCGTCCTCTGAAGAGGAGTACACGACCGCACCATCACCATCTCCACTAAAACTGCCATCACCACTGGAGCTACTACCACCAGGACTTTCCATATTATGTTAGTTAATCAAACGTCACCAAACATCACAAACTCCCCATACCTGCACAAACACAAAAATAGTAACGGGGGTAAGACCAAAGAAAAAGAAAATTGGACTATCAATAAATAGTTAATAAACACCCAAATACAGTTACTGACAGCAGACTGATTAAATGAAGTCATTTCGACAATGGCACCCTGAGTGTTACTTGCAAACGGATGTGAGGAGGGGCATTAAATTTCTATGCTGTGTTTCAAGGAGGTGGTTTCATAATTGTAAAACAATATGAGGTGACTTAATTGTAACAATTGTCAAAGTCATGCTTACCTCGCAATTGCAATAAATCCAGATAAGCCTCTCCTTACACCTGCTCAGAAGCAGCTCAACTTTCACCAGATAAGCCTCAGTAAAAACAACAGTGAGAAAGAAAATGCCAAATTTGTGATGAATAGCTAAGTTAATATTTACTGGGGTATGAAATAAATTCACAAATACCAAAACATGAAGAGTCAGCACGGTGTTAAAAATTTCTCGAAACATAGTTACTTTGTACAAATATCCACTAAACCAGTTAACTATTTTGATAGAACATTTCTTCATCAAATTCTCTAAATCAAAAGTACTTCCCCACCCCCCCCAAAATAAAATGTAACTAAATAAATAATGACTTGGGGAATTCAACTGTTTTGCTAACTAACCTTCACCATGGGATACAAAATTAGGAGAAGAGAACAATGTTAAAAGATTTTATCCCGAATGCCCACTGAATACCAGGAAGTCATGAAATATTGTGAAATATGATAAAAGTGCTATAAAATTGGTATCCGTACCTTGGTGGGTTGAATTTAAAGTTTAAAGTCTACGGGAAGGTTGCCGCCGAAGCTCTTAGCCTCGCAGCCCCTGTAGCTCCTGTAGCTCCCACTTGGAGCGGCTCCCATTCCTCCCTGGAGACAGACCCGAAAATTATAGAAGTGTGTTGGCACCCCTGGAAATCTCGAAAACTCATCTCGCGATATCGCAATTCTGAAAAACACTACAGTAAAAAACAAGAACTTTAGTTCGGAATTCTACATGAAAGTTCGGAACTTGGCTACCTATGTTGGGCAGCTGAAGTTTACGGATCTTTGTCATTTCTTGATTTTGGATTGTTTTTGTCGTCTATCATCTCTAGTCACTTTGATTTGCATTCAGATCACTTTCAATGTGTCACTTGTCATTGGGGCATTAGCCGACCCAAAATCTAAAGTACACTTACTTTTAATATTTGTGTTCTCCTGTGCACACCCCTTTTCACTTAAGAATCGCCAGAATTTATTGATTGTTAAAAAAAAATATTTGTGAGCCGCTGTATGTCATTTGCCGAAAAATGTTCGCATCACACACACGTGAAGTAAGGAGGTTAGGACGTGTTTCCAGGATACATACCGGCACACCCCTTTTTTCTTGGGGGCTGGGGGGTGGAACTCACATAGTATTATATATCTTATTCAACATCATTATGTTTAGGCATACAATAACAAATAATGCATGCTAAACATGAAAAAAATCCGTTGCTAGACTATCAAATTAGTTTTGCGAGTAAAATAAACAATATCTCTAATTCAGAATTTACGGTAACCTGAATTTTAATGCACTTTTTTTTGGTTCTAGTATGACAAAAGTATTTTCATTGCTTTTTTTTGAAGACCCTCCCGGGGCATTCAAAGAAATAGTCCACAAGAAGGACTTGACGGATGATGGGCCTTTTGCTGAAGGAGCTATGCGCTGCTTGAAGCGCAAGTCCTGGTCAGAACCTATGATTGGAAGGATTTTAAAAATCGGCAAGTAATTACCTGTGATTGTACTTCACTCATTAACCAGACAATAATATAACACTATGCCACTGTAATATTTGTTTCACATTCTACATTGAACCTTGTATCACTAATTATGATATGCATATTTATTTTTCAGACTCCCAGTCAGCCTTAAGAAAATGTAAAGTTACCAGAGATGGCAGATTAATCTATCATGATGATCCAACTGAGGGGGAGGTATTCGTAGGCACCAGGTACAAAGAAAAATAATTAGCCAAACAGCAAGACCCGGGGGTCAGAGGGGAGGCCGCCCGCAGTGGCATTTTGAATAACATTGCTCATGCTCTGGGAGAAAATGGACCAGGTGTGTACAGTGAAGTGAAAGGCAAGAAGAAAAATCATGTTAATATTTTTCAGGGTAGCTCCATAACATTAACCGTTTTCCAGGTGCCGCAGGTGCCCTCTTAGCTGCTCATCAACAAGCACCCCCAGACCGGCGACCTAAAAGATACTCTGAGGAGCACAGACAACAACTGCAAGCACAGCTCGACGCACTGAACTGCTGGAAATCAAACATTCCAGGCCATGTAAGTAATCACTTTGGAACTTTGGTCCATTATTCAATGGGTAAATACCATCACTGATGAATAGGCTCTTGTGTTATCTTTCAAAACTTAGAAATAAATTAAACTTTTCTGACTTTAGGTCCCATTGACTCCAGGGATTCCAGTTTACGCCAATGGAGCTGTCCTCACTGTTATGGCCGATTTACACGACCGTCCGAGCAAACTGTTCACAGAAGTCTTGGGATACCTTGTCCACAAGGAAATACGAGAAAATCCAGCGTTGAGCAGGTCGGGCGCGTATGGTACAGTGCAGCTTCCCCAGGACATAGTTACCGCGGTGAGAGGTAAGTTGCGATCAGGGAACCTGCTTTGCTATCACCCTAAGTGTATAGTTTAAGTCTTTGATGTCTTGAAACATCGTTATAATTTTTTTCTAGGCTTTGTACAGGCGGTATTCCAGCGACGGAAAATTCAAGATGTGAAAATTCCTGTTAAAACCGTCCTTAAAAACTTTTGCTACCGAAGTGCTCACTCTAAAACCAGCCGACCCCAACGTGCTGGGGCTGGGGGCGCGGCCGCCGTCTGGGAGGGCGTCGGCCAGCTGCGCGTCGACCGGGAGGGGGAAGCCCAACCTCAGGAGGGCGTCGTCCGGGAGGCCCAACCCCTGGCGGGCGTCGTCCGAGAGGCCCAGGAGGGCGTCTTCCGCGAGGCCCAACCCCAGGAGGGCGTTGTCCGAGAGGCCCAGGAGGGCGTCGTTCGAGAGGCCCAGGAGGGCGTCGTCCGAGAGGCCGAGGAGGGCGTCGTTCGTGAGGCCCAGGAGGGCGTCGTCCGGGAGGCCATCTCGATCGTCCGGGAGCAGGCCAACGCTCGCACTGAGTTCAATAATATGTATGACTTTAAGAAAGATGGCCTGCTCGACGGCGAAGAGGAGGACGATGGCAGCGGCGTTATGCCTATGTGGGGCCCGAGGGCCCGAATAATCCGCACATTCACTCAGCTCTTGTAAATGATCTCTTTATTTCTTGTTTGTTTGTTTTTGTTAAGTTTTAATGTTACTGACTCAGATTTCTTTTATTTGTGTTAATTACTCAAAGTTAAATATTATTTTTGATATTCAAGGTGCATTAAAGAATCGCCAACACATTTTTCTATACATAACAACGTTTTGGTTAAAATTTACCCGTTTCCAACCCTCCTAACATTCCCCCGAGTTTCGACTGTGCCCGCCAGGGAGAGGGGGCTACTGGGGTGGGGGCGGGGGGAGGGGGGTAGTACCTGCTGAGGTGTCGCTCCGCACGCTCAATTTTCCATACCGACATGTGTGTCCCGATTTGCCCGATAGCTATGAGGCCCGAAAGCGGCTTCCGCCGATCGGCTGACTCAACTGGCTCCGATCCGTCTTCTTTCTGTACTCACTGTGCTCCCCGTTACAAGACGGTATGAAGCTGGGCGAGCCGGCCAGCAGGCGCCCGGTGTGCCCGTCTCTCAACCGTCTTTAAAATGCACTTTTTCCAGACGCAAAAAAGACGGTCGTGAGCGCAGAAATCAGCTGTGGGGAAGACCGTTGAGAGCTGGACCAACCGTCTCTTAACCGTCTTTCAGCGGTCTCCCCACTGGCTGCAAAACGGTGCGTGACCGTATCGTCCCTGGCTCACCGATGAGACCAGAAAAACTCTGACTTTCAGCCGCAGCTTTTCATACGGGCACTTACAGTCCCGTGGGGTGTAAGATTTTACGGAGCTGCCAAGGGATTATTATGTAGTAAGGGGGCGTACATCATGGTTCAGATACCAGATGGGGTTACAGCGGTGGAGCCGGGTTTATGGG